>CM046442.1:56881143-57209869 GCA_025506515.1 Flaveria trinervia
TGTTGAAGTCTTCAGTACTTGTCAAACTACTGATGAGGCTTTCAGCAGTTGTTGTGATACCGTGTGGGACTTAGAGGTTTCTGATCTTGGCTCATGGTTCTTTTGGTCCAACAAAGAGAAGAAGAGATGATGAAGATGATGTCTGCCACTCTCTGCTGTTCTGAAGCTACCAAAACCCGAAGTCACCCATGATCACACCTGACTCTCAAAGGGAATGGTCAGAGTCAAGATAGAAGAAGAACAACAGCAACAGCACGATGAGCAACTGTTGAAGATGGTTGACAAGGATTTCCTCCTCAGTCATCATCTATTCAAGCCATGAAAGGGCATGCTCAAGGCTGTACACTCTCAGCACACCTTTCAGTATCAGAAGGAGGAGTGAGAGTATGGCCAGACCCCAGGGTGAGTTCTAGAATCCATAAAAGAACTATCCACACAGATACAACGGCCAGGTACGAAAAACAATAGTCTACCATCATGTTGGCCGTTGTAGTCTCACCTTGGGAAATCATTGATGAATTCAAGAAAGCTCACCAAGCAAAGAAGACCCCTCAGCCTTACTAGAAAACAAGATGATTAAGAAGGGGTTGTTATATAAAAGCTTGAAGACATCCAGAAGAATGACTCCATTACACTTTACTCCTTGAAGGCAACCATCCTGATGAATTTGTATATAGGGAGGTAACTACGGTGGAGCTGAAAATGGCAGGACCATGAAGTACTTATCAGAGTACTATGGTCCAGAGTTCTTCTTCGAAGGAGGAGCAGAAGACTCTCTCAGGAGGAACAAGTTGTTCTCCTTGAGGCCTATGTTCTGAGTCATACAGCTCATTACGGGGAAGTAAATCTCATGAATGGGATAACAACTCTGTTTCCAGTTCCCAAAACAGAGTTCCCATTCATACTCTGCCAAACAAATATTTGAGATTTCTTCCCAGGCCGGAGCTTACATGGGTCATCTTCTCTACTGATAAAGAAGGAAAAGACCAACATTTTGCCATCAATAAGTGAGGTAATAAATAAGTTAGAGTTTTGGCTGCATTGGTTCAGGGGGAGTTTGTTGACCAATTTTCATCCGTAGATGTTTCTTGTACTTAGTTAATTTCTGAATTGACCAAATATGATGTTTGAACCTACAATCATACACAAACATAAAAACACAAATATGGGTTAACCTATATACATAATTGGTGGTCCATTTGATCGTTTTGCGATACAAATGAGATATTGATTTGTTCAATATCATATACAATAAAGAGATAACAAAGATGAATAACACAAAGAACAACCACAATGTCAAGAAATATGAACAATAATGATCAATACAATCAACAATTACAAAGCACAAATGTATTTTAGTGAATAAAGTGCTTACAAAGGTCTCTTGCAATAATGATAACTGATTAGGGTTTTTACAAAGATACCCAACAATGAACAAGATCAAATCTATATATTGAAGTCCTAGTTTTGCAGATAGTTTTGGTGTTAGTGAAATTATGCTGCCGGAACTATAGTTTTGCCTGGTAGAAACAACAGTTTTGCCTGGCATAACAACAGTTTTGCCAGGTGAACTAAACAACTGACTATGAGCGAAACTACAGTTTCGCTCATAGTTTCACTGGACTACAAATAAAAAAATAAACAACATTCAAAAGTAAACTAACATTAAACCTATTACAAAGTAATATAAACATAATCTAATCTAAGGTGAGTCCAACCTATACTTGATCTTCAATACGCCCCCTAGGTTGGATCTCACTGCCTTCACTTGTCTTGATTTCTCTAGTCAGCTCCAGTCTCTCCCACTGCATCTGATGTATCTTTATCTGCTCCTGCAGATTCTTTCTCGGGGGCTTTAGGCATAGATTCTCCCAGTTCAGCTTTATTCTTTCCCATTGCCTCTGATATGTCTTCATCACCTCCTGCAGCACCTTCCTTAAGAGCTTCAGCAACTTATTCACTTTGGTCACCTCCTGCTTCATTAGCACCTTCAGACGAGCACTAGCTTGCTCAAACTGTCTTGATAAGTCCCTCACATCCATATCTAGCTCATTATGTGCTTTCACCTTCTTAGCTAGCTCCTTCACCTCTATCCTCACACCTCTAACTTTATTAGCCACAGTCATAAATAGACTAGCTTTTTTTCTTGTCTCCTCCCCTGCCCCTGCTTTAAAGTGGTTTACACAAAGAACTAACAAGTCTTCATCATAAAATCCAAATAAATCCATCGGATCAAACAATCTAAAGTCACCCCCGTTCTTCACCCTGATCACAGCCTCCCCCGTGTTTTTATCATAAAACCACTTCTCGAAGTTTTGTAATTGCTGGGGGATGGGATCTGACAATCTAACCATGTTCACTGTCTTTGGGGGTTTCACCCTAAGCAAAATCTTTCCTTTGTCTGTTTCCTAGTTCTTATCCTTTTTGGATCTTCTCCTTTTAGCCTTCATAAACTTGAATGACTCCAAATTGTCATTCTCTTCGTTCCTGGTCTCCTTTTCTTACAATGTAGCTCTCTCACTTAGATGAGCATTAAGTAATGGCAACACTGCCAGCCTCCTCAAATCCTATTTTAGCAAGTTCTTGAATGCCTTTGTTGGACCAAAAGAACCAATGATCCAAGATCAGAAAACCTCTAAGTCCCACATGGTATCACAACAACTGCTGAAAGCCTCATCAGTAGTTTGACAAGTGCTGAAGACTTCAACAGCTGAAGATCAAGTGCTGAAGACCTTAACAGCTGAAGAACCAAAGTGCTGAAGTACAACAGCTGAAGAACACAAGTGCTGAAGCTGAAACCAAAGTACTGAAGTACAACAGCTGAAGAGTTCACAAGTGCTGAAGATCAACAACTGATGTACAAGGTCTGAAGACAAAGACTGAAGACATCAGCTGATGATATCTACTACTGAAGTCATCGCTGATGAAACACCTGAAGGTCAAGTCTGAAGATCAAGTACTGAAGCCTCAGTAGTTTGTCACAACTGCTGAAGAGTACTTCTTCAGTAGTTGTGATATCAGTATTTTATTTTATTTTTTTTTCTATGTTTCAGTAGTTTTGTAAAACGACTGAAGAGCTTGTTCTTCAGTCGTTGTAGTTTCAGTAGTTTTATATTTTGTACTTAACATGCTGATATGTTCTCAGTAGTTGTGAACATTTCAGTAGTTTGTTAAGAATTAGTTATTTTTGTATTGGATCTGCCAGTTGTCACTTTCCGTGATAACAGCAGTGATTGTTGCACTCTATATAAGGAGTGACAACCTATTGTAATCGGGGATGAATGTGAATGAATGGAATGATGATTGATTAGAAATATTCTACATCTATAAACATTCCTAGAAATCAGAAATAAATATATATTCTCTCCCTATAACCGTATGCGTCTCTTAATGCTTACAAGTATCAATTGCTTGCTACAATTTGTCTAATTCTAGTTTGTATTCCGCTGCTTTGTATCCTAATACATCAAACGTTGTGATCACTGATCCTGTCAGCCTTCCTCTTATAAAGGTAAGTAATTCCTCCACCTCTCCTCGTTTTCATAAACATTTTGAGGCTGGGGTTATACTTCTAGCTGATGATTCTCTTATCAGCCTTAGTTTTACTCAACCCTTCCAAGTTTTGGACTAGGGGAGTTAGCTCTTTAATCCTTTTCTCTCTCACAAACTACTCTTCCTTCGCCATCTCAAACACATCTCCATCATCATTACCCTTCTTAGCAACATCAGTTAGGGGTCTCCCATCAACCTCATAATATTCGGGATTAGAATCATAGTCAACCAATTGCTCATCATCTTCTTCTTGTTCAATCAATCCCTTCTCAGCAGTCTTCTCAACATTTTCAATAAGATTCTCTCTCACCACCTCTTCACCAACCAAATATTTCTCAAAATAAATTGCATGTTCATGAAACCAGCCACAAATATCTCTTCAGCATTCTCCACATTCACAGTCTCCTACCTTACTCCAGAACCTCCTACTTCCTCAGCTGTTACACCAGATGTGCCATTTCCTGCCAGGGAATATGTACCCATATTTAGAAATGAGTACTTGGAAGTATTAGTTAAATCATCTAACTAAGGTTAAGTTAGCTAATTAGGCCGCCGGCTGCAGCCTTCAGTTCATTCAACTCCTCAGTCAATCTCTTAATCAATTTATTCTGATCCATCAACATCTTGGTCATGCCATCAATCATCGCATCCTCCTACTTTTCTATTAATTCTTGATTGGTAAGTTTGGTTTTGATCATGCTCAACTCTTTAGCCAGAGATATATTAAGGTTTCTTATCACATCCTCATCCAAACAAGATTTATCCTCCCTCCTTAAGGACTTAGTGAAAGATACGTATGTTATCCAAAAAATGAGTAATCTTTCCACTAAAGTCATGTCTAATAGCACAATAGTCATCACAGATATAGATGTTCATTTGTACTAATCTCTTGACCTCTCATTTCGGGGAATGTTGGGAATGAGATCATCAATAATCATCTAAAGGAATCGAGGTTACAGAAGCCACTTGTCCTTCTTTAGTGCCATAACATTTTCAGCCATACAATCAAAAATCAAACTAGCAATGTTAGGAGTCCTCCCTCTACAACAAGTCACCACATCTTTAGCCCAGTCCAGATTTAGCCCGTCAGATCAATGTTTTCGGTGATCTAAGCACATGATAAACATGTGGGATATATATCTACACTCCTTGGAGAGAAAGGACCTTTTTGATTTCCTTCCTCGTATTGAACGGAGGTCCCTCATATCCCATAGATATGAATGCATCAAACACATGCTAGTCAGATAGTGTACCCTCCTCTCCTGTATCCTTATCTAGTATCAACACCCTTGATATAACCTTTGTATAATGGTCAGCTCATTCTCCATCACCCTAGCCACAATCCTCTATGAATGGCTCTCGTTTCATGCACAGCCGTCCACCAAAAATCTCTAATATGTAAGTCATATAGTCATGTTATTCCTCTCATCAAACTTTAGATTCGCCGTCTAACTAAAAAACAAATGAAATGCATTAGAATGGTATATTAAAAAAGAATATTAAAGAAAACTAAAAAATAAAATTAAACAAAAAACTAATTAATTTCACTGGCCGAAATTATAGTTTCACATGATTATATTTTAGTTTCAGCAAGCGAAAGAATAATTTCGGTGGCAATTATTTATTATTTCGGCAAGCCAGTGTAGTAGATTCGACCGCTGAAATTTTAGTTTCAGCACAACGAGACTGAAGTTTATTCTGTGAAACAGTTAAGTTCGCTCGGACAGCATAACTACACAGTTTCGCTGAAAAACCATGAACTTTCGTTCAGTTTCGCTGGGCTATCGGTACTTTCACAATAAGAACTGCGAAGGTACCGAAGAGTCTCAATCAAATAAACCCACAATGTTGTTGTTAAATCTAGATTAATCTACTATCCAAAGTTCGAAACTCACATGCGAGCATGAATCAATGGTCAAACAAGAATCAAAAGCACATGAACTCACTATTGCATGAAAAGGCTATGGACAAACCTTTCTCTCGAATGTGCGAAAATATTGCGAAACTCACAATGCAACACATGAAAGAACTGTCGAAGCTACAATTTCATCGTGGGAAACTACTATCAAAATTATAATTTCACTGGAAACCTAAAAATTTTAAAAATTTAATTTTGTTTCCCTTTCTTTATAAAGATAAAATAAAACTAAAATTTATTAAAAAATAATTAAAACAAAGTAAACAAAACAAAAAGAAATCAAAAGAAATTTGCCCCATAACCTGACCATTCTTCACGTATATTTTTTTTAAAACAAAATCAAACAGTATAAAAGGATATAAATGAGAAGCTGAAAAGATCTTATGGAGAGTCAAAGTTTGGTGGGATTGCTGATATACTTGTCATTTTAAGTCCATGCCTTCTTTGTTTCAACAAGTGCATCGCAGCTATTATTATCAGGTTTTGGTTCTTTTTAAAGAAAACATAGAATGACCCAGCCCCCATAGACATTTGGCAAAGAAACTTGTCATGTCCTCATGATGTATTGAACAAATGACACGCTCTGTACGACTCTTCATCTTAAAAGCAACATAGGTCTTATTTCAAAAGAAACTATGCTCTTATACACATCAAATGATGAGAGATCCAGGTCTATACTTATGTATATAGAGGAGTTGATCAATTAAGTCTAACAGATAAGAGGTTTAGGTCTATACTTACATATAACAAAGAATATCATCATATTGTGCCGATGAGAGCTGTAGGTCAGTACTATCATATAGTAGAGGAGATCCTCACCCCAGGTCAATGTTCACACATAGCAAAGGAGATAAGCATGAGATAAAGTATACCAGGGAGCATCTTAGATACAAAGATAAGAAAGCATATAGCTTTTGAGATAGGGTGGAATGTTTTGATGCAAAAGATACTTTATATATGAATAACTCAAAAAATAGATATCACGTTCTCAACCCTTTTCAAACAAAGACTTGATATTTTGTGAAGGCTAAAAATGCCAAGGGGATTATCTGAGTCATGAGGTTTCTTGCTCTTTTAATTAAGCTACAAGATTACTGTTTACTTCATTTTCCGGCTAAACTTATCAAGCATATCCCACACAATACCGTTAACCTCCTTTATATCACCCATGCTTCTCATTTTATTCTACAAAGGAAAACAAGAAGAACATTTAATATAAAATCTCCCCCAAAATTTCTACGAATAAGCAACATGTAGAAATTTCTTACCTGACTATATGTCACTGTCATCAACATATATTTTTTAATTTTATTAATTTATATTTTATTTTATATTTAAATTTATTATTATTATTTTTTATGTAAAAGAGATGAAGAACGATGGATCGGACAGAACAAAAAGAAAGTAAGAAAATAAATAAAGAAGTATAAACAATATGTACATAACATGGTTTGAAAGAAAATGGGTTTTAAAATGATATTAAAGCTAACATAAATATCAATTCATAAAAACGAGGTTTATCAAATGTTTTAGTGAAAAGATCTGCTTTTTGATTTTTGGTGTCTATGGAATAATAACAATAAAACCCTTTTCCTAAGCATTATGGATCCCATGAATCCGTGTCTCGATGTGCTTAGTTTGGGAATGATGAATAGGATTCTTCGTGATGCCAATGGCTAATTCGTTGTCACATAACAACAGTGTATGAAGAAAGTTGATCCCGTGGTTAATCATTTGGTGTTGTATCTAGAGCACTTGTGAACCACAGTTGGACACGGGAATGTATTTTGCTTCTCCTGTAGAGACATGAATAGTGGTCTGTTTCTTGCTTTGCCATGAGACCATACAATTTCACAAGTGTTGATAGCCTCTAGTAACCGACTTTCTTTTTAACCGGCAGCCATTAGAACCACTAATAGAATAGGCATGTAAGTCAAAATTTCCACCATAAGGATACCAAAGACCTAAACCTGAAGAGCCTTTAGGATAACAAAAGATTCGTTTTATAGCCTTTTCATGAGACTCTTTCGGGACAGATTGGTATCAAGCACAATATCCTACAGCAAATGTGATGTCAGGACGACTTGTTGTAAGACAGGTAAGGGAACCGATCATGGATCTGTAGAGATAAGGATCAACAGGTTTCCCATTCTCGTTAGGAATGAGGCATGTATAAGCAGTAAATGGAGTCTTTTAGAAGAAGCGTCATCGATCTTAAATTTCTTCAAATTTCCTTTAATATATTTCTCTTGATGAATGAGATTTGTTCAACCTGTTGTGTTCCTAGATGTGTTCCTAGAAGATTTACCAGGTGTGACCGGATTGTGAAATCGAGTTTCAGGTCGACTTGATACCGGTGCCAAACATGTTGCTAAGGCGCCTTAGTGGTTGGCTCCGACTGAGAAGAAAGAGTTGATGGAGCAATTGCAAGAGCTACTTGATAAGGGTTCATTCGACCGAGTATCTATCCTTGGGGTGCTCCAGTCTTATTCGTGAATAAGAAGGACGGTAGTATGACAATGTGCATCGACTACCGTGAGCTGAATAAGTTGACACTGAAGAATCGGTACCCCCTACCAAGAATTGATGATCTTTTTTATCAGCTCCAGGTTTCCAGTTGGTTCTCAAGGATATGTCTTCGATCTGGTTATCATCAGTTGAAGGTGAAGGAGCAAGACATTGCTAAAACACCTTTTCACACCCGCTATGGACACTATGATTTTCTCGCTGTCTTTTGGTTTGACCAATGTGCTAGCTGCTTTTATGGATTTGATGAATCGAGTGTGTCGGCTGATATTGGATAAATCAGTGATTGTGTTTATCAACGGTATCTTGATTTATTCGAAGAGTGAGGAGTAGCATGCCGGTCACATTCGAGAAGTGTTAGAGATGTTAAGAAAGGAGAAGTTGTATGCCAACTTCTCCAAGTGTGCATTTTGGTTGCATGAAGTTCGGTTCTTGGGTCATGTAGTGAATCTCGAAGGGATTATGGTAGACCCGGAAAAGGTGGAGGTGGTGATGCAATGGAAGTCACCAAAGACGCCATCCGAGATCCCTAGTTTCTTGGGTTTAGCGGGCTATTACAGAAGATTCATCCAAGACTTCTCTAAGATAGCTTCTCCAATAACTAAGTTGACCAGTAAGGATGTAAAATTTGTATGGGGGCAAGCTCAAGAGAAGGCGTTTGAGGAGTTAAAGGCAAGGTTGACTCAAGCTCATGTCTTGTCGTTAGCCGATGGAAGCAAAGATTTGGTGGTATATTCAGATGCTTCTTACTCGGGCTTGGGATGTGTCTTGATGCAGCGAGGGAAGGTTATAGCTTACGCATCCTGACAGTTGAAAGTTAATGAGGTTAATTATCCTACTCATGACTTGGAGCTAGCCGTTGTGGTCTTCGCGTTAAATATTTGGAGGCACCACTTGTATGGGACGAAGTGCACCATATTCACTGACCACAAGAGCTTGAAGTACTTCTTCTGTGAAGTCGCTGGATCGGTTGACATCCGAGCGTGTTCTTGACGGAAAGAAAGAAAACCAAGAGACAAACAATAGAACGAACAATAATAGAATGGTTTCATTGATAAAACCTATTTATTATAAGCTCGTTAAACATATGAATCAAGACTCTTGGCAATGGGGGATCGAGCATGATCTCCCCTCTCATCCAGCAGCACCTAGGCCCCGACACACTCTTAAAACCCTTACCTCTATACATAATGAAACTGGTATTTACAGGCCTCAGCCCATATCAGATGTGACTGGGCCCATTCGTACGATTGGACCATGTGTATGGTTCAGTATTACGAATGGCCCAATAGCATCTCTCAGTCGCACGACTGATCCATTTGCATGGCTCAGTCATACGTCTGAGTCTTATTCACATATGCTCCTGCGAATGACTCAGTTTCATGTGTTACAACATATCAGGTGTATTACCTTAAGCCTAGACTATTCGTCAAGAGACGGACACACTATATGACGACATATGCTCCAACAAATTCCCACTTGGACGTTCCTTGCGAATAGTAGATAACACCTCTTACAATGTTCAGTCAATCTTTGCTCTAGTTTCCAATAAAATCAAATGAAAAATCAAATTAGCCAACATTGTTGATCCATCAGGTTGTTATAGTATCCCTGAAAATAAATTTAGGCACAATAGCTTTCATTTACTTTGCAGAACACCATCATAATAGCAAGATTCCCAATATGCCTGATTTTTCCAGATAATAACATGAACAGTTTTCCATTGCTCCAATCTTCACACAGGCAAATCTGATTAACATTAATACCTGCCAAAATTCCCCCTCAAATTCAACATATCCCAATATATAAACAGTGTGCTCTCCTGGCGTCTTCATACGTTGTATTGGGAAAAAAGTAGAAGGTTCCAATCCACAACTGACAATCTTAACAAATCAGCATGCACTCAGATTCAACATCAAAAACCAGCTCACATCATCACTTTCTGATTGCGTCTTTAATTTCTCTATACATGGATTCCCCCTAAGAATGAGAATGCTCTCCGTACGGATAAATATACTTGATTGGCCCATAAACAGTCAGATGCTCCTGACTGCCCCTCAAAATCAGCATCGACTGCTGACATCTTCTCTTCTCTCTTTCGTGTTCTAATTACATTCATCTATTCTAGAAGTCCAACGGATAATAGGGTATCCATTGAACTTATTTGACAAAAGAACTCAAAGTGAATGTGCTTTGCTCATCCTCAAATCTGTGCAAGAGGAAGTTCCAGACCTCTTTTTGGTCTAGAATGTCGTTCTTTCGTATGACATGGAGGACAAATATCACATTCGTGTGAATGGATGATATGAATGATATATTCGTGCGACTGGTCATAAGACTTGTCTAGTAGCATAATTGTACATAAGACTGGTCCAGTAGCATGACTAAACATAAGATTGGTCAAGTACCACGACTGGACATAAGACTGGTCCATTCACACAACTAGACATAAGACTAGTCCAGTCGCACGAGTAGCCATCAGTCTGGTCCAGTCGCATGGTCCAGTCGTACGAATGGTCCACTAGCATGGTCCAGTCGTACGAATGGTCCATTAGCATGGTCCAGTCGTACGAATGGTCCATTAGCATGGTCCAGTAGCATGATTGTACATAAGACTGGTCCAGTAGCATGACTGAACATAAGATTGGTCAAGTAGCATGACTGGACATAAGACTGGTCCAGTCGCACAAATAGACATAAGACTGGTCCAGTCGCATGACTGGCCATCAGACTGGTCCAGTCGCATGGTCCAGTCATACGAATGGTCCATTAACATGGTCAGTCGTACGAATGGTCCATTAGCATGGTCCAGTCGTACGAATGGTCCATTAGCATGGTCCAGTCGTACGAATGGTCCATTAGCATGGTCCAGTCGTACGAATGGTCTATTAGCATGGTCCAGTCGTACGAATGGTCCATTAGCATGGTCCAGTCGCATGAACGGGTCTTCACATAGATTTTCAGATCTGCAGCCGCAATGGCTACCAAAATCCCTAATCTGGTGATTTTACATTAACCGAAACAAAATAGACATCATAAGATTCGCAAGGGTGATAAGAACGTGATTCCGAGTTAGATTTTAACCAAGAAACAACACACGTAGCAAGATCTGAGCAAAACACGAAGAACACGAAGTGGGTTTAACGTCAAAGAACATGAAATAGATCCAGAAATAAATAGCTTGGGTTTCTATCATGATTGTTAAATCATTCTAGCAGTAACCGGCTCCGATACCAATTGTGAAGTCGCTGGATCGGTTGACGTCCGAGCGTGTTCTTGATGGAAGGAAAGAAAACCAAGAGACAAATAATCGAATGAACAATAATAAAATACTTTCATTGATAAACCTATTGATTATAAGCTCGTTAAACATAAGAATCAATACTCTTGGCAAGGGGAGATCCAGCATGATCTCCCCTCTCATCTAGCAGCACCTAGGCCCTGGGCACACTATCAAAACCCTTACCTCTCTACACAATGAAACTGGTATTTATAGGCCTCATCCCATATCAGATGCGACTAGGCCCATTCGTACGATTGGACCATGTGTATGGTTCAGTCTTTCGTATGGCCCAATAGCATCTCTCAGTCGCACGACTGGTCCATTTGCATGGCTCAGTCGTACGACGGAGTCTCATTCACATATGCTCCTTCGAATTACTCAGTTTCATGTGTTTACAACATAATAGGTGTATTACATTAAGCCTAGACTATTCGTCAAGCGACGGACACACTATATATGACATATATGCTCCAACTCTTCGAGCAGAAAGATTTGAACATGAGGCAGAGGAGATGTTTGGAGCTCATAAAGGATTATGATTGCGAGATCCATTATCAATAGGGCAAGGCCAACGTGGTGGCAGATGCCCTTAGCCAAAAGGAGAGACCCGAGCGATTCAAGTAAAGGCTTACATTTGATTATGACCTCTGATGTGATGAACTAGGTCAAGGAGTTTCAAGATGAGGCGTTGAAGGAAGATCATCTTAACTTTGAAAGGATAAGAGCTCTAGTCACGGAGCTGGGTGAAAACACTATCGGCATTAGAACCTGATTCAGACGAATGTGGATTCCTCATTATGGGTATTTACATGGAGGATTATGGATGAAGCTCGTAAGACTCGATACTCCATTCATCCCGATATGACAAAGATGTATCAAGATATGAAGAAAAATTATGGGTCACCGGGTATGAAGCGTGACGTAGTGGAGTACGTGAGTAAGTGCCTTACTTGTTTGCAGGTGAAGGAGGAGCATCAAAAGCCATATGAGAAGATCCAACCTTTGGACATACCCGAGTGGAAGTGGGAGCATATGACCATTGACTTTATTACAAACTTGCCGTGTACCGTAAAAGGCTATGATGCCATGTAGGTGATAGTTGATCGTTTGATGAAAAGTGCTCACTTCCTACCAATCCGCGAGATGTATTCTTTCGAAAGATTAGCGAATCTATTCATCAAAGAGATTGTAAGTCGCCATGGTGTACCGTTGTCCATTGTTGGATCGTGACACTCGGTTTACATCCAAGTTTTGGAAGAGATTTCATGATGCTATAGGGACAAGGTTACATATCAGCATGGCTTATTATCCCTAGACAGATGGTCAGTTAGAAAGGACCATTCAGACGCTAGAAGATATACTTCGGGCATATGTCATTGACATTGGAGGAAGTTGGGATGACCACTTACCGTTAGCCGAGTTCTCATATAACAATAGCTACCATGCCAGTATTGGCATGCCTCCTATGAGATACTATATGGTAGGAGATGTAGACCACCTACTTGTTAGGGTGACATTGGCCATAAAGAGTTAGGGAGCGTCGAGGTGGTCGAGGCTACGACTGAGAAGCTGGAAAGGATCAAAGCCTTTATGAAGCCAGCCAAAGATAGACAGAAATTGTATGCCGACAAGAGATGTAGACCAATTGAGTTTCAGGTGGGTGATAGAGTTATGCTGAAAATCTCATCTTGGAAGGTCATTATTCGGTTTAGAAAGTGGGGAGAGTTGAGCCCAAGATACATAGGGCTTTTCCGAATCATTGCTCGAGTAGGAGAGGTGGCCTATAGGTTGGAGTTACCCAGTGAGTTATGAGGAATTTATTTGACATTCCATGTATCTCACTTAAGGAAGTGCTTAGCCAAGGAGAATATAGTGGTGCCACTGGAGGATAATGAAGGGGACGAAAGGCTCAATTATGTGGAGCAACTAGTGGCGATCATCAATTGCAAAGAGAAGAGGCTAAGGAATAAGGTGGTTCCCTTGGTGCGTGTAGCACAGGAAGGGATCAGAGTCCACTTGGGAAGTTGAGGAAGAGAAGAAGTAGCATTACCCTCAACTATTTTGTTGAAGCATATATTGTCATATATAGTGTCTATCGCTTGACGAATAGTCTAGGCTTAATATAACACACCAGATATGTTGTAAACATATGAAACTAAGTCATTGGTAGGAGCATATGTGAATGAGACTCAGTCGTACGACTGAGCCATGCTAATGGACCAGTCGTGCGACTAAGAGATGCTATTGGGCCATTCGTAAGATTGAACCATAAGTATGGTCCAGTCGTACGATTGAACCATACGTATGGTCCAATTGTACGAATGGGCCCAGTCGCATCTGATATGGGCTGAGGCCTATAAATACCAGTTTCATTGTGTAGAAAGGGTTTAGAGAGTGTGCTTGGGGCCTAGGTGATGCCAGATGAGAGGGGAGATCATGCTTGATCTCCCCTTGCCAAGAGTCTTGATTCTTATGTTTAACGAGCTTGTAATCGTTAGGTTTAATCAATGAAACCATTCTCTTATTGTTCGTTCTATTGTTTGTCTCTTGGTTTTCTTTCTTCCGTCAAGAATAGGCTCGGATGTCGACCGATCTAGCGACTTCACAATACCAAAAACTGATTTAAAAGTGTCGAACAAACACTTATGCGAATGGACATGCTGATGAACTTCAATCGCATAATTGAGCTGGGCATCTGACTCAATCGCATGAATGAACCATGTGTATGAGTTTAGTCGCACGACTGGGTCAACCGCATGGGGCAGTATACGACTAAACCCATTCATAGGCTCAATCGTACGACTGAGTTCAATCGCACGACTAAGACTCAGTCGCATTATCCATTCGCACAATTGAACAAACTGATTCAAGCTCATTAAAATTCAAAGGTCATCCATTTACACAAATTCTAACGTATATGTATCTTGTCTTACAGAAACATGACTAGTAGATGGACTATGAGCATGAAGCACAACCTCTGTGCTCATCTTGACGTCACATCCTGGAACGCTTCTGAGTTTACGGGGATTATTGCCTTTTTACGAAGATCGGGGATCTTCAAGGCCATCTCTACATCGTGCACACCATATAGATTGATTCAGCAAGCTTTCTAGGAAAGCGCTATAGTAGACAGGTCTGCTGAGCCTCATCGCATTTGGAGTTCTATTCTTGGTTAGGAGATTGAGATCAGTGAGGATGATCGAAGGAGGGTTTTGGAGTTGGGAGATGATGGTGACTGCCCAACCAATCTGCATCCACTAACGGTGTGAGGATCCTTTCTTTGGATCAAGTACGCTGCGGAAATTAATGCAGGTGTGCTCAACAAGAGCAACATGTGCCCCCAGTTCAAGTACTTGGCCCATGTGCTCCTCAAGTGCATAGCCTCAAGGAAGAGAGGCGTTGATGAGATGTCTGATCAAATCCAGAATGCTTACATAGCTCTGGTACTGAACCATCCATTCAGTTTCTCTCGGATGATCTTCACTTATATGGTAGAGAATATAGAGGCTAAGGGCAAGGAAGGCTTCTGCATCTACCCTCGTTTCCTATAGATGATTATTGACTAGAAGCTTCCTTTGCTGCCCAGGGAGAGAGATGATGTTGTCACTCTTGAGATTATGGATGACACTACGCTTGGTAGGATGAAGGTGTACCAAGCCAAGCAAGTGAAGCCCCTGGTGAGGAGATTGTTTGGGCATCTGGCCCGAGAAGACTATGTGGTGCTAGCTCGTAAGAAGTGGCGTCATGATGACTGTGATTTAGATACTAAGCTATAGTTTTTTTCCCACTGACGATGACGATGATGATGACAATGAAGATGGTAGAGATACTGGCCCCACTCCATCTAGGGCCACTACCACTGATATATCATCTCCACCATCCACTTAGGGTGGAACTGAGAGAGCTGCAATCTATCAAGACTTCCAGCCAGATGAGGAGGAAGAGTCAGATGAGGAGCCGCTGGTAAGGACAGTTGGCAGTAAGGTTGTTGCCACTGAGAGAGGGATTGCGGCGGTTGGTGGACGCCAGGGTGAGTCAAGGGATGCTGCTACTGCTACTACTGATCCATCATACATCCTTTACCATCCCATCAGCCCAGGGAAGCATCCTCTTCTAAGGGCTCAAGGAAGAAGTGGATGGCTCAGCCCCATGGCTTGAAGAGCAAGAAGAGGAGGAATACCCTAATTCCCACCACATCCACCACCTCTACCACAGCTTCCACCACCACTACCACTACCTCTACCACAGCTTCCACCACCACTACCACACCGCCTACCACCACTATCACACCTCCTACCACCACTACCACAACCACCCCTTCACCATCCACTCCTACTCCACCTCCCATATTCACCACATCCACTCCTACTCCACCTCCTATATTCACCACATCCACCACCACTACCACCACCCAACGAGCGGGGACTTCTACTCAAGTCCTAATGAGCCATGGACCCACTCTACCCTTTATCGGGGTAGAGGAACAGCTAACCATCCTTAACCGGATGGTGCTAAAGCTGCTTGCAGCCGATGAGCAAAGAGCTGCATAGCTCAATCAGCTTATAGAGCTCAATGCTGCTCAAGCTCAGTAGATTACACAGCTACAATAACATAATACACATTCGGTTAAGAGGATAGAGGAGCTAGAAAGAAAGAACAAGAAGATCATGTTTAGGCTTAAAGGATCCAAAGATGAGCCTCTAAAGATCAGAGAAGGAGATGATGATGATAATAATGATGATGATGATGATGATGATGATGATGATGATGATTCAGGTGAAAAAGATAAGGGTGATGATGAAGGACAAAGTGCAAAGAAGAAAGGGGACGATGATGACGAAGAAGGTCATGCTGTTGCATCTGCTTCTACTCAGGGTCAAGAGAGATGTTCTAAGAGAGCTCAAGATCAAGGACCCTTATCTTCAGCTTCTCCAGTTGCAAAATTGACCGATCATGATAAAAGTAAAGATTAGATTTTTTGTATTTAGAAAACTTTTATACTTGATTCAAATATTACATTAATGTAATTTATGATTATCTATGTTTATCTATGTTTAAATGTCTTGATTAATTAGTAAATACTGATGTGTTAAATGTTTAAATCAAGCAGATAAAACTTCACAGCAAGATGAACATGATGTTGCTCCCCTTCAGCAAATCAAGTTTCAATTCACCATGATTCTTGATTTGCAAGGGATCGTGAGATGGTCAGTTAGCTTCACTCCTAAAGAAGGAGAAATTATACACAATCTGGCCAACAAGCAACTTGCTGAGATGTTCAGACTGAATCCTAATGAGCTCGTCAAAGACGCTCCAAAGGTCAATGTTATGAGTGATGATGAGCTGAACGATGTTGATGAAATAGAGATAGAGGATGTCACGTTTGATCACTATCCAAAGTACACTGTCCAAGAGGGAATGTGATCCCCAACTTGGGTGATACTCTTAGCAGTGCTATATTTGAAAAGCTGGATGAAATGGAGAAAGAAAAGGATAAGGATGAAACCCAAGCCCAAGCCTCGGATGCAGATGTTGATATAAAGGCTGAATGGGCAGCATGTTTTGCTGAAATAAGAGCCCAAAGCACAACTCAAAATCAAAATGCCTGCACCAAACTCTACAAGGTCAAGAAACATCAGAAGGTGTCTAGAAAATTATAGTGTGGGCGTATTTTGTGGACTTAAACGTCTATGCAGTAAAAAGGGAGAAGGGAGTAGAGTACTTCAGGCATCCTCATGATCTGAAGACTCTCCCAGACTTTGAGCTCAACCAACTGGCATGCATAAATCTGTTGTATGCTGATCTCAGAAAGATGTTCGGTTGGCTTGATTCTGCATTAAAGAAGGAATACCACACCAGATGGGTAAACTTCAGACCTCAACAACCATAGAGGTACATCCGTAGGTCTGAAGTAGATCCTATATCTGGGAAGCCTAAAGTAGTGTTGAAGTGGAGTCCCCCGCGCACGATGTCGAAGATCCCTTTACGAGAAATGCCTCAGGACTTCACTCCACATTTCAAATGGTGGTCTTATGACTGGAGGACGGGTGAAGTGGTCATAGTTATAAATAGAGCAGGAAAAATGGAAACTCTCAAGGTATTTGACCCAATGTTGCTTACCAACTTGTCAGTTGACGATGTCTACACTTTGTACAAGTGGCCATTGTTCTATGCCGCGCATGATATTGTACAAGCTCTCCAATTCTCGAATGTGATACGGCTCTGCTTTGCCTTTGAAATACACACGGGAGTCACGAAGAGAGGAGAAGTACTAGAAATTTGAAGAGGTTATGAAGAATGTCAAACAATAGAGTAAACTACATCCAAGGGGGAGTTTGTTGATACATATGTCCCTGGTTTATGTGCTTAATGTAAAAGTCTGTCATGTCTTACACATATGTAATGAATGGGTTGAATGAAATATAATATGTGATTGATGTTTATAATGTTTAATATTTCATAGTATTATCGTGTGTTAAAGTATAATAAACTTATTATATAGGTTTGAAGTTGTTATATGATGATTCATGCTAATGGACCATACTTATGGGCTATACGCATGAACTCATCATGCTAATGAACCAGTCGCACGACTGGATCAGTCATACGAGTGAGACATGAGATTGAATCAGTCACATGACTGAGCTTTCAATTATGCGTATGAATCAGTCGCATGGGTCAATCGCACGACTGAACCATGCAAATGGTTCAGTCGCACGAATGAAGACTACGAACCAATAAATACCACCTAATTTATGGAAAAACATAAAAAATGCAAGAATTTTGACACATACTCATAACCTAGCCGTCTAGAGCGTCCAGAAAGCCTATTCCAAGTTCATAGTTGGCATTTGATCTTCTTCTACTCGTTCATAACGTTTCTTTAATCGTTAGTTGATTAGGATTGTGTTCTCACTGATTGGATCGCCAATCAAATAGGATTCCGCACTATTTGATCTGGTTTCACATCTTATCTGTTAGTACTCCGTACGTACACGGTCCTCTAACAAGTGGTATTAGAGCCGGTTACTGCTACAATGATAACAATCATTATAGCAACCTGAGCTCTTGATTTCCGGATCTATATCATGTTCTTTGACATTAAACCCACTTCATGTTCTTTGTGTTTTGCTCAGATCTTGTTACGCGTGTTGTTTCTTGGTTAAAATCGAACTCGAAACCACATTCTTATCACCCTTGTGAATCTTATGATGTCAATATTGTTTCCGTTCATGTAAAATTCATCAGATTAGGGTTTTTGGCAGCCATGGCGGTTGTGGATCTGAAAATTTGCGTGTAGAAATGTTAATGTGACTGGACCATGATAATGGCCATTCATACGACTGGTCCATGCTAGTGGACCATTCGTACGATTGGACCATCCGTACGACTAGACCATGCTAATGGACCATTCGTACGACTAGACCATGCTAATGGACCATTCGTATGACTGGACCATGCTAATGGACCATTCATATGACTGGACCAATGCGACTGGACAACTCTTATGTCTAGTCATGCGAATGGACTAGTCTTATGTCCAGTCATGCTACTGGACCATTCTTTTCTGTAGTCATACTACTGGACCAGTCTTATGGCCAGTCATGCTACTGGACCAGTCTTATGTTCAGTCATGCTACTGAACCAATCTTATGTCTAGTCATGCTACTAGACCAGTTGCATGAATATATCATTCGTATCATCCATTCACACGAATGTGATATTTGTCCTCCATGTCATACGAATGAAGAGTGTTCTAGACAAAAAAAGGTCTGGAACTACCTCTTGTGTAGATTTGAGGATGATCAAAGCACATTCACTTTGAGGTTCTTTTTTCAAATAAGTTCGATGGATACCCCATTATCCATTAGACTTCCAAAATAGATGAATGTAGTTAGAACACGAAAGAGAGAAGAGAAGATGTCAGCAGCCGGTGCTAATTTTGTGGGGTAGTCAGGAGCATCTGACTATTTATGGGCCAATCAAGTTATATTATCCGCACGGAGATGATTCTCATTCTTAAGGGGAATCCATGTATAGAGAAATTGAAGATGCAACCAGAAGGTGATGATGAGAGCTGGGTTCTAATGTTGAATCTGAGTGCATGTTGATTTGTTTAAGACTGTCATCTGTGGATTGGAACCTTCTACTTTGTGCTCAATACAACGTATGAGGACGCCAGGAGAGCACAATGTTTATATATTGGGATATGCTAAATTTGAGGGCGAATTTTTGCAAGTGTTAATGTTAATCAGGTTAGCCTGTGTGAAGATTGGAGCAATGGAAAACTGTTCATGTCATTATCTGGAAAAATCAGTCATATGGGGAATCTTGCTGCTATGATGGTGTTCTGCAAAGTAAACGAAATCTATTATGCCTAAATTCATTTTCAGGGATACTGTAGCAACCTGACAGATCAACAACATTGGCTAATATGGTGTTTCATTTGATTCTATTGGAAACCAGAGCAAAGATTGACTGAAGATTGTAAGAGGTGGTATCTACTATTCGCAAGCAACGTACAAGGGGGAGTTGTTGGAGCATAAATTGTCATATATAGTGTGTCCGTCACTTGACGAATAGTCTAGGCTTAATGTAATACACCTGACATGTTGTAAACAAATGAAACTGAGTCATTCGCAGGAGCATATGCGAATGAGACTCAATCGTACGACTGAGCCATGCTAATGGACCAGTCGTGCGACTGAGAGATGCTATTGGGTCATTTGTAAGACTGAACCATAGTATAGTTCAGTCGTACGATTGAACCATACGCATGGTCCAATCGTACGAATGGGCCCAGTCACATCTAATATGGGCAGAGGCCTAAATACCAGTTTCATTGTGTAGAAAGGGTTTAAAGAGTGTGCACGGGGCGTAGGTGTTGTCGGATGAAAGGGGAGATCATGCTTGATCTCCCCTTGCCAAGAGTCTTGATTCCTATGTTTAATGAGATTGTAATCGTTAGGTTTTATCAATGAAACCATTCTATTATTATTTGTTCTATTGTTTGCCTCTTGGTTTTCTTTCCTTCTATCAAGAACACGCTCAGATGTCAACCGATCTAGCGACTTCACATATTTAGCGACTAACAGGTTTCGAGGACGAAACCTAAATTAGGGGGTGGACTTGTAACACCCAGAATAAAGTCAAAACGAGCCGATTAATAATATAGGCTTAGCGAGGATTATTTAAATAAAATAAGCGGGTAATGGAGTATGGACCGAGTAGACTTCGTGGGTTATGTGTTTTTCGAGTTTAAGGTCCCGAGAATGTCCGGTATATATAAACGGATCATCTTGAGCAAACGCTCATTTGCAACTCAACACCCCAATTTCAACAGAGAGAGTGTAGATGTAAGGCCATGTTCCCGGAGACCTCATAGTCGGTCATTCACAACATTAAATACATTAAACATTAAAAATTTACAAGCTTGAGCAGCAGAATTATTATACCAAAAACCATTCATTTCATTAAAATACTATTGTTGAGCAATACACTATTGTTTAACCGAATACAAAAGAATTGTTTAATTGCATTACAAAACAACAACAATAATAAGTATGAATGGATGTCAATCTTTCCCTGGTGAGTAGCTTCACCTTCGTGTCATCCTCAGCAATATTTACCTGCCAACTGAAAATGTATAAAAGTCAGCCTTGCTGAGTGATTTCTAGTTTTAAAAGTAATAAAATACTCTCTGTAGGTATATATATAAAAATACTCTTTTTTGTGAAAACTTCATCTCTTTATACGTGAGCACGCATTAACTATACAATCAGGTAATGCTTCATCACTTTACCGCATGCCTTGTTTACTCTGTATTCTTTTATATTTATCTTTCACTGTCTATGTGGACCAATGAGCAATACCCTAAACTATGTGCGCGGGGGAAGTGGTGCTGGGCCCTCCATTCCCGCAAGGGGCTCTACATACTGTATACAAGGCTGGCCCAGACACCTAGGGTACGCTGCAAAGGTCTGCCAATCTCAATTGATTGGCCCCGTGTGTATCTTCGGGTAGCTAACCCACATCATAATTGAGCTAACAACCTCATGGCCGTGCACCTCCTATAAGCTTGCAAGACTTGCTAACATTTTAAATTAAGTTCCACTTCTCTTCTTTATTACTCTTTCACTTTATTATTATTGATAATACTTTTTATTACAATAATAAACACACCACGTAAAGTCATGCACTAATAGCAATAATATTAATAATAATAATAATAATAATAAAATAATAATAATAATAATAATAATAATAATAAGAAACAATCATAAGGCAATCATAACAATGCATGAAACCAAGCATTATATAAGCCCTAGTCAAACCTCGGTCAAAACCCTAAAAGCAGAGACTCCTAAAAATTCTATAATAAATCCTAAGTGTTTAGGCGCTTTAACACTATTTGGGCGCATGAGCTATTTCAGACGCATGGACACTATTCGGGCGTATGGTCCATTCGGAGGCATGGACACTTAGACGCATGGGCTATTCGGGCGTATGGAAACTTAGACGCATGAATTCGGGCGTATGGGTACTATTTGGGCACATGGCCCTACACTTAGCCGTCCGACTAATATTCTAGGCGCATGATGGCACTGTTCAAGCGCATGAACTACACTTAACATTTTCTAAGGCATTTCCAGGTGCATGGGCCTTATTTAGGCGCATGAACCTTCTGTTCAGTATGTTTCTAGGATATTTCCGAACCCAAACATCAAGCCTAATTGTTCAAAGCTTACCAAGGCTATTATAAGCATGAAAAACTTAATAACACCTAAGGAACATCATCAAACATGCATAATACATACGGGTATACATACATAAACATTGTGAAATCGTTTTAATACATTTTCAGCCCCAAGAAGAGTTTAAAACAAGTACAACTGGGGTCTACAAACTCACCTGGTGCAACTTTGGGTGTATCATCCTTCTAACCCGTTTGCAAATGAGTTCAAACACCTAGAAACCCACAAAACACACACACACACGAACACACACAAGCGTATAAGCATATACCCGAGACAAAACCCAACACAAACACATAAAAACTTCAAATTCATACCTTGAATTCAGCTTCTTCTTTTCTTATTCTTCAAAAACCAAGAGTGTTTATGCTCTCTTCCTTTCTCTCTCTAAAATGACCGAAGATTTGGGTGTGGAAAAGGTGATGGGAGAACATGCCACCTTTATCACCAACCTTCCAAAGATTTTGTTCTTTTGGACACTTTTAGTCCCTCCACTTGGGCTTTATTGTTTTTCTTTCTTTTATTCTTCATTTCTTGTCTCTTTTATAAAGGAATAACCGGGTGTTACAAGTCCACCCCCTTATATAGGTTTCGTCCCCGAAACCTGTTATTCCTCGAATAGTTGTGGGTAATGCTGTCTCAATTCTTCTTCGGTCTCCCACGTAGACTCGGATCCCTTATGTGCCTCTGTTGTACATGCACAAGAGGAACCACTTTATTCCTTAGTCTATTCTCTTTTCGATCAATGATTGCCACTGTTGCTCCACGTAATTGAGCCGTTCATCTACTTCAATATCTTCTAGTGGAACAATCATATCCTCGTCTGCTAAGCACTTTCTTAGATGAGATACGTGGAATGTTGGACCTCTCCTACTCGAGCGATGATTCGGAAAGAGCCTATATACCTTGGGCTCAAATTTCCCCGCTTCATAAATCAGATAATACCCTTCCAAGCTGAGACCTTCAACATAACCCGGTCACCCACCTGGAACTCAATCGGTCTGCGTCGTTTATCAACATACGACTTCTGTCTATCTTTGGCTGCCTTCATGAAGGCTTTAATCTTCTCAAGCTTCTCAGTCATAGCCTTAATTACCTCGACGCTCCTTAATTCCTTCTAACCAATATCACCCCAACAAACGGGTGTTCTGCATCTCCTACCATATAGCATCTCATATGGTGGCATGCCAATGTTGGCATGATAGTTGATGTTGTATGAGAATTCAGCTAATGGTAAGTGGTCATCCCAACTTCCCACAAAAACAATCACACATGCCCGAAGCGTGTCTTCTAATGTCTGAATGGTCCTTTCTGACTGACCATCAGTTTGGGGATGATAAGTCGTGCTAATATGTAACCTCGTACCCATGGCGTCGTGGAATTTCTTCCAAAATTTAGATGTAAACCAGGTGTCACGATCAGACACAACAGACACCGGCACATCATGACGAGTTACAATTTCTCTGATGAATAGGTCAACCAACCTCTCAGATGAATATGTCTCGTGGATTGGTAGGAAGTGAGCACTCTTCGTCAGACGGTCAACAATCACCCATATGGCATCATACCCTTTCGGAGTACGCCGTAGCTTCGTAATGAAATCCATGGTGATGTGCTGCCACTTCCATTTTGGTATATCCAAAGGTTTAATCTTCCCATACGGCTTCTGATGTTTGGCCTTCACCTGTAAGCAAGTAAGGCACTTACTCACATACCCCACCACATCACGCTTCATACCTGGCCACCAATAATCTTTCTTCGTATCTTGATACATTTTCATGGCACGGGATGAATGGAGTATTGAGTCTTATGAGCTTTATCCATAATCTTCACCCGTAGATCCCCAAAACGAGGAATCCACACCCGTCCAAATCGAGTTTTAACACCAAGTTTGTTTTCACCTAATTCCCCAACCAGACCTCTCATCCTTTTAGAGTTAAGATGATTTTCTTTTAGCGCCTCATCTTGAAACTCTTTGACTTGCTTCATTACATCAGAGCACATGATTAGTTGATATGCTTTCACCCGAATCGGCTCGGGCCTCTCTTTTCGGCTAAGGGCATCAGCCACCACATTAGCCTTGCCCGGATGGTAATGGATCTCGCAATCATAATCTTTTATGAGCTCCAACCATCTTCTCTGTCTCCTGTTTAGGTCCTTCTGCTCAAAGAAATACCTCAAGCTTTTATGGTCAGTGAAAATGGTGCACTTCGTCCCGTACAGATAGTGCCTCCAAATTTTTAGTGCAAAGACCATGGCTGCTAGCTCCAAGCCATGAGTGGGATAATTGACCTCATGAACCTTCAACTATCGGGATGCATAGGCTATAACCTTCCCTCTCTGCATTAACACGAACCCCAACCCCGAGTAGGAAGAATCGGAATAGACCACCAAATCCTTGCTTCCTTCGGGTAATGACAGGACAGGAGCTTGAGTCAACCTTGCCTTTAACTCCTCGAACACTTTCTCTTGAGCTTGACCCCATACAAAATTCACACCCTTCCGGGTCAACTTGGTAGTGGAGAAGAGATCTTGGAAAAGTCTTGAATGAACCTTCGATAATATCCCGCCAACCCTAAGAAACTACGAATCTCGGATGGCATTTTTGGTGACTTCCATTGCATCCATGCCTCCACCTTTGCGGGGTCCACCATGATTCGTCAGGATCCACCACATGACCCAAGAATTGAACTTCGCACAACCAGAACGTGCAATTCGAGAATTTGGCATACAACTTCTCCCTTCTTAATGTCTCCAACACCTCCCGAATATGACCGGCATGCTCTTCTTCGCTCTTCGAGTAGATCAGGATATCATCAATGAACACAATCACTGATCTATCCAACATCGGCCGGCACACTCGATTCATCAAATCCATAAAGGCAGCTGGCACCTTGGTCATGCGCCCAAATAATAAGGAACAATCATAAGGCAATCATAACAATGCATGAAACCAAGCATTATATAAGCCCTACTCAAACCTTGGTCAAAACCTTAAAAGCACAGACTCCCAAAAATTATGTAATAAATCCTAAGTGTTTAGGCGCTTTGACACTATTTGGGCGCATGAGCCCTGTTTGGTCGCTTCATCACTATGCAGGCGCATCAACCAATACGTAACTGTTTCAACACTTAGGTGCATGAGCTATTTCAGACGCATGGACACTATTCGGGCATATGGTCCATTCGGACGCATGGGCACTTAGACGCATGGGCTATTCGGGCGTATGGAAACTTAGGCGCATGGGCCATTCGGGCATATGGGTACTATTTGGGCGCATGGCCCTACACTTAGTCGTTCGACTAATATTCTAGGCGTATGAGGGCACTGTACAGGTGCATGAACTACACTTAACATTTTCTAAGGCATTTCCAGGCGCATGGGCCTTATTTAGGTGCATGATCCTTCTGTTCAGCATGTTTCTAGGATATTTCCAAACCCAAACATCAAGCCTAATTTTTCTAATCTTACCAAGGATATTCTAAGCATGAACAACTTAATAACACCTAAGGAACATCATCAAACATGCATAATACATATGGGTATACATACATAAACATTGTGAAATCGTTTTAATACATTTTCAGCCCCAAGAAGAGTTTAAAACAAGTAAAACCGGGGTCTAGAAACTCACCTGGTGCAACTTTGGGTGTATCTTCGTTCTAACCCGTTTTCAAATGAGTTCAAACACCTAGAAACCCATAAAACACACACACGAACACACACAAGCACATAAGCACATGCCTGAGACAAAACCCAACACAAACACATAAAAACTTCGAATTCATACCTTGTATTCAGCCTCTTATTTTCTTCTTCTTCAAAACCGAGAGTGTTTCTGCTCTCTTCCTTTCTCTCTCTAAAATGATCGAAGATTTAAGTGTAGAAAACGTGATGGGCGGCCATGCCACCTTTATCACCAACCTTCCAAAGATTTTGTCCTTTTGGACACTTTTAGTCCCTCCACTTGGGCTTTATTGTTCTTCTTTCTTTTATTCTTCATTTCTTGTCTTTCTTTTAAAGGAATAATCGGGTGTGACAGTAGAGAGAGAAAGTGGAGAGAATTGAAGATTTTAGGCTCGGTTGATCACAAGATTAAAGATTGGTGTTCGTGGGCATCTAAACAATAAGAAAACACCAAGAATCCAGGTAAAAAACATCATTTAGTCATTCTTTTTTATGTAAACCCGGATTCTAGAGCTTCGGTTTTTAAAAGTGGCAAAGAGTCGCTCAAAACTCACGTTTTTGTGTAAGAAAATACGTAGGAAGTTTAGATATAGCTTATTAGGAGATAAACCAAGGTTTTCCATGTGAAAGATTGAATTTTTTGGTAAAAAATGGGGTGATTGGTATTTTTCAGCCCGTTCTGCGAAACTGGGTGTTCGTCCAACGAAGCTATGTATTCGTCCAGCGAACCTATGTATTCGCCCAGCGAAACTATGTATTCGCCCAGCGAAACTATGTATTCGCCAGCGAAACTATGTATTCGCCCAGCGAAACTATGGGTCATCTTGCGAAACTATAGTTTCGCAGGTAGTTTGGCAGACATGGCTATCCAATGAAAGTTGGGCGAAACTGGCAGTGAAGATGCCAGCGAAACTGCAAGTGTAAATGCCAGCGAAACTAGCAGCGAAACTGCTGGCGAAACTAGCAGCAAAAGTGTTGGCGAAACTTGGTGCGAAACTATTAATCTGGCAGGGAAGTTAGCAGTGAAGTTAGGCCGAAATTAACTCCTTTGAGTATTAACTTATCTGTTGGTTGTGTAGTGTAACCCTTGCTTTGAAAGCTTGATTGAGAAGCTACTCATCGAATCTAGGTGAGTTACACTAGGGTACCATTGACAATACTTTATTCAAAAGAAAGTTCGGGAAAGACATTTTGCTTATACAAGTTTATGTTGATGATATCGTATTTGGTTCCACAAATGACCAAATGTATAAAGACTTTAAGAGCATTATAAAGAAGACGTTTGAAGTGAGCTCCATGGGAAAATGGAATTTTTCCTTAGAATCTAGGTAAAACAGATGAAAGAAGGGTTGTTTATCAGTCAATCTAAGTATGTTAAAGACATCTTAGCAAGATTTGATATGAAATATTGTAAGCCAGCAAAGACTTGTATACCCAGAAATCACAATCTTTGTCCTAAATCTAAGGAAGATGATACTTATCAATATCAATATAAGGAAATTATTAGATCTTTGATGTATTTCACAGCAAGTAGACTTGACATCATGTTTGCAACTTGCATTTGTGAAAGATATCACGCTACTCCAAAGGTGTCTCACCTAGTTACTACAAAGAAAATTCTTTCATACATCAAAGGACCACCTAAACTTGGTCTCTAGTATCCATGAAACAACAACTTCAAGACAAAGCACATTGACAATTATGGCTACACTGATAGCGACTATTATGGCTGCAACATCAACAAGAAATCAAAATCAAAAGGATGTCAATTTCTTGGTGGAAGGATAATCTCATGGCAATGTAAGAAGCAATCCTATGTTTCAACATGAACTACTAAAGTTGAATTCATTGTTGATGCTAGTTGATGTGCTCAGCTGCTGTGGATTCAAAACTAGATGTTAGATTATGGATTCGATTTCATGGATACTCCTTTCCATATTGACAACAAGAGTGTCATTTCTATTATAGAAAATCATGTCAAGCACTCCAAGACAAAGCACATTGACATCAGGTATCATTTCATTAGAGATATTCATGAGAAAATCCTAATTAAACTAGTCAAAGTTGACTCAAATGAACAATATGATTATTTTTTTCACCAAGGCATTTGATGAACAAAGATTTAAGTATCTTATTATAGCTATTGGGATGATAAACATTGATTAGTATATCTCATTTGAAAAAATTTTCAAAATACATCTTGTCTTTGTCAAAACAATCCAAGCCCTGTTACAAAAGGTGGTTCTTCAAAGTTGGTTAAGTATAAGTTCTTCCGAAAAGAAATTAACCCTTAGAAGATGTCTTATGCTTATTTCGAAAGAAAATTCCTCCAAGGACAATCTTATCTTCCAAAGAGTTTTTAGTCTCAAAAGAGCATTTGATGATATATCAAATTTATTTCCGAAGCTTGAAAACTTCTTCACTCGGAAGGCCTTCTTACTCTCGGAAGTAAATTGGATAAAATTTACCTTCGGAAGTAAATTTGGCTTCGGAAGAAGATTACCTTCAGAAAAGCTTTTACACTCGGAAGAAAGCTTTACTGTGTAATGGAAATCTTTTGAGCCCCACTCTAAAAATGTAAAGATTAATGATGTCAGAATATTTTAAAAGGTTTTATCCTTGTTGGGTTTGTTAGACCATTATCAAAGTTGTTTAACCATTTAAACATGAGCAACGCAGCGGAATAAAACCTTAATATTATGTTTTGTAAACTGAAAATTAAGGCATAATACTTAGCAATAACAAACCCAAGAACATAGGATCAAATATATGTGAATCAACTACCTATCATGAAGAGATAACAACCAAAAAGACACATATGCAACTACCTTTGTAGAGATGTCAAAAACATGGGATATAGTGAAGATGATGATGTTCTTGAATGACCAAAACACCAAGGAAAGGTGTCCTCAAGCTTCCATACCCACAAGCATCAAGAAAGCACCTTTGTTGCTAGGATTTGTACACCAAATCGACCCAAGAAGAGCTGCAAAATGATTTTCAGCCTTGAACTTCTTCAAGAAAATAGAGAGAGTTTGTTCTTCATGGTCTATTGCATGTAAGAGAGAGTGAAAGGTTGAGTGTGGGACTTCTCAAGAGTGACTTGTTCCAAGACATAAAATGAACCAACCCCATAAAGGGGGGCGACCGAAATGGTCTTTCAAAATGGGGTTTCCCCCAAATCTTTTATAAATTAAAATGTTAACAAGTTATTTTATGAGTTATGTAATTAACTTATTAATTATATCTCTTACACTTTCTTATTATTTGATGTTATTTGACCAACTTAAATAACATTACAAATAATACTCATGAACAAAATATCCTAATAAGTTGTTCCATCTCATATGCAATTCATTTATTTAGAAAACCCATTTTCTAAATTGGTGTAATTATTTAATTATATGATCATATCATCAATTAAATATTAATTGGTGTTTGCTAAGCTTGGAACATAATGTACTAACCACATAAAGGTTCTATGTGTCTTGGGCATAAAGAATCCAACAATCTCCCACTTGCACAAGATCAATAGAAGATTGATACAAGTAGTAAATACCACCTAACAACGGTTTACTACCCTTAATATGCATGACTAAAAGCCATTCAATAACATCATCCCCTTCAAGTATCCAACTTGAAACGATTTAGGTAAATCAATCATTTATCCTTTTGTTACAGATGTCATGTTAAATCCAAGGACACAGAATGATTATTCCTTGTTAATTTAACTTAACCAGGCCTTAGACATCTTGCTCTCAACAAATAAGATGAACAATTCCATCTTGACTACATAGGTTTCTCACAATCACCTCATGTCACACCTGAACATGGCCTTATGTACTGTCCATTATTTTAGAGCAGTGAAGAACTAGCTCAAGGTATAACACTTTGGTGAATATCAAAACCCAATATGTATCTCGGGTCGGAGGATACCAATGATATTCGCCTTTACTCAAATTTACTTATGATCAATCAAGAAGATTCCATGTAATAAAATTTGAGACGCTGGTCAGTCTAATATTTGTATCCCATAAATATCTATATACTTTGGCAGCAAGCAATTGGTCTATATTCATTCCTTATGAATATTCACGAATCCATGTTCATAATAGTCTTCCGTTCATATTTGTTCCCCCAAACTGACCGACAACGGACATTTAGATTAATAAACATATTCATGGATGTATACATGCTAAAAGGAACATAACTCAGAATATCATTGTTTACATTGTTAACATACTTTAATAATACCATATTGTTTTAAAAGGGAAACATAAATTATTTCTAGTCTAACTAGGTGCTACAAAATGTTCTTAAGAACAACTTCCAACCCTTCGAAATTTTCAAAATATAGTCTCCTTGGCTTTGACATCCATGTTTGCTCCTTTGCCCATGGAGAGACTGTGTCTGCCTTCTTGAAGTGCTTATTTTCTTTTGAACCCCTGCAACACATTTCAATATGAGTTTTCCACTGCGTTATCCAATCCCATGTGTTTGAAGAAATAACTTTAAACCAATATTATCATAAGTTGTACCTGAGGTTTGCCCAGCATCCCGCTTGTTTCTCACTCTTTGAGATAGGTTGACAATTCCTTTTCCAATGTCTATCTCACACACTCAAAGCATGGATCATTCCTCCGTTCCTTAGTCTTAAGCTTAAGCTTTGGAGGTTCTGCTTTAGCCTTTCCGAAACCTTTTCTTTGAAGTACCCCTTTCCTTTGGCAACATTTTGTTGGACCAAAAGAACCAATGAGCCTGATCAGAGAAACCTCTAAGTCCCACAAGACATCACAACAGCTGAAGAAGACCTGATCAGCTGTTCTACAAAGTCTGAAGAATACAACTGCTGAAGTACGTCTGAAGTACTGAAGACAAAGACTGAGACAACAGCTGAAGATTTAAAGTCTGAAGACTTCAACAAGTACTGAAGACAAAGACTGAAGATCAACAGCTGAAAGACAAAGTCTGATGCTCAAGTACTGAAGACATCAGCTGATGTTAACAGCTGATGACAACAGCTGAAGAGGGCTTCTTCAGTTGTTGTGATAGTTTTTCTTCTTCAGTAGTTTTCTTTTCCTTTCAGTAGTTTGTTTATTTTTCTTTTCAGTACTTGTAAACAACTGAAGAGGTTGTTCTTCAGTTGTTGTAGTTTCAGTAGTTTTATGTTTTTCAGTAGTTGTAAATAAGATGTTTAACACTTAGGAACATTTGTAAGAAGATGTCAGTTGTTGACATCTTCAGTAGTTGTTAAACATCAGTAGTTATAAAACGGTTACATGTCACTTTCAGGTGACATCAGTACGTCATTCTTTCCTTTATAAGGAAAGATGACTCACCTGTAATCGTGCCTTTGAGGCCGACAATCTTAATGCAATATTCCTTTTGTCGGATATTTCTCTCTCTATAACAAAATTCTTTTATCGTTTTATATCAATTGTTCTTGTTTGAATTTGTCTAATTCTGAGCTATTCCGCTGCTATATCTGTTCAATCGATTAAACCAAGGGCTGAGATCCTAACAAATGGTATCAGAGCAGGTTAATCATTGATCGATCTAACAATTGATCATTGAAACTGTTCAATCGCTCTAAGTTTAATCGAATTAGCAAATTCGCAAGGATCTGTTATAGAGATTGAGAGTGTATCGCTTCTGGCCGTTTTATTTGAGGTTCTGTGTGGTTTTGAGCTAAATTTATTGTGATTTTACTTGAATCTGTCTGATTTTCACAATGACTACTTCTTCGAATGATCCTTTCAATACTGGATCCTCTACCAAGCCTCCGATCTTGGTGAGGAATGAGTATAACATTTGGCAGAGAAGATTGCTCCATCACCTGTCTGTCAATAGCTCAGGTTGTTGGACATCTGTGGTACATGGACCACATAAGCCAATGGTGAATGATCCGGAAACAAACCAGTTGGTTCCAAAGAAGAAGGAGCAATACTCCGATGAGGACAAGAAGTTGTTTGAAATCGATGCAAAAGCCCATGGAATTTTGGCTATGGCTATTCCTAATGAGATTTACTCTGGGCTTCTGCATTGTGAGTCTGCTCATGACCTCTGGAATGCCATCAAAGAACAATTTGGTGGTACTGATGAGGTTTTAGCAAACAACAGGGAAATCCTCGCCCAACAATATGAGACTTTCTCTCATAGAAAGGGTGAGACTCTGACTCAACAATTTGAGCGGTTTTCATGTTTAATCTCTGAATTGAAAATGGTTAAACATGAAATACCAGGAGTCAGATGAACCATAGATTTTAAGATCACTGCCTGAGAGATGGAACACATATACCATTGTTCTACGCTCAAATGCTGATGTTGATCGCCTATCTCTCACCCAACTTCATGGGAAACTGCTTACATTCGAGAGAGAGATAGAGCAGAAAAGGAAATTGGTTTCATCTGGCAAGCTCACTGAGGATTTTGTCCAAGGGAACACTGCCCTGATTGGACATCAAGAGTCAGAATATGCGTCATCTGAAAGCCAGTATGATGAGCATATTGATTTCTCTACAAACACTTCTGAGCCTGCCTTTGTGAGTGTTGATAGTTATTCTGCTGGTAGTAATAGTGACAATCTATGTTTCATCATGGATGATCTCAAGGGGATTGCTGATGATGACTTAGAAGAGATGGATATTTTGAGCCAAATGGCCTTGATAAATATCAGATCTCAGAAGTTCTACAAAAGAACTGGAAGGAAATTCCCAGGACTCTCTGGCAAAACCAAAGTTGGTTTTGACAAGAGTAAGTTGAAGTGCCATAAATGCCACAGGCTTGGGCACTTTGCAAGAGAATGTAGATCATCTGGATCTAACTCTCCTGCACCCTTTGTGACTTTCCCTGGCAATAGTCAACAAAACAGAGGGCAACAACCTGTCAATTCTGGTTATCATCATCAACCACAATCTCCTGCATATTTTGTTCCACAGGGGCCAATGCCATATCCATACCCCTGCTATTACATGCCACAACCAGGCCAGGTTCAAGCACCCACTGCTCAGCAACCACATGCACTCCCTGAGCCTCAACCATCCCAATCTCATCAACCTAATCAACTTCAACAACACAGCTTCTTCACACCAGGAGTTGTTGACTGGAGCAGTTTACCAGATGATGTGTCTGGTAATGAACAACTGTTCTCAGGTGCTGGTCAACATGGTGGTGAGCATCCTTTTGGAAATCTAGCTCTCATGGCTTTGGAATCCTCTGATGGATCATCCTCAAATACCTCTTCAACACAGGTATCACAGGTATCCTCTGAGGCTAAGGCCAAATTATGTTCTGAAACTTGCATAGCAGCATTTGCCTCTATTAGAGAAGCAAATGTGGCTTTAATCAATAAAAATGTAGAGCTAGAACAAACAATTTCCAAAAATAAAGCTGAGTTTGAGTCTGTGCTAAAAGAGAAAACTGATGAGATTTACAAATTAAAATGCCAAATTTCTGATGATAAGGCTAGGGAGGATGTACTCTTAGAGAAGTACAAAGACCTCAAAGATACTCTTGCTGTCACCCAGGTAGAGTGTGATCGATGGGTACAATCTTGCAAGGGCTTTGAAATGCTTCTTAGTAAGCAAACAGCTTCCAATGTGAAGTTTGGAATTGGTTATAATCACACTGCTCCTCCTACAGTTTTTGCTTCAAGAGCAGGAGCGGAATCTGATGGAGAAAGTAATGACCAATCCACCTCATCATGTGATTCACTACTTGATAAAGCACCATCAGTAGTTGAAGTCAGTAGTAATCCCTCTGTGAACCTATCAGCTGATATTGATGGTTCAACTGCTGACTCACATGATCAATGAGTTGATCAACCCAAGTGTTATCCCTAGAAGTACTGAGGGTACTGGAGAGCAGGGGATAACATCTGGAGTTCAAATCCTAATGACTGACAGCACTGAAGAGAAGAAAACTGTCAGTAGGAAGGATTTGAAGCCTACTAAGGAAGTTGACAAGAAGGCAAAAAGTGCTTCTAAACTGCTGAAGAGCAAGTCTTCAGTAGTTTCATCTTCTTTAGTTGATGATCAACAGAAGATGAAGAAGAAACCATGTGAAATATGTGGTCTATTCAATCATCTCACAGATGATTGTTGGTACAAAAAGGGATCCAAACTCAAACAAAAAGAGAAAATTAAAGAAAACTTGGCTAAAATGAAAACTGAGTTTGAGTCCAAGTTTGTACCAGCAGCATCAAATCCTGTTACTCCTATGACCAAAAAGAAATCTAAAAAGAAGGAGTGCAACAGGCAATAGCTGAGGTTGCTCAAAAGAAGATGGTGCAACACAAGAACTCATCATCAAACACCAATACCAATGTGTCTGAAGAGCTGAAAGCTCTCTCCCAGAATCAGACACAGCTGGTAATGATGGTTCAACATCTGTTGGGAAGAGTTAACCAACTTGATGGCCCTGTGTTGAAACCCCAGAAAAGGAGATCCAAGCCGAAGGATTCCTCTTCTACACATCTCCTTCACCTCAAGCTATTGTGTCCAATAAACCTGTTAGTTTACCATCTGTTGATGAGACCAGGCCCAAACCCAAAAGGTTTGGGTCTCCAAAACTAACTGATTGTTTATTTATGCAGGTTTCTTCAACATGCCAAAGTAGCATCTGGTATGTAGACAGTGGGGGATCTATGCATATGACTGGGAACAACTCACTTCTTAATGACTACTCTCCAGGAAGGAAGGGATTTGTTTCCTTTGGCAATGATGCAAGAGGTTACATCATCGGGAAGGGCTTTGTTTCCAATGGGGAAAAAAGTTTGATGATGTCAACCATGTGGAAAATCTCAAGTATAATCTTTGAGTGTCAGTCAATTGTGTGACAAAGGCCATGTTGCCCTTTTCACAAGCCAGAACTGCAGGATTCTGTCATCCAAAGTTCTGAGTTTGATTGACAAGGTATTGGATGCTCACACTCTCCTGAAGGCCAACAGGACAGGAAGAGTGTATGCCTTAGATCTTTCCAAGAAAATTGATCTCAAAGGCCATCCTTGCCTATTTTCCAAGGCCTCTCCTCAAGAATCTAATCTATGGCATAGAAGGCTGGGACATGTTAATTCAAGAACATGAATCAGCTACACCATAGTTTAGTAAGGGGAATGCCTATGAAGGAGTTCAAGTGTGAAAACAACTGCACTGCTTGTTTGAAAGGAAAACAGCACAAGGTTTCATTTCCACCTATTGAAGAACCAAAGTCCACTGCCTGCTTACAACTTCTTCACATGGATCTCTTTGGTCCTGTGAGAGTGATGAGCATGGCACAGAAAAAATACTGTCTGGTAATTGTGGATGATTACTCCAGATTTGTATGGACTTCTTTCTACATTCAAAGGATGAAGCTGCACAGAAGATCATAAACTTTGTGTTGTATGCTGAGAAGCAGTATTCCCTCTCAGTCAAGTGTATTAGAAGTGATAATGGAACAGAATTCAGGAACAATACACTTGATGATTCTACCTTTCCAAGGGAATAAAGAGACAGTTTAGTATTCCAAGAACTCCTGAACAGAATGGAGTTGTGGAGAGAAAGAACAGGACCCTCATTGAAGCTGCAAGGTCTATGTTGGCTGATTCTGGACTGCCATTGACCTTTTGGGCTGAAGCTGTCAACACAGCATGCTATGTGCAGAATAGAGTGCTAATAAATCAGAGGTTGATGAAGACTCCATATGAAGTTCTACATCATTTGGCCCCTCTCATTTCATTTTTTAGAGCATTTGGGTGTCCCTGTTTCATTCTCAACACAAAGGATCAGCTCCAGAAATTTGATCCTAAGGTGGATGCAGGGTACTTTGTTGGTTATTCATCAACTTGCAAGGCATACAGAGTCTTCAACTGCAGAACAAAGATGGTTGAAGAGACTTTACATGTCAAGTTCAATGAATCTCCAAAGGACAAGATTCCACAAAGCCCTGTGGAGCTCTTTGATTTGGACATACTGCAATATGTTCCTTATCAATCTCCTGCTGTTGCTCCTGTCAACAGTTCACCACCTGGTGTTACTACTGAAGATGATGATGATAGTAGTAATCACCTCTTCAGGTTTAGTGATCAACTGCCTGAGTCCTCTAAACCTGATGCTCCTGTAGCTCCAGCCGCACCATCCACAACAAATGCTGATGAGATTTCTGCATCCTCAACTTCATTTGAGTTGCCACCATCTTCATGGTTTCAAGAATCTGCATCAACATCTGCTGCTGCTGAAGACCCTACAAACACTTGCACAGATTTGATTGTTTACCAAGAGCTGAAAAATCACCCAATATCTCAAATCCTTGGTGATATCAATGCTGGTGTCTCAACCAGAAGCCAGTTGTCCAATTTCTGCTTCTATGCTCTCTTCATCAGTCAGCTAGAGCCGAAGAACTATCATGTTGCTTTGAGGGACAATGGATGGGTTGAAGCCATGCAGCTTGAGCTTCTTCAGTTCAAGAAACAGCAAGTGTGGGAGCTTGTTCCTCTACCCCCAGGTAAGTGTGCAATAGGCACTAAATGGGTGTTTAGGAATAAAACTGATGAAAATGGGCTAATTGTTAAGAACAAGGCCAGACTGGTTGTGCAGGGGTTTGCACAAGAAGAAGGTATTGATTATGATGAAACCTTTGCCCCTGTAGCCAGACTGGAGGCAATTAGATTGTTTTTAGCCTATGCTGCACTCCACAATCTTAAAGTTTTCCAAATGGATGTCAAAAGTGCTTTTCTATATGGTACAATAAAAGAAGAAGTTTATGTGTGTCAACCACCAGGCTTTGAGGATAATAAGCACCCAGAATGGGTATATAAGCTTGATAAAGCTCTTTATGGTTTGAAACAAGCACCTAGAGCTTGGTATGAGACCTTATCAAACTTTCTTCTACAGAATAATTTCACTAGAGGCTCCATAGATAAAACTTTATTTATTAAGAAGGTGGATCAGCATAAGCTACTTGTTCAAATTTATGTTGATGATATTATATTTGCATCCTCTGATCCCCAATTGTGTGAGGATTTCCAAACCTTAATGCAACAGAAGTTTGAAATGAGTGCAATGGGAGAATTACAGTTCTTTCTAGGTTTGCAAATCAAACAAAAAGCTGATGGAATTTTCATTCATCAGTCTAAATACACAAAAGATCTTTTGAATAAGTTTGATTTACAAAACTGTAAATCCTGTTCTACTCCCATGTGCAACACCACACAATTGGATGTTGATCAGAAAGGTAAAGGTGTTGATGAAACCCTTTACAGATGTATGATTGGTTCCTTGATGTATTTAACAGCTTCTAGACCAGATATTATGTTTGCTACATGTGTTTGTGCTAGATTTCAGGCTGCACCTAAGGAGTCTCATCTGATTGCAGTCAAGAGGATCTTTAGATATCTGCAAGGCACACAATCTCTAGGCTTATGGTATTCCACTGGACATTCTTGCAAATTAGTTGCTTTCTCTGATAGTGACTATGCAGGATGTAAGTTGACCAGGAAATCAACTTTGGTGGATCAATTCCTAGGCAACTGTTTGATTTCTTGGCAGAGTAAGAAACAAACATCTGTTGCTACATCCACTGCTGAAGCCGAGTACATTGCTGCTGCAAGTTGTACATCCCAAATACTCTGGCTTCAGAATCAACTTTTGGATTATGGCATTACAGAGACTAAGACTCCATTATTAATGGATAGTGCTTCAGCTCTTTGCATTGTCAAAAATCCTGTCCAGCACTCTAGGACCAAACATATAGAAATTAGACATCATTTTATAAGAGATTGTTTTGAAAAGGGTCTAATTAATCCTATGTTTGTGCCTAGTGCTGATGAGCTTGCAGACATTTTTACTAAGCCTTTGGATAGTTCAACTTTCCACAACCTGGTGTTAAGGCTTGGTATGCTGCAGCTAGAATAAGTGACAACTACTGATGATCTCAGTAATTACTGATGATCATTGGTAACCATGTCACATATAAGTACTGATGAGTTATTTTACCCTCAGTAGTTTTTATAACTACTGAAGGCTAAATGCTTTAAGTACTGTACTTATGTTCTAAATACTGATGTAGTTACAACTACTGAAATCAGTAGAAACAGATAAGTACTGATGTCCTATGAAACAACTGAAAAACAACAAAACAGCTAAAAGCTGATGAGTAAGTGTTGAGGACAGTATGAAACAGCTGAAAGGCTATGAATTGACGACAACTACTGATGAGTACTCTCTCTTCAGTAGTTCACAAACTGCTGTTTCTTTATAAACAACTGAAGCAATACCATGTCTTCAGTAGTTTCACAACTACTGATGACTAACACCAAGTCTTCAGTTGTTTACAACAACTGATGGCAAAACCACGGTCTTCAGTAGTTTCACAACTACTGATGACTAATACCAAGTCCTCAGTTGTTTCAACATCTGAAGTCCAACTTGTCTTCAGTAGTTTTTAAAACTACTGATGCCTAAATCAGAGACTTCAGTTGTTTCAACGTCTGATAGTAAACACCATGTCTTCAGTTGTTTTATAACTGCTGACCACACCAATACCATCAGTCGTTTCAAACGTCTGAAAGTTAATACCACGTCATCAGTAGCTTCAAATACTGATGACTAACACAAAACCTTCAGTCGTTTCATAACCCGTACCCTATATATACCTGATCCCTCTTTCAGAGTTTTTCATTCTTTCACGACCTAACTTTTCAAAAGCTCTGAAAACCTTTCACCTTCATTAATGGCGACCATGCAACTCAAACTCGACACAACTGTGTCGCGTACCTTACAAAATCGCCCTTCTGGACCAAATTTGAAAATGCTATAGATCTATGGTCCAATCCCCACTAAAAACGGCTTTCCTTTTAAATCCAATCATTTATGCCGATTCGCTACGTCAGTTTGGATGAATGCGACGTTAATGGAGAATCTATCCTTTCATCTATCAACTCGCATAAGGTGGTCATCTCTACTGCTACCATCCGCCAAATATTACTGTTAGATGATGCTGCCTACCCTGTTGGATATCCTAAGCCAACTTGATCTTTCCTTTGGACAACATGGATATCAGGGTGATCTTAGTGCTTCAACAATCCTGAAGAAACATTTTCCAGATGCTGAACGATATTATTTCATATGGTAAATGTTTGCCTGGCTCCGAAGACTTCCTCTTGGGATCAACTGTCTTCCAGATGGCAACAGGTATTGTTCTCTATCCTTGAACAAGAACCACTAAACTTTTCTGAAATAATTTTTCTTGAACTCAAGGATATGGCCACAAAACCACTTTCTAACCGTTGGATACTATATCCTCGGTTTATAATGGCCATAATAGAGAATCAGCTTTCTGCTGAGGGACTAGTTGGTCTGGGAGTCCCTGCTTTGGCTGTATTGCCGGAGGTATACTCCCGACACAACACTGACCAAACTCTCAAACAGGCTGCCAAGCTGCGCAAACCCACGCAGCTGGAACCCACAGCCTCCACCTCCATCCAAAGTCCCCTCCAAACCCACAAAGAAGAAGCCTAAGAAAGCTACTCAGGGAATTGAGTCCCCTGTGGATGCTCCTGCTGCACCAACGCAGGTTATCTCTGCTGGAAATAACCCCCCAGTAGAGACTGTGACTCCACCAACTGAAGCCGCTCAGGTTTCCTCTCAAAAGGAACCTGAAGCAACCACTCAAAGGGAAGCCACAATGCTGGGATCCTCCTCACTTGAGGGGATTACCATTGAAGAGCACCACCTGTCCCGGGTGCACACTGCTTCCACACCCTCTCCTGATGCAACCGCCCCTCAAAGCCCTACTATCATTGTTGCAAAAGTGCTGACGCAGTTGCATTCCTCACCCCCCACCCAGACACCAATTACTACTGGGATAACCTCAACACCTGAGGGGGAGGATCACAATGCTTCTGTCAACCCACAGCACAGGGGTTATCATGTTCCATCTTCTAGTGTAGATAAGGAGGTGCGAACTTCTGGTGAGGCTGCCACTGCTCCTGACTCAGCAAATGACCAGGATGCAGTTGGTAACATCTCTAAGTCCTCACCAGTGGCAACAGCTGATGAAGGACATAGTCCTGAGGCTGGAAGTCCCCAGAACCGAGAACAAGGGGCACATGCTACAATTGATCTACACTCAAGGCATGTTCATTCTGACTTTGTCAGGAGGTCAGGTGGTGATTCAGTCACAACTGATGATGACCTGAGCTTCTTCTATGATGTAGTTGCTCAAAACACCATTCTAGAGGATGAGGTTAGCAGACTCAAAGAGCTGCTGGCCAAGATGTCTCAGGATGCAAGTCCATCTGCCACCACAATACACCCACAGATGGCACCTTCTTCTGAAGGTCCCCTACACACTGAGCCAAGTATATACTTCCAAGCCACCAGCCTCTGCTTTCGGCACTGATTCTCAGGAACAGAACCATCCTGATCAATCAGTTGCTACCCTTCAAAATTCCCTACCTCTCATCACTCCCATGATCACAGATATAGTGATCAAAGCCATTGATGAGAGGCTTCCTACAATAATACAACCCTTGGTGGAGGAGTTGGTGACTAAATCTCTTTCTACTGCTCAAACCCTTGCATCCAATGCAACCAAAAAGGGGGAGAGTCAGTTAGTTAAAGGAAAAAGGAAGAGGATAGATGGGGAGAAGGCGAAAGAATCTGAGGTTGTAATGAGAAGGAGAAGGAGAGTGTGAAGGGAGCTGAAGTGAATGAAAGTCAAAAAGACTTTCATGTCACATATCAAAAGAGAAAAGGAGAGTCTGAGAAGGAGAAGGAGCTGAAGGATATGGTGAAAGAAGCTGACGCCAACCATAACCGTTCAATGGATAAAATCATTGAGCAGTTGTATAGGCAGGGTTTTGACATCAAACAACTAGACTCCGAGATCAGAAGGATGGAAACAGAGGAGATCAATTCCAGATGGGCTAGCTATGATGCCTTAGAAAGAGAAAGGCTGGAGATAATGATCAGATTTATAGCTAAATACTTGGGAAGATCTCTAATGGAAATAAGGGCCTGGACCAGGGACAACATCTTGGCAATAACCACCAAGATTTGTTCGTCTGAAGAATACTCCAAAGGTTTAGTGATTGAGGTATTGAATGAAGCTGGGGTTGGGAATCGAAAAGAACTGACAAAATTTACCAAAGCCTCCCTTACAGCCAAAATGCTAAAACAGTCTGAAAAGCCTCAATCCTCAAAATCACTATCTCCACAACCCACTAAAACAACTCCTTTACCCTCTAAACCAACCATCCAACCCACAAAACCAAATCCTTTACCTCAAAAACCCATTGCCAGTGATGTACCTAGCCAAAAGAAAAGAAAGGTACTGAGGCCTGATGAAGATGAAGAGGAGGATGAAGACAGACTGCCACTCTCTGCAGTCATTACTTTGCCTAAGGCTAAACCAATGTCCATCACTCCTGCTTCTCAAATGCATGATGTAATGATAAAGATTGAAGAGGAACAGATGCAAAAACATGATGAGGAAATGCTGAAAAGCATTGACAAAGCATATGCTACATCCTCTTCAATGATCAGCATGAAGAAAGAAGTATTAAGATGTACACCCTTGCTAATACCTTTCAATACCAAAGGGAAAGAGTAAGGATATGGCCTGATCCTAGGGTGGCACACCGGATTGTCAAGAAAGAAATTCCTTCAAGATACAAGGGCCAAGTGAAGAGAGTTGTCGACGAAGACATCACTGTGGTGCTTGTAGTGTCCCCCTGGGAAATTGTTGAAGAGTTCAAGAAAGCCTATGAAGCCAAACAACCACCTCAAAAGATGTTAGAGAACAAAATTATAAAGAAGGGATTGGTTTACAAACGACTTGAAAACTTCAAACAAGAAGAGCTCAACCTGCTCTTAGAAGGAACTCATCCAGATGAGTTTGCTTATAGACAAATAACCACGGTTGAGCTCAAGAATGGAAAACAGGCCAAGTACATATCTGAAGTGTATGGCCGAGAAGGATTATTGATGGTGTGCCCGAGGTGCTGACAATGGATGAGCAAATCATGTTTTAAGGGCTTACACCAGGGAATCATATAGGCTGATACACGGGAAGTAGATCTCATGGTTGGGGCAACAGCTCGGTGTCCAAGTCCCCAATACAGAGCTCCCAACCATATCATGCCAAACAGATCATCAGAGACTTCTTCCCAGGCCGGTGCTGAAAAAGGGTCACTTCTCATCTGATCAAGAGGATTAAGAGACCAATCTATCTGCCAAAATAAGTGGGACTCGTCAATAACTTAGAGGTTTTGGCTGCATTGGTTCAGGGGGAGTTTGTTGGACCAAAAGAACCAATGAGCCTGATCAGAGAAACCTCTAAGTCCCACAAGACATCACAACAGCTGAAGAAGACCTGATCAGCTGTTCTACAAAGTCTGAAGAATACAACTGCTGAAGTACGTCTGAAGTACTGAAGACAAAGACTGAGACAACAGCTGAAGATCTAAAGTCTGAAGACTTCAACAAGTACTGAAGACAAAGACTGAAGATCAACAGCTGAAAGACAAAGTCTGATGTCAAGTACTGAAGACATCAGCTGATGTTAACAGCTGATGACAACAGCTGAAGAGGGCTTCTTCAGTTGTTGTGATGGTTTTTCTTCTTCAGTAGTTTTCTTTTCCTTTCAGTAGTTTGTTTTTTTTTTTCAGTACTTGTAAACAACTGAAGAGGTTGTTCTTCAGTTGTTGTAGTTTCAGTAGTTTTATGTTTTTCAGTAGTTGTAAATGAGATGTTTAACACTTAGGAACATTTGTAAGAAGATGTCAGTTGTTGACATCTTCAGTAGTTGTTAAACATCAGTAGTTATAAAACGGTTACATGTCACTTTCAGGTGACATCAGTCTACGTCATTCTTTCTTTATAAGGAAGATGACTCACATGTAATCGTGCCTTTGAGGCCGACAATCTTAATGCAATATTCCTTTTGTCGGATATTTCTCTCTTATAACAAAATTCTTTTATCGTTTTATATCAATTGTTCTTGTTTGAATTTGTCTAATTCTGAGCTATTCCGCTGCTATATCTGTTCAATCGATTAAACCAAGGGCTGAGATCCTAACAAATGGTATCAGAGCAGGTTAATCATTGATCGATCTAACAATTGATCATTGAAACTGTTCAATCGCTCTAAGTTTAATCGAATTAGCAAATTCGCAAGGATCTGTTATAGAGATTGAGAGTGTATCGCTTCTGGCCGTTTTATTTGAGGTTCTGTGTGGTTTTGAGCTAAATTTATTGTGATTTTACTTGAATCTGTCTGATTTTCACAATGACTACTTCTTCTAATGATCCTTTCAATACTGGATCCTCTACCAAGCCTCCGATCTTGGTGAGGAATGAGTATAACATTTGGCAGAGAAGATTGCTCCATCACCTGTCTGTCAATAGCTCAGGTTGTTGGACATCTGTGGTACATGGACCACATAAGCCAATGGTGAATGATCCGGAAACAAACCAGTTGGTTCCAAAGAAGAAGGAGCAATACTCCGATGAGGACAAGAAGTTGTTTGAAATCGATGCAAAAGCCCATGGAATTTTGGCTATGGCTATTCCTAATGAGATTTACTCTGGGCTTCTGCATTGTGAGTCTGCTCATGACCTCTGGAATGCCATCAAAGAACAATTTGGTGGTACTGATGAGGTTTTAGCAAACAACAGGGAAATCCTCGCCCAACAATATGAGACTTTCTCTCATAGAAAGGGTGAGACTCTGACTCAACAATTTGAGCGGTTTTCATGTTTAATCTCTGAATTGAAAATGGTTAAACATGAATATACCAGGAGTCAGATGAACCATAGATTTTAAGATCACTGCCTGAGAGATGGAACACATATACCATTGTTCTACGCTCAAATGCTGATGTTGATCGCCTATCTCTCACCCAACTTCATGGGAAACTGCTTACATTCGAGAGAGAGATAGAGCAGAAAAGGAAATTGGTTTCATCTGGCAAGCTCACTGAGGATTTTGTCCAAGGGAACACTGCCCTGATTGGACATCAAGAGTCAGAATATGCGTCATCTGAAAGCCAGTATGATGAGCATATTGATTTCTCTACAAACACTTCTGAGCCTGCCTTTGTGAGTGTTGATAGTTATTCTGCTGGTAGTAATAGTGACAATCTATGTTTCATCATGGATGATCTCAAGGGGATTGCTGATGATGACTTAGAAGAGATGGATATTTTGAGCCAAATGGCCTTGATAAATATCAGATCTCAGAAGTTCTACAAAAGAACTGGAAGGAAATTCCCAGGACTCTCTGGCAAAACCAAAGTTGGTTTTGACAAGAGTAAGTTGAAGTGCCATAAATGCCACAGGCTTGGGCACTTTGCAAGAGAATGTAGATCATCTGGATCTAACTCTCCTGCACCCTTTGTGACTTTCCCTGGCAATAGTCAACAAAACAGAGGCAACAACCTGTCAATTCTGGTTATCATCATCAACCACAATCTCCTGCATATTTTGTTCCACAGGGGCCAATGCCATATCCATACCCCTGCTATTACATGCCACAACCAGGCCAGGTTCAAGCACCCACTGCTCAGCAACCACATGCACTCCCTGAGCCTCAACCATCCCAATCTCATCAACCTAATCAACTTCAACAACACAGCTTCTTCACACCAGGAGTTGTTGACTGGAGCAGTTTACCAGATGATGTGTCTGGTAATGAACAACTGTTCTCAGGTGCTGGTCAACATGGTGGTGAGCATCCTTTTGGAAATCTAGCTCTCATGGCTTTGGAATCCTCTGATGGATCATCCTCAAATACCTCTTCAACACAGGTATCACAGGTATCCTCTGAGGCTAAGGCCAATTATGTTCTGAAACTTGCATAGCAGCATTTGCCTCTATTAGAGAAGCAAATGTGGCTTTAATCAATAAAAATGTAGAGCTAGAACAAACAATTTCCAAAAATAAAGCTGAGTTTGAGTCTGTGCTAAAAGAGAAAACTGATGAGATTTACAAATTAAAATGCCAAATTTCTGATGATAAGGCTAGGGAGGATGTACTCTTAGAGAAGTACAAAGACCTCAAAGATACTCTTGCTGTCACCCAGGTAGAGTGTGATCGATGGGTACAATCTTGCAAGGGCTTTGAAATGCTCTTAGTAAGCAAACAGCTTCCAATGTGAAGTTTGGAATTGGTTATAATCACACTGCTCCTCCTACAGTTTTTGCTTCAAGAGCAGGAGCGGATTCTGATGGAGAAAGTAATGACCAATCCACCTCATCATGTGATTCACTACTTGATAAAGCACCATCAGTAGTTGAAGTCAGTAGTAATCCCTCTGTGAACCTATCAGCTGATATTGATGGTTCAACTGCTGACACTCACATGATCAATGAGTTGATCAACCCAAGTGTTATCCCTAGAAGTACTGAGGGTACTGGAGAGCAGGGGATAACATCTGGAGTTCAAATCCTAATGACTGACAGCACTGAAGAGAAGAAAACTGTCAGTAGGAAGGATTTGAAGCCTACTAAGGAAGTTGACAAGAAGGCAAAAAGTGCTTCTAAACTGCTGAAGAGCAAGTCTTCAGTAGTTTCATCTTCTTTAGTTGATGATCAACAGAAGATGAAGAAGAAACCATGTGAAATATGTGGTCTATTCAATCATCTCACAGATGATTGTTGGTACAAAAAGGGATCCAAACTCAAACAAAAAGAGAAAATTAAAGAAAATTTGGCTAAAATGAAAACTGAGTTTGAGTCCAAGTTTGTACCAGCAGCATCAAATCCTGTTACTCCTATGACCAAAAAGAAATCTAAAAAGGAAGGAGTGCAACAGGCAATAGCTGAGGTTGCTCAAAAGAAGATGGTGCAACACAAGAACTCATCATCAAACACCAATACCAATGTGTCTGAAGAGCTGAAAGCTCTCTCCCAGAATCAGACACAGCTGGTAATGATGGTTCAACATCTGTTGGAAGAGTTAACCAACTTGATGGCCCTGTGTTGAAACCCCAGAAAAGGAGATCCAAGCCGAAGGATTCCTCTTCTACACCATCTCCTTCACCTCAAGCTATTGTGTCCAATAAACCTGTTAGTTTACCATCTGTTGATGAGACCAGGCCCAAAACCAAAAGGTTTGGGTCTCCAAAACTAACTGATTGTTATTTATGCAGGTTTCTTCAACATGCCAAAGTAGCATCTGGTATGTAGACAGTGGGGGATCTATGCATATGACTGGGAACAACTCACTTCTTAATGACTACTCTCCAGGAAGGAAGGGATTTGTTTCCTTTGGCAATGATGCAAGAGGTTACATCATCGGGAAGGGCTTTGTTTCCAATGGGGAAATAAAGTTTGATGATGTCAACCATGTGGAAAATCTCAAGTATAATCTTTGAGTGTCAGTCAATTGTGTGACAAAGGCCATGTTGCCCTTTTCACAAGCCAGAACTGCAGGATTCTGTCATCCAAAGTTCTGAGTTTGATTGACAAGGTATTGGATGCTCACACTCTCCTGAAGGCCAACAGGACAGGAAGAGTGTATGCCTTAGATCTTTCCAAGAAAATTGATCTCAAAGGCCATCCTTGCCTATTTTCCAAGGCCTCTCCTCAAGAATCTAATCTATGGCATAGAAGGCTGGGACATGTTAATTTCAAGAACATGAATCAGCTGATACACCATAGTTTAGTAAGGGGAATGCCTATGAAGGAGTTCAAGTGTGAAAACAACTGCACTGCTTGTTTGAAAGGAAAACAGCACAAGGTTTCATTTCCACCTATTGAAGAACCAAAGTCCACTGCCTGCTTACAACTTCTTCACATGGATCTCTTTGGTCCTGTGAGAGTGATGAGCATGGCACAGAAAAAATACTGTCTGGTAATTGTGGATGATTACTCCAGATTTGTATGGACTTTCTTTCTACATTCAAAGGATGAAGCTGCACAGAAGATCATAAACTTTGTGTTGTATGCTGAGAAGCAGTATTCCCTCTCAGTCAAGTGTATTAGAAGTGATAATGGAACAGAATTCAGGAACAATACACTTGATGAATTCTACCTTTCCAAGGGAATAAAGAGACAGTTTAGTATTCCAAGAACTCCTGAACAGAATGGAGTTGTGGAGAGAAAGAACAGGACCCTCATTGAAGCTGCAAGGTCTATGTTGGCTGATTCTGGACTGCCATTGACCTTTTGGGCTGAAGCTGTCAACACAGCATGCTATGTGCAGAATAGAGTGCTAATAAATCAGAGGTTGATGAAGACTCCATATGAAGTTCTACATCATTTGGCCCCTCTCATTTCATTTTTTAGAGCATTTGGGTGTCCCTGTTTCATTCTCAACACAAAGGATCAGCTCCAGAAATTTGATCCTAAGGTGGATGCAGGGTACTTTGTTGGTTATTCATCAACTTGCAAGGCATACAGAGTCTTCAACTGCAGAACAAAGATGGTTGAAGAGACTTTACATGTCAAGTTCAATGAATCTCCAAAGGACAAGATTCCACAAAGCCCTGTGGAGCTCTTTGATTTGGACATACTGCAATATGTTCCTTATCAATCTCCTGCTGTTGCTCCTGTCAACAGTTCACCACCTGGTGTTACTACTGAAGATGATGATGATAGTAGTAATCACCTCTTCAGGTTTAGTGATCAACTGCCTGAGTCCTCTAAACCTGATGCTCCTGTAGCTCCAGCCGCACCATCCACAACAAATGCTGATGAGATTTCTGCATCCTCAACTTCATTTGAGTTGCCACCATCTTCATGGTTTCAAGAATCTGCATCAACATCTGCTGCTGCTGAAGACCCTACAAACACTTGCACAGATTTGATTGTTTACCAAGAGCTGAAAAATCACCCAATCTCAAATCCTTGGTGATATCAATGCTGGTGTCTCAACCAGAAGCCAGTTGTCCAATTTCTGCTTCTATGCTCTCTTCATCAGTCAGCTAGAGCCGAAGAACTATCATGTTGCTTTGAGGGACAATGGATGGGTTGAAGCCATGCAGCTTGAGCTTCTTCAGTTCAAGAAACAGCAAGTGTGGGAGCTTGTTCCTCTACCCCCAGGTAAGTGTGCAATAGGCACTAAATGGGTGTTTAGGAATAAAACTGATGAAAATGGGCTAATTGTTAAGAACAAGAGACTGGTTGTGCAGGGGTTTGCACAAGAAGAAGGTATTGATTATGATGAAACCTTTGCCCCTGTAGCCAGACTGGAGGCAATTAGATTGTTTTTAGCCTATGCTGCACTCCACAATCTTAAAGTTTTCCAAATGGATGTCAAAAGTGCTTTTCTATATGGTACAATAAAAGAAGAAGTTTATGTGTGTCAACCACCAGGCTTTGAGGATAATAAGCACCCAGAATGGGTATATAAGCTTGATAAAGCTCTTTATGGGTTGAAACAAGCACCTAGAGCTTGGTATGAGACCTTATCAAACTTTCTTCTACAGAATAATTTCACTAGAGGCTCCATAGATAAAACTTTATTTATTAAGAAGGTGGATCAGCATAAGCTACTTGTTCAAATTTATGTTGATGATATATATTTGCATCCTCTGATCCCCAATTGTGTGAGGATTTCCAAACCTTAATGCAACAGAAGTTTGAAATGAGTGCAATGGGAGAATTACAGTTCTTTCTAGGTTTGCAAATCAAACAAAAAGCTGATGGAATTTTCATTCATCAGTCTAAATACACAAAAGATCTTTTGAATAAGTTTGATTTACAAAACTGTAAATCTTGTTCTACTCCCATGTGCAACACCACACAATTGGATGTTGATCAGAAAGGTAAAGGTGTTGATGAAACCCTTTACAGATGTATGATTGGTTCCTTGATGTATTTAACAGCTTCTAGACCAGATATTATGTTTGCTACATGTGTTTGTGCTAGATTTCAGGCTGCACCTAAGGAGTCTCATCTGATTGCAGTCAAGAGGATCTTTAGATATCTGCAAGGCACACAATCTCTAGGCTTATGGTATTCCACTGGACATTCTTGCAAATTAGTTGCTTTCTCTGATAGTGACTATGCAGGATGTAAGTTGACCAGGAAATCAACTTCTGGTGGATGCCAATTCCTAGGCAACTGTTTGATTTCTTGGCAGAGTAAGAAACAAACATCTGTTGCTACATCCACTGCTGAAGCCGAGTACATTGCTGCTGCAAGTTGTACATCCCAAATACTCTGGCTTCAGAATCAACTTTTGGATTATGGCATTACAGAGACTAAGACTCCATTATTAATGGATAGTGCTTCAGCTCTTTGCATTGTCAAAAATCCTGTCCAGCACTCTAGGACCAAACATATAGAAATTAGACATCATTTTATAAGAGATTGTTTTGAAAAGGGTCTAATTAATCCTATGTTTGTGCCTAGTGCTGATGAGCTTGCAGACATTTTTACTAAGCCTTTGGATAGTTCAACTTTCCACAACCTGGTGTTAAGGCTTGGTATGCTGCAGCTAGAATAAGTGACAACTACTGATGATCTCAGTAATTACTGATGATCATTGGTAACCATGTCACATATAAGTACTGATGAGTTATTTTACCCTCAGTAGTTTTTATAACTACTGAAGGCTAAATGCTTTAAGTACTGTACTTTATCTGTTCTACACTACTGATGTAGTTACAACTACTGAAATCAGTAGAAACAGATAAGTACTGATGTCCTATGAAACAACTGAAAACAGCTAAAAGCTGATGAGTAAGTGTTGAGGACAGTATGAAACAGCTGAAAGGCTATGAATTGACGACAACTACTGATGAGTACTCTCTCTTCAGTAGTTCACAAACTGCTGTTTCTTTATAAACAACTGAAGCAATACCATGTCTTCAGTAGTTTCACAACTACTGATGACTAACACCAAGTCTTCAGTTGTTTACAACAACTGATGGCAAAACCACGGTCTTCAGTAGTTTCACAACTACTGATGACTAATACCAAGTCCTCAGTTGTTTCAACATCTGAAGTCCAACTTGTCTTCAGTAGTTTTTAAAACTACTGATGCCTAAATCAGAGACTTCAGTTGTTTCAACGTCTGATAGTAAACACCATGTCTTCAGTTGTTTTATAACTGCTGACCACACCAATACCATCAGTCGTTTCAAACGTCTGAAAGTTAATACCACGTCATCAGTAGCTTCAAATACTGATGACTAACACCAAAACCTTCAGTCGTTTCATAACCCGTACCCTATATATACCTGATCCCTCTTTCAGAGTTTTTCATTCTTTCACGACCTAACTTTTCAAAAGCTCTGAAAACCTTTCACCTTCATTAATGGCGACCATGCAACTCAAACCTCGACACAACTGTGTCGCGTACCTTACAAAATCGCCCTTCTGGACCAAATTTGAAAATGCTATAGATCTATGGTCCAATCCCCACTAAAAACGGCTTTCCTTTTAAATCCAATCATTTATGCCGATTCGCTACGTCAGTTCTGGATGAATGCGACCGTTAATGGAGAATCTATCCATTCATCTATCAACTCGCATAAGGTGGTCATCTCTACTGCTACCATCCGCCAAATATTACTGTTAGATGATGCTGCCTACCCTGTTGGATATCCTAAGCGCCAACTTGATCTTTCCTTTGGACAACATGGATATCAGGGTGATCTTAGTGCTTCAACAATCCTGAAGAAACATTTTCCAGATGCTGAACGATTATTATTTCATATGGTAAATGTTTGCCTGGCTCCGAAGACTTCCTCTTGGGATCAACTGTCTTCCAGATGGCAACAGGTATTGTTCTCTATCCTTGAACAAGAACCACTAAACTTTTCTGAAATAATTTTTCTTGAACTCAAGGATATGGCCACAAAACCACTTTCTAACCGTTGGATACTATATCCTCGGTTTATAATGGCCATAATAGAGAATCAGCTTTCTGCTGAGGGACTAGTTGGTCTGGGAGTCCCTGCTTTGGCTGTATTGCCGGAGGTATACTCCCGACACAACACTGACCAAACTCTCAAACAGGCTGCCAAGCTGCGCAAACCCACGCAGCTGGAACCCACAGCCTCCACCTCCAAATCCAAAGTCCCCTCCAAACCCACAAAGAAGAAGCCTAAGAAAGCTACTCAGGGAATTGAGTCCCCTGTGGATGCTCCTGCTGCACCAACGCAGGTTATCTCTGCTGGAAATAACCCCCCAGTAGAGACTGTGACTCCACCAACTGAAGCCGCTCAGGTTTCCTCTCAAAAGGAACCTGAAGCAACCACTCAAAGGGAAGCCACAATGCTGGGATCCTCCTCACTTGAGGGGATTACCATTGAAGAGCACCACCTGTCCGGGTGCACACTGCTTCCACACCCTCTCCTGATGCAACCGCCCCTCAAAGCCCTACTATCATTGTTGCAAAAGTGCTGACGCAGTTGCATTCCTCACCCCCCACCCAGACACCAATTACTACTGGGATAACCTCAACACCTGAGGGGGAGGATCACAATGCTTCTGTCAACCCACAGCACAGGGGTTATCATGTTCCATCTTCTAGTGTAGATAAGGAGGTGCGAACTTCTGGTGAGGCTGCCACTGCTCCTGACTCAGCAAATGACCAGGATGCAGTTGGTAACATCTCTAAGTCCTCACCAGTGGCAACAGCTGATGAAGGACATAGTCCTGAGGCTGGAAGTCCCCAGAACCGAGAACAAGGGGCACATGCTACAATTGATCTACACTCAAGGCATGTTCATTCTGACTTTGTCAGGAGGTCAGGTGATTCAGTCACAACTGATGATGACCTGAGCTTCTTCTATGATGTAGTTGCTCAAAACACCATTCTAGAGGATGAGGTTAGCAGACTCAAAGAGCTGCTGGCCAAGATGTCTCAGGATGCAAGTCCATCTGCCACCACAATACACCCACAGATGGCACCTTCTTCTGAAGGTCCCCTACACACTGAGCCAGTATATACTTCCAAGCCACCAGCCTCTGCTTTCGGCACTGATTCTCAGGAACAGAACCATCCTGATCAATCAGTTGCTACCCTTCAAAATTCCCTACCTCTCATCACTCCCATGATCACAGATATAGTGATCAAAGCCATTGATGAGAGGCTTCCTACAATAACAACCCTTGGTGGAGGAGTTGGTGACTAAATCTCTTTCTACTGCTCAAACCCTTGCACCCAATGCAACCAAAAAGGGGGAGAGTCAGTTAGTTAAAGGAAAAAGGAAGAGGATAGATGGGGAGAAGGCGAAAGAATCTGAGGTTGTAAATGAGAAGGAGAAGGAGAGTGTGAAGGGAGCTGAAGTGAATGAAAGTCAAAAAGACTTTCATGTCACATATCAAAAGAGAAAAGGAGAGTCTGAGAAGGAGAAGGAGCTGAAGGATATGGTGAAAGAAGCTGACGCCAACCATAACCGTTCAATGGATAAAATCATTGAGCAGTTGTATAGGCAGGTTTTGACATCAAACAACTAGACTCCGAGATCAGAAGGATGGAACAGAGGAGATCATTCAGATGGGCTAGCTATGATGCCTTAGAAAGAGAAAGGCTGGAGATAATGATCAGATTTATAGCTAAATACTTGGGAAGATCTCTAATGGAAATAAGGGCCTGGACCAGGGACAACATCTTGGCAATAACCACCAAGATTTGTTCGTCTGAAGAATACTCCAAAGGTTTAGTGATTGAGGTATTGAATGAAGCTGGGGTTGGGATCGAAAAGAACTGACAAAATTTACCAAAGCCTCCCTTACAGCCAAAATGCTAAAACAGTCTGAAAAGCCTCAATCCTCAAAATCACTATCTCCACAACCCACTAAAACAACCCTTTACCCTCTAAACCAACCATCCAACCCACAAAACCAAATCCTTTACCTCAAAAACCCATTGCCAGTGATGTACCTAGCCAAAAGAAAAGAAAGGTACTGAGGCCTGATGAAGATGAAGAGGAGGATGAAGACAGACTGCCACTCTCTGCAGTCATTACTTTGCCTAAGGCTAAACCAATGTCCATCACTCCTGCTTCTCAAATGCATGATGTAATGATAAAGATTGAAGAGGAACAGATGCAAAAACATGATGAGGAAATGCTGAAAAGCATTGACAAAGCATATGCTACATCCTCTTCAATGATCAGCATGAAGAAGAAGTATTAAGATTGTACACCCTTGCTAATACCTTTCAATACCAAAGGGAAAGAGTAAGGATATGGCCTGATCCTAGGGTGGCACACCGGATTGTCAAGAAAGAAATTCCTTCAAGATACAAGGGCAAGTGAAGAGAGTTGTCGACGAAGACATCACTGTGGTGCTTGTAGTGTCCCCCGGGAAATTGTTGAAGAGTTCAAGAAAGCCTATGAAGCCAAACAACCACCTCAAAAGATGTTAGAGAACAAAATTATAAAGAAGGGATTGGTTTACAAACGACTTGAAAACTTCAAACAAGAAGAGCTCAACCTGCTCTTAGAAGGAACTCATCCAGATGAGTTGCTTATAGACAAATAACCACGGTTGAGCTCAAGAATGGAAAACAGGCCAAGTACATATCTGAAGTGTATGGCCGAGAAGGATTATTTGATGGTGTGCCCGAGGTGCTGACAATGGATGAGCAAATCATGTTTTTAAGGGCTTACAAGGGAATCATATAGGCTGATACACGGGAAGTAGATCTCATGGTTGGGGCAACAGCTCGTGTCCAAGTCCCCAATACAGAGCTCCCAACCATATCATGCCAAACAGATCATCAGAGACTTCTTCCCAGGCCGGTGCTGAAAAAGGGTCACTTCTCATCTGATCAAGAGGATTAAGAGACCAATCTATCTGCCAAAATAAGTGGGACTCGTCAATAACTTAGAGGTTTTGGCTGCATTGGTTCAGGGGGAGTTTGTTGGACCAAAAGAACCAATGAGCCTGATCAGAGAAACCTCTAAGTCCCACAAGACATCACAACAGCTGAAGAAGACCTGATCAGCTGTTCTACAAAGTCTGAAGAATACAACTGCTGAAGTACGTCTGAAGTACTGAAGACAAAGACTGAGACAACAGCTGAAGATCTAAAGTCTGAAGACTTCAACAAGTACTGAAGACAAAGACTGAAGATCAACAGCTGAAAGACAAAGTCTGATGTTCAAGTACTGAAGACATCAGCTGATGTTAACAGCTGATGACAACAGCTGAAGAGGGCTTCTTCAGTTGTTGTGATGTTTTCTTCTTCAGTAGTTTTCTTTTCCTTTCAGTAGTTTGTTTATTTTTCTTTTCAGTACTTGTAAACAACTGAAGAGTTGTTCTTCAGTTGTTGTAGTTTCAGTAGTTTTATGTTTTTCAGTAGTTGTAAATAGATGTTTAACACTTAGGAACATTTGTAAGAAGATGTCAGTTGTTGACATCTTCAGTAGTTGTTAAACATCAGTAGTTATAAAACGGTTACATGTCACTTTCAGGTGACATCAGCCTACGTCATTCTTTCCTTTATAAGGAAGATGACTCACCTGTAATCGTGCCTTTGAGGCCGACAATCTTAATGCAATATTCCTTTTGTCGGATATTTCTCTCTCTTTAACAAAATTCTTTTATCGTTTTATATCAATTGTTCTTGTTTGAATTTGTCTAATTCTGAGCTATTCCGCTGCTATATCTGTTCAATCGATTAACCAAGGGCTGAGATCCTAACACTTTGCTTTGGGACGGGGTAAGCCTATTCCCTTGTTGCCTCCTTCATTGCTCAGGATAACGGGTAGGAACCATTCTACCCATCCCTGCCTCGCTGTTTTAAGCAATTGCGGAAGCTCACCAATGCTCGTTGAACCCACCCATAGATATTGTAATTCATTATGAACGTCTCAAACCTTTTAGTTAGGCCATTAATGATCAAATCCATGGCCAGCTCCTTTGAGACGCGACAGTTAAGCCTCTTGAGGCGATCAACGTGGCTTTTCATCTTAAGAACATTACCGATTGGGTTTCTTCCATGCGACACGCATGAAGCGCTCGAACCGTTTCAAAGCGCTCTACCCTAGCTTGTTGAATGAACATTTCCTTCAACTAGGATATCATGTCATATGCCCCATGATGCTCCAAGTCCTTTTGGAGTTCAGAAATCATAGTTTCCAACATGACATAGGAAACCTGCATGGATCCTTAGTATACTAAAGCCACTCGTTATAGCCCCCAAGATCCTTGGGTCGGGTTGGTCAGGAATGGGATCGTCAAGGACATAGGCCTTTTTCTCTTGCTTGAGAACAATTCTCAAGTTTCAAAACCGGTCCATAAAATTATTATGGTTAAGACGATCCCTCTCTAGGATGGTTCTCAGCAATAGGGTATGGACGGTCGGGGTGGTAGCATTATTGTTAGTGGCCATTTCTACAAAATTTACAATGTTCATATTAGTATTTCCAAAAAAAATTACATTTTAATCATTAATACCCTTTTCATGTCTCATAGACAATTAATAATTAAAATCTAGAATCCAACGTTACATTTAAATGATGGTTAGGTGACCTTTATCTCATTATTTAAATTAACAAAGTAGTCAACATTTGACAATTGCAAGCTATTACCTATTGCAACTTCTAGCCTTATGGGATCGGTTAAACATCTTATGTTTAGTTGCCATGTAAAATCCCATCAACATCATTGTACGCCATGCTTCAATGACCCTATGCACATGGTTTCCATTCAAGTCATCCTACTTACACACATGTGTGAGTTTACACATACAAGTGGTTAGGTGACCTTTATCCAACAAATATGTTAAGCCGCCTCAAACACACAAGTTCCCTAAAAGTGATTAGGTGACCTTTATCCCACAAATAGTTCTCAAGTGATTCGAAAGTCGTGTAAAAGGATGGTGTTAAACTTGTTTCCAATGGGATTTTATTTTTCATTAATTCTAGTTACGAAAACTCTATATACATTGTATTTGCATGCTTTCAAATACATGGTACCTTATGGTTATCCTTTTAGTAAAAACCCCTTTTAATAAAATCATTAATCCTTTTCATAACCTTTTATTAGTCACTTAATGATTAGGAACCATAAATTTTCAACTTGTTTTGTTTGTAAATTAGTTTTTTATGCACATCCAAATATCAAGCAACCATCATATAACAAACAACCAAACAAGCATAATCAAACAATCACAAGTGCATAACCATAGCCACTAAGTTGACAACACTTGTTTGCCATCACAAGTGTTGTCATTTGGTCTTTCCTAAGGGTTAATCACAACACAAAGATAGGATCTCCAAAGACCCCCACTTGACGTTGCATCCAAATGCTTCAAGTCCTTCTCTTTGTGCATTCCCTTTGTGCTTCCATCTTGTGCATCTTCTTTTACAAAATTTATATCCTAACTAAAATTTTCTAATAAAAGAAAATACATCTAATCTATTTATTACATCACCATAGAATGAATAAATAAATTACATCCAAATACAAGCACAAAAGAATAATATTACAACCCATTATGAATGAAATCAACCAAAACAAACATCCATCCAAAACCAAATCAACACAAGGTCAATGCTAGGTTATGCACCAACATTAAATAACATTCAAGAACCAAAATAAATGCCCATTTGACCCTAAATTTTCAGCCAACATAAACCAAGAATTTAGGGTTTTTGTCCAAACAATATATATTCAACCATTTGACATCTATCTTTCAAGGTTTAATCATAAGCATGTAAGATATAACTTTGAAAGATTAGGGATTCATCATGTCATCACAAAACAGCCCCTATTAGGTTGTTAAAGTCCTATAAAACTAATTTTACAAGGACATAAGAAGCTAGTAATCTACATATCCGGCTCTAGATGCTAATGTTCGGTTTGTTAGACCATTATCAAAGTTGTTTAACCATTTAAACATGAAACAGCTGAATAAAACCGTAATATTATGTTTTGTAAACTGAAAATTAAGGCATAATACTTAGAAATAACAAACCCAAGAACATAGGATAAAATATATGTGAATCAACTAGCTTTCATTTAGAGATAACAACCAAAAAGACACATATGAAACTGCCTTTGTAGAGATGTCAAAAACGTGAGATATAGTGAAGATGATGATGTTCTTGAATGACCAAAACACCAAGGAAAGGTGTCCTCAAGCTTCCATACCCACAAGCATCAAGAAAGCACCTTTGTTGTTAGGATTTGTACACCAATCGACCCAAGAAGAGCTGCAAAACGATTTTCAGCCTTGAACTTCTTCAAGAAAATAGAGAGAGTTTGTTCTTCATGGTCTATTGCATGTAAGAGAGAGTGAAAGGTTGAGTGTGGGACTTCTCAAGAGTGACTTGTTCCAAGACATAAAATGAACCAACCCCATAAAGGGGGGCGACCGAAATGGTCTTTCAAAATGGGGTTTCCCCCAAATCTTTTATAAATTAAAAGGTTAACAAGTTATTTTATGAGTTATGTAATTAACTTATTAATTATATATCTCTTACACTTTCTTATTATTTGATGTTATTTGACCAACTTAAATAACATTACAAATAATACTCATGAACAAAATATCCTAATAAGTTTTTCCATCTCATATGCAATTCATTTATTTAGAAAACCCATTTTCTAAATTTGTGTAATTATTTAATTATATGATCATATCATCAATTAAATATTAATTGGTGTTTGCTAAGCTTGTTATTGGGTATGACCCGACTTGGATCATAACATACTAACCACATCAATGTTCTATGTGTCTGGGGCATAAAGAATCCAACAATTCTTACCGCCATTGTCACATCATACCCCAACAGTTATTTGACCTTATCCATCCGCCATTTCACCGATTTAAATACTTCCGACCTATCCTTTTAATCTTTTTACCACTTTCATAGCCTTAAGTTTCCTTCATCTTAAATTAACTCAAATTAACCTCATTTCCTTTGTAACTTTCTCCAATGATGGCACTAAACCCTCAGCACAATCATGTCGCACTTGATGACTCTTATAAGGATGCTGACTTCTTCAAAATCATCCACTTCCTTACTCAATCCACCTGCTACATTGCCCTAACTACTAACCCCACTGTTAACTCAAACTAAATGGTAGAGTTTTAAAGGAATGAATAGATTAAAACCCTAAATAGAGTTAGGGTAATTAGGTCAAGCATTTATGGCCAGGAATTGATCCTATCTGAGCAAACCATTAGAGAGCACCTAGGGCTCCATGATGAGGGTTCTCATATGGAATTCCGCAAAACACCAATTGGCATTATTCATGGATTACAGAATAACCCCTTAAAGGAAGGGCCAAGAGAGAGGGCAAAGGGTAGGAGAAATGGAGGTTTAGGATTTAGAGGGGTTTGGAGTTGCTTATATTTTACAAAAAATGCTTACTTACAAATGTGACATATTAGAGCTCGCCAAGAAGTACATGAGGCTTTAATATTTGGAGGAAGAATACTGACTCCTGAGAATGCTCCGGTTGCTTTTTGGTTGTTCGTTCGAGAACTACAATCTTTAGCTTTGGAACTGAATCATTTTCTTGTATCTGAGAAGACTTTCTAGCTTAATAGGAAGCAAGCTTAATTGAAATAAAGCAGAAGTTTTCTTCTATAATTGATCAATGATGGAATTTCTTAAACCAGACCTAGATGACACATATACCCAAATGGGATATTGTGGTGATGTGAGCAGGTCAACTATATACAATTTCAATTTCTCCACCAACTGGAAGTTCCTGCTTCACATAGTCCTTCACTGCTTGTTAAATAAGTTTGGGGGATGGGACAAATTTCCTGTGAACTAGGATGCATAGTTCACAGGTTGGTAAAAGGCCTCAGATTCAACTACTCTCAGTTTGTGCTGACCAATCCTATGGGAAACCTTCAAAGGGAGACATTTAACACGTATCCCCGGTTTATTTAGCATAAAATCAATTGTGAGTTGGATCAGAGTAAGCTTGTTTGTGCAGCTACTCAACCTATCCCTCACATGAGGCCAGCCATCTTCATGGTGTTAAAGAGGGTGTCCACCAACTTCACTAGAAAACACACTAAACTCCTTCCAGGTATGATTGAGCCAATGGCTCCAGGTGACATCATTGTTAACCCTGTTAGGACCGTGTATGTACGGAGTACTAATGGATTTTGCATTTAACCAGATCAAATAGTGTGGAATCCTATTTGATTTGCGATCTAATCAGTGAGAACGATAACCCGATCGATATGAGAATGAACTAAACGTTAAGAACGAGTAGGAATTGATCAAGATTGAACTATGAACTTGGAATGGCTATTCTAGACACTCTGGACAGCTAGGGTTTATGTGTATTCGAAGTGTCTCCGAAAGTGTTCAGTTTTACCATAAATTAAGTGGTATTTATAGGTTAGAAGTTTTCATTCGTACGACTAAACCATTAGCTTGGTTCAGTCGTGCGACTGACTCATGCGATTGATTCATACGCACGACTGAAGGTCCAGTCGTGCGACTGAGTCAATCTTATGTCTCAATCATACGTCTGATCCAGTTCTAGTTCGGTCGTGTGACTGGTCCATAAGCATGATATATTCATGCGTATGGTCCATAAGTATGGTCTATTAGCATGAATAATCACCGAACTTGGTTGAACACAATTCTCAATTATTATTGACTTAGAATTGTGTACAACAACCTCAAACCTATATAAAAAGTTCATACATAAGAATCATAGATAAATAAACATCAAAGTATATATCATACTTCATTACATTATCATATTACATATATGTAAGACATGAATACTTTTATATTTAAGCACATAAACTCGGAATATCATGTATCAACAAACTCGCCTTCAGACCTAGTTTATCCTATTGTCTAACATTCTTCATATGCTCTTGAAACTTCTTGTACTTCTCTTCTCTGGTGACTCCAACGTGTATCTCAAACGCGAAGCAGAGCCGTATAAAGTGTTGGAATTGAAGAGCTTGTACAATGTCTTGCGTTTCATAGAACAGTGGCCACTTGTATATAGTGTAAATATATTCAGCAGACAAGTTGGTAAGCCACATTGGGTCAAATACCCTGATAGTCTCTATCTTTCCATCTTTGTTCAACACTATGACTGCTTCTCTCTTCCTCCAATCATCATACCACCATTTAAAGTGTGGAGTGAAGTCCTGAGGCATCTCCCGTAAAGGAATCTTTGACATTGTGTGTCGGGGACTCCACTTCAACACTACCTTTGGTCTTCAACAGATAGGATTAACTTCAGTCTTATGAATAAAACGTTTAGGTTGTTGAGGCTTAAAGTTGACCCATTCATTCTTCAGAGCTGTCTCAAACCATCCTGACATCTTCCTCGGGTTGGCATACAAAATATCTAAATTAGCCAATCTATTTAGCTCAAAACGAGGAAGAGTCTTCAGATCATGTGGATATCTGAAGTACTCAATCCCTTTCTCCCATTTAACAGCATAGACTTGCAAGTTTTCAAAATATGCCCATGCTATAATCTTGCGTGATACTTTCTGATGTCTTTTGACTCTGTAAAGTTTGTTGTAGGCATTTTGCTTTCGGGTTGCGTGTGGGGCTTTCATTTCAGCAAAACAAGCTGCCCATTCAGCCTTCTTAATATCAACATTAGCATTTGAAGCGTGGGCTTTACTTTCATCTTTCTCCTTTTCTTTCTCCATCTCCTCCAGCTTATCAAAAGTAGCACTGCCCAAAGTTTCACCCAAGTTAGGGATAACATTGCCCTTGAAGTCAGTGTACTCAGGATAGTGATCAACTGTTACATCCTCAATCTCTATTTCATCGACATCCTGTAGCTCCTTATCACTTAGAATATTGACTTCGGGAGCATCTTTGATCAATTCATCTGGATTTAGTTAGAACATGCCAACAAGTTGCTCATCGGTGAGATCATGGATGATCTATCCTTCCTCAGGAGTGTAGCTCACAGATCATCTTACCATCCCTTGCAAATCAAGAATCATAGTGAGTTGAGTCTTGATTTGCTGAAGGGGGATGACATCATATTCATCTGGCTCTTGACCTTTATCTATTTGATTAAACATTCAACACATCACACATAAATCATTAATCAAGACATTAAGACACAAATAATCATTATTACATTAATGTAATACACAATTCAAGTACAAAAGTATCAATACATAGACATCTAATCATTACTTTTTCCTTGATGAGGTGTCTCTTCAGCTTGAGGAGCTGAGGACGAGGCTCCTTGATCCTGATTTCGCTTGGTGCGCCTCTCCTTTGCTGATGGATTTGAGGCTGATGCAGCAACATCACCTTCTTGCTCAGCATCATCATCTTTATCATCTTCTTTACCTTTCTCACTCGGTTATGCTTCTTAATCATCATCATCTTCTTCTTCAGATTCATCTTCAATGAGCTCATCTTCATCATCCTCATCATCACCATCTTTAATCTTTAAAGTCTCACTCTTAGATCCTTTCAGCTTTAGCAGAATCTTTTGTTCTGTTTCTCTAGTCCTTCAATCCTCTTTACCAATGCCAACACCAACTCGTTTTGACTCTTTAGCGCATGGTGGGCTCGGCCTAAAGCTCTCTCATACTTTGCATTCTTCTTACTGAGCTGAGCTATTTGCTTGGCTTGAGCTGCATTTACCGCCATCAGCTTGTTCATCTGAGTAGCTCTCAGATCATCAGTGGCGATCAGCTTTAGCATGATGCGGTTTAGGCTTGCCAGTTGTTCCTCTAACCCGATCATGGTTAGAGCAGAGCCATGTGTCATTGGGGATTGGGTGGATGTACCTGCTTGTTGAGTGGTGGTTGTGGTGGTGGATGTGGTGAAGATGGGAGGAGGAATGGGAGTGGATAGTGGTGGAGTTATGTTGGGTAGTGTTGGTGAGGTGGAGGTAGGTATATAAGTAGTGGTGGTAGTTTTAGTGGTTGTGGGAGTGACAGTGGGTGTGGTGGTGGTAGTGGTTGTGGTAGTGGTGGTAGTTGTGGTAGTGGTGGTGGTTGTGGTAGCGGTGGTGGTTGTGGTAGTGGTGGTGGCTATGGTAGTGGTGGTGGCTGTAGTGATTAGCGTGATCCTCTGCCTCTTTCTCTTTTTGACGTGGGGTTGGGCCATCCTTTTCTTCCTTGAGCCTTTAGCAATATGAGCTCCCCCTAAGTTGATAGGCTAGTAAGGTGTGTATGTGGGATTAGTGACCTCAAGATCATCACCTGTAGTCCCAACTAGGCGTCCACCAACCGCCTCTTTCCCGTTCTTGGTAGCCACAACCCTGCTACCAACTTCCCTGACTAGAGGCTCATCGTCAGATTCTTCCTCTTCATTGAGCTGGAAGTCTAGGTGGAATGCAGCCTTCTCAGATCACCTAGAGCATTAGAGGTACCTTGTGGAGATGGTAGAGATAAAGTATAAGTTCTAGTGGCCCTTGATTGACTTGGACCAGCATCTCCACCACCTTGACTATCATCAACATCGTCATCATCGTCGTCATATTTGTAGGTGGGTACCGCAATAGGCTCAACATCGGAATCACTATCATCGTGACGCCATTTCTTGCGAGCAGGCGCAACATAGTTTTCGTTGGCCAGATGCCCAAACAATCTCCTGACCGAGGGCTTCACCTGCTTCCCCCTATACACCTTCATTCTTCCTAATGTAGTGTCATCCATCACCTCTAGGATAATAGCATCATCTCTCTCTTTTGCGGCATAGGAAGCTTCTTATCTCTGATCATTTGTAAGAAACATGGATACATATAGAAGCCTTCCTTGCCTTTGGCTTCAATATTCTCGATCATGTAAGAGAACAACATGTGGGACAAACTGAACGGGTGGTTCGATACCAGTGCAACGTATGCATTCTGGATGTGGTCCGACATTTCATCAAAGTCTCACCGCCTTGAAGCTATGCACTTCAGGATAACATGAGCCAAGTACTTGAACTGGGGTCACATGTTGCTCTTGTTGACCACGCCTGCATTGATGTCCCCGGCGTACTTTATCATTAAAAAGCATCCTCGCACAGTCAGTGGATGCAGCTTAGTAGGATGGGGTCCGTCTTCCCCAAGTCTAGGACTCTCTTAGATCTTCTTCACGGATATCAATCTCTTGTCCAAAGATGGAGCCCCGAATGCAGTGGGGCTTAACGGACCTATCAACCGAGGCACTATCCAAGAAGGCCTGCTGAAGAGATCTGTATGGTGTGCACGGTGTAGAGATGGGGTTGTAAATTCTCGATCTCCTCATAAAGGCTATAATCCCAGCGAACTCGGAGGAGTTCCGAGAAGTAGCATCTAAATGAGCATAGATGTTGTGCTTGGTGCTCATCATCCATCTATCAGCCATGTTGCTACAACCCACGAAACATATACATTAGATTTGTGCATAAGAGATGACATTTTTAACTTAAACTGTTTTGATCAAACTGGTTCAGTCTTGCGATTGAACCATACGACTGAGTTTTAGTCGTACCATTGAGTTCAGTCATACGATTGAGCCTGCGTCTAAGCTTAGTTGTATGCAATGCCATCAGTCGTGCGACTGAACCCATATGCATGATTAATTCTGCAATTGAGTCATACGCCCAGCTCAATCGTGCGACTGAAGTTCATCAGCATGTCCATTCGCATCCTTCACTGTTGAACACCATGGATTTGAATCTTTGTCAAAAAATGACATTTTACTTCGTGTTTATAGTCATTTGGACCGCAGAGACTCTAAATAGCACTTACTTTCAATTAAATCAACATTAGTGTTTATTTAAGTGGTCTATTCTTAAGATTTAGTCTTGGTTCTAGGTTTTAACATTATCAGTCCTTAAAGGTGCGATTAAGACATTCATCTTAACCAATTTCAGTTGCAAAGTAGCTGTAGATTAGTAGAAAACACGTTAGGATCACAATCAGGCAGTAATATCAGTTAAATACAATTTGAGCAGAGTGTCATCATATGAGTTGTTTCAGAGAGTTTTGAAGGGTGGTAAGGGTTACGATCGACAGACCCCTTTATTTATACTATTTTAAATTCCAGTCATCCGACTGGACCCATACGCATGCTTTATTCGTGCAACTGGGATTTAGTCGTGCGACTGGCTTATACTCCTTCATCCATTCGTATGATTGGTTCAGTCTTGTGGTCCAATCGCATGGTTGTCTCATACTCATGGTCCAATCGTGTGACTAGCTCATTCTTAAGATTCAATCATGCGATTGACTCATACTTATGAAACAATCAAGTGATTGGCCCATACTTATGAGCTTGACCTCATACACTTTCAAACACTTAAAATTTTAGCTTTTTATATACAACATTAATACATATGATCATCCCAGAAATGACCCTTTTAATTTAACATCATTTGATCACCTCAGACGTGATCCTTTTAGTTGAGAACCGATTGGTCACCTCAGACATGACCCCTTTTAGTGAGTGATTCACAGATTTCATCTACTTGTATAGTCCGACATCTACGCAGCAAAAAAAACTAGAAAATAGAAAACAACTTTGAAATTTAAAACAAGACATATTTTTGTGGTTTTGGTTTGAGATGGATGGAAACCTTTTTGAATACATCTAACCAATTTTAATTCCTGAGCAGAATAGCTTCAAGTTAAATTGATCATTTCTGGAAAGATTCATTATGGACTCATACAGGTATATCATAATCATTAGGGACCTTTTTAATTTGCACTTTGATTCTAGATTCTTGTTTAGTCTGACAGTCAATAGCACTTTCAAGAAATCATACTAGAGCTATATGATGCACACAATGATTTTGACTGTCAAGAGTTGTAATCATGATGATTGTCAGTATATTTGTCCACTTAAATTCATACACAGATTTTTTAGTCACATTAGTTATGAGTTAGGTTTAATATTTCAACAAGAATTTGTGGATCCCACACTTATATGGCATACATGATATCAGGACGAGAGGCTGTGAGGTACATTAGCGATCCGATCATTCCTTTGTACATGGTGGCATCCACCAGATCACCATTTTCGTCGGGTGCCACGTCATGGTTCATGGTAAGCGGAGTTCCAGCAGCCGAAGCATTCTCTATGTCGAATCGATTGAGGATATCTCCAACATATTTGGACTGATGTAAAAAGATTCATTTTGGTGTCTGATTCACCTTTAATCCAAGAAAGAACTTCATCTCCCCCATAGCACTCATCTCAAACTCTACTTTCACTACAGTTTTGAATTCTTTACATAATTCTTCATTTTTTGAACCGAAGATTATGTCATCCACATATATATGTACCAGCAATAAATCACCATCCTTTTCTTTTATGAATAACATGCAGTCAAGGACTCCTCTGTGAAAACCATATTTCACTAGATGAGTTGAGAGTTTCTCATACCAGGCTCTAGGGGCTTGATGGAGCGCATAAAGAGCCTTGTCCAGTTTGTAAACTCTATCCCAATGATACAAATCCTCAAATCCTTCCGGTTGACTGACATATACTGTTTCATGAATTTCACCATGAAGAGAAGCATTTTTCACATCCAATTGATAAACATTAATCTTCATGTAGGATGCATAGGCTAGAAATATTCGAATTGCTTCCATCCATGCCACAGGTGCAAATACTTTCTTGTAGACTACACCTTCGACTTGTCGAAACCTATGAACCACAAGCCGAGCATTATTTCTAATTATAACACCTTGGTCATCTTTCTTACACTTCAACACCCATTTATTGCCAATGACCTTAGCACCTTTTGGTCTGTCCACGAGGGTCCATACTCCTAACTTCTTGAACTATAGGAGTTCTTCTTGCATAGCACTAACCCATGCCTCATTGTTTAAGGTTTCACTTACATATTTTGGCTCAAATTAAGACACAAAACATCAATAAGCACCATTGTAAAGATACCCTTTTTCCATGACTAAGGCATAATCAGCTGAGTATAGCTGATTTCATGTCCGTACTCTCAATAGAACATCCCCAATGATGTTGTCCAACGGATGATATACATTAATTCGAGATCCGGGAGTGGTGGGAACAACTACTTCAGTATCCAAATTTTGAATCCCAGGTTTAGTATCTATAGTTGTTGGAGTATGAGGTTTAGAAGCGTTATAGGCATCAAGATCTGATGCTTGTGTTCTTTCATTTGTGGGAACCTGGTCCTCCTGGTCCACATTTGTAGTCTTAAGTGCTTTATGATTAGAGAAGGAGTCACTTACTTCAAGGTCTCCCCCTGAAGGACTAGACGAATAGTCTAATAGAGTCGATGGTGTCGAGTCTTATGGAGGAGTATCCAGAATGTCGTAAATCATTGTAGCAGATAACTCATCATTAGGATGAGTGCGAGGTAGGTTGAAAGACTTAAAAATCCATCATAGTAAAAGAAGAAGGAAGGTCCTTTTCCACCAGGAGGGGTGGTGTATATTTGAACTGTTGGGTTTGTTGTACCAAAACAATGTCGTTTAACCATTTTAAACAAGAAAACGCAGCGGAATATGAACTTAATATCCTATTCAATAATCTGAAAATTAAAGTTCATAATATTATTTTAACAAACCCAAAGACATAGGATCATATGTATGTGAATAAACTAGTTATCAAGAAGCAAAAAAACAACCAAAACAACATCAACAATCTACCTTTATAGGCTGTTGAAGAACCGATTTTAGAGCTGCTGGAAATCGTGATATTGTAGAAGAGGGGGGCAATTTTGGATGGCCAAAACACCAAGGATAGGTGTCCTCAAGTGCTCATACCCACAAGCCTTCAAGAAACACCATTTTTGCTAGGGTTTGACACCAAAACGACCATGAAGATGCTGCTGGAACATCCTTCCAGCACCAATCAAGCATGAAGATGCTGCTGGAACATGTTTCAGCCGAGTGTTTCTTCAAAAGGGAGAGAACCATTCTCTCCTTTGGTCATTCCAATGTGTGTGAGATGAGAGGATGAAGATGTGTGTGTTTTTTCTCCAAAGAGACTCCAAAAAAGAAAAGAGTTGCTGGAACTAAAGGGGGGGCCGAACCCTTAGGGTTGCCCACTCCTTTTCTTTTATTTTTGCTTAAAAGTCCTTATACATTAACCCTTATTACAACTAAAGATTAACATAGATATTATATATACATAATTAACCTTTTAATTATATAATACACACACACTTTTATTATTTGATGTTGCTTAACTAATTTAAACAACATTACAAATAATATCCATGAACAAAATATCCTCATAATTTGTTCTTTCTCACATACAATTTATTTAGAAAACCCATTTTCTAAATTGGTGTGATTATTTAATTGCATGATCATATCATCAATTAAATATTAATTGGTGTTTGCTAAGCTTGTTATTGGGTATGACCCGACTTGGATCACAACGTACTAACCACATCAATGTTCTATGTGTCTTGGGCATACAGAATCCAACAATCTCCCACTTGCACAAGATACATAGAGGATTGATGCAAGCAGTAAATACCGCCTAACAACGGTTTACTACCCTTAATACGCGTGACTTAAAGCCATTCAATAACATCATCCCCTTCAAGTATCCAACTTGAAATGATTTAGGTGAATCAATCATCTATCCTTTTGTTACAGATGTCATGTTAAATCCAAGGACACAGAATGATCATTCCTTGTTGATTTAACTTAATCAGGCCTTAGACATCATGCTCTCAACGAATAAGAGGAACAAATTCCATCTTGACTACATACGTTTCTCACAATCACCTTATGTTGTACCCAAACATAGCCTTATGTACTGACCATTATTTCAGAGCAGCGAAGAACTAGCTCAAGGTATAACACTTGGTGAATATCAAAACCCAATATGTATCTCAGGTCAGAGGATACCAAATGATATTCGCCTTTACTCAAATTTACTTATGATCAATCTAAAGATTCCATGTAGTAAAATTGAGACGCGGGTCAGTCCAATATTTGTATCCCACAAATATCTATGAACCTTGGTAGCAACCAATTGCTCTATATTCATACCATATAAATATCTACCAATCCATGTTCATAATAGTCTTACATTCATATCTGTTCCCACAAATATGACCGACTACGGACATTTAGAATAATAAACATATTCATGGATGTAAACATGCTAAAAGGGAACATGACTCAAAAGGTCAAAATTACAACTGTTCCATACATTAAATACTAAACAGATCAATTCCAATCACTAGAATATCGAAGTCCTAAGGCACAAGTATGACCCTCATACTTTGCCTTCGCAAGGAGCTTCGTGAGTGGATCCGTAATGTTTTGATCTTTTATGAACTTTATGAATACATATCTTTACCCTTTTCAACTCCATCCCTTATGATGTTGAATCTCCGCTCAAGGTGCTTAGTCTTTGATGAGTACGGGGTTCCTTGATTTGAGCAATCCCACCCACGTAATTACCAAAGATCTTTAGGGAGTCTTGAATGGTAGAGACCACCCCTAGATAAGCAATGGACAAGCTTATCCATGCAGCTTCCAAAGCTGCCAATGAAGCGGCTATGTATTCGGATTTTAGACTGAATAATGCTACCGTGTCCTGCTTTGAACACTTCAAGGATACCACACCTCCATTCATAATGGAAGTACACCTGATTATGATCGAGAGTTGTATCGATCTGTTTTGGAAGTCCTTATCTGTGCAACCCTTTACACAGATTTTCACTTCAACAGATCCGTATATTAGAAACATATCCTTAGTCTTACTAAGGTGCATCAACATACTTTTAACAACCATTCAATGGTTATTTCTATTGGTATCTACTTTGTCATACCTGATAAGCATGACTCGTCCGGTTTAGTGCATATCATGAGACAAATGACGGATCCTATAGCAGATGCGTATGGGATATCCTTCATTTGATTTTGCTCATCCTATGAGCTTGGACATTGAGACGTAGTCAACATGGTCTCTCTTTGAAAGGGTATCATACCTTTCTAAGAGATTTCCATCTTGAACCTTTTCAAGATTTTATATATGCACTTTGGTTTGACCCTATCAACCACCTCGATCTATCCTTATAGATCCTTATTCCAAAATATGGGTGATTTCAAAGAGATCCTTTTATGAAAAACATCTTCCAAGCAAGGTTTTAACACCTTCCAAGGTTGGAATATATTTTTCAAATAGCAGTGTGTCATCAGCATACAACACTGAGAGTATACTCCTGCTCCCACTAGCTTTCATATATACACACCCTTTTGATGCTTGTTTCAATCCATAGATCTATCACTTTAACTTGTATACTTTATTGGGATGTCGCGGATCGACAAAACCTTCATGCTGAACTATGTGGACAGTCTCTACGAGATGTCCATTAAGGAAAGCGGTTTTGACATCCATTAGCCAAAACTCATATTCAAAATATGCAGTTATGGCACTTAACATCCTAATCGACCTTAGCATTGCCACGGGCGTAAGACTTTCATCATAATCAACCAATTGAGTTTGATGAAAACCTTATGCTATAAGTCTTGACTTATAAGTATTCAAGTCTCCATGTATATTTGTTTTCATCCAGAAAACTCACTTGTATCCAACCGATTTGGAGTTTAAGTGGAGGTTCAGCCAATTGCCAAACTTGGTTGTTATACATGAATTGCATCCTTACGTTCATGGCCTCTAGCCATTTGTCCCAATCCAAATTGGACATAACATCTTGGTGTATGGTTAGCCTACAGGGTATACCACATAGCATCCATTCATGAAATATCCTTATCTTTCAGATGGAATACTAACTCTACCAGATTTGTGAACGTTTTGTGTGTTTGATCAACCTCTTGATCTTTATCAACAACCTCCTGCTGATTGCTAGTGTCAATCAAATGTGTATCGCCTTGTGGATTTTGATCCTTATCAAGTTCCACAGTTCTATACGTCATTCCTTCCATAAAGGACTTGGTTCAAGAACCATAGACTTTGGAGCAATAAATACTTCTGATTCGTTGAGTCAAAGAAACGGTATCTTATACAGTCTCTTTGGATTCTAAATGAATACACACTTTCTTTGTCCGGGTCATATTCATAATATGAGCCTTAGAGAGCGATGCGAAAACCCAAAATGATAAAGGTGGTAAGTTCATAGCCATAATAAATTGAACCATATCCAAATAGGGTTCAGTTTCTCCTTTATCTGAATGAAGAGCATAGATAACTATGCGGAGTTGATTTTCTACTTCATTATTGAAGATTTTGAACATTTCAAAAGCTTCATACTTATGTGTCATCAAGTGCACACAATAATAGCGACTGCAATCGTCGGTAACATTAATGAAGTATCTTTCACCAGTCTTAGACATTGTCTTAAAAGGATCATATGCATCCAAATGCATCATTCCTAATTAGTCTTTGGTTCATACTTATCAAATGAAACATTTTCATTTGTTTCCAAAAGACCATTCTTTTGAAGTGTTTGAATCTAATTCTGGTTAATGTGACCAAGGCGACAATGTCAAAGATAGTAATAACTTAAACCCATTTTAAGTTTCTTTATGCTAAATGTGTATCAACGAGTTATAATAGGATGATCTATCATGAACCAATTCATGGATGTCATTAAAAGGCATATCCTTAAAATGATATACATCATTCAAAACTCAATACCATTATTTACAAATTTTGAATCATGATCATATTGTTTTAAAAGGAAACATTAATCATGTTCCTAGTCAAACTAGGTGCATACAAAAATGTTTTGAGAACAACTTCCAAACCATTTGAAGGTCTCAAAATAGAGTTTCCCTTCTTGAAGCGGACATTTCTTTTGAACCCTTTTGCAACAATTGCAAGTATGAGTCTCACATCCGGTATCCAATACCCATGTGATTGAAGAAATGGCTTTTAAAACAGCGTATGAATCATGGAATTGTATTTGAGGTTTGCCCAAAACCCTTCTTGTGTTTCAACTCCTTGAGATAGAAGGGACAATACCCTTTTTATAGTCCTATCTCTCCACACTCAAAGCATGGATCGTTCTCCGTTACCTTAGGCTTCATAAGCTTAGGTTTTGAGGTTTCGCTATAACCTTTGCTTTGACGTATTCCTTTCCTTTAGCAATAATTGCTTTAGGATCGGGATTGGCCACTTCTTATAGCCTCCGTTATTGATTGAGAGAATAGGTAGAACCTCTCTACTTATCCCCGCCTCGGTTGCTTTGAGCATTGCATGAGGTTCACCGATGCTCTTGTCCCATCCGTTCATATTACAGTTTATTATGAATGTCTCAAACCTTTAGTTAGGCAATCAAGGATCAAATCCTTGGCCAACTACTTTGAGACAGGACAGCAAAGCATCTTGAGGCTATCAATATGGCTTTTATCTTAAGGATATATAAGATGATATTGATTGGGTCTTTTCATGTGACATGTATAAAGTGCTTGAACCGTTTCAAAGCAATCTTATTAAAGTTTGTGGAAGGAACATTTCCCTTTTAGATTAACATGTCATGTGCCCCATGAGGCTCCAAACCCTTTTGGAGTCTGGGAATCATATTCCCAACATGAGATCGGATGCTTGCACAGAATCCTAAGTGTGCTTAACTCAATCGTCAAAAGGCCATAACATCAACAGCGTGGGTTGGTGAGGTATGGGATCGTCAAGGACATAGACCTTTACTCATTCTTGAGAACGATTCTCAAGTTTCAAAATGAGTCCATAAGATAATTATGGTTAGGACTATCCCTCTCGAGAATAGGTCGCAGTGATAGGGAAGGGACGATCGGGGTGGTAGCATTATAGTTAGAGGTCATCATTACAAATTGACAAAGTTCATATTAGTATTTCTCATAAATTTATTTTAATCGTTAATACCCTTAAATGTCTCATAGACAATTAACAATTAAAATCTAGAATCCAACGTTACATTTAAATGATGGTTAGGTGACCTTTATCCCATTATTTAAATTAACAAGGTAGTCGACAGTTGACAATTGCAACCTATTGCAACTTCTAGTCTTATGGGATCGGTTAAACATCATATGTTTAGTCGGCATGTTTAATCCCATCAACACCATTGTACGCCATGCTTCGGTGACCCTAAGCACATGGTTTCCAATTCAAGTCGTCCTACTTACACACACGTGTGAGTTTTTACATATAAGCGGTTAGGTGACCTTTATCCCACAAGTATGTTAGACTCACCTCAAGGACACAAGTTCCCTACAAGTGGTTAGGTGACCTTTATCCCACAAGTAGTTCCCAAGTGATTCGAGTGTCGTGTAAAAGGATGGTGTTAGACTTGTTACCAAAGGGTTTTAAGTTTCCATTAATTTTAGACTTTGAAAACACTATGTACCTTGTAATTGCATGCTTTCAAATACATGGTACCCTATGGTTCTCTTTTAATAAAACCTCTTTTATTTTGAAATCATTAATCCTTTTAATAACCTTTTATTAATTACTTAATGATTTAGAACCATAAAATTCAGCTTGTTATCATAATTTATTTAGATCGTTAAGCATATTCATATATCAAACAATCAACATAAAACAAGCAAGCATAATCATACAAACATATGTGCATAACCATAGCCACTAAGTTGACTACACTTGTTTGCCATCACAAGTGTTGTCATAAGGTCTTTTCCTAAGGGTTCAACACAACACAAATGATGAGATCTCCAAAGACCCCCACTTGAACTTGCATCCAAATGCTTCAAGTCCATCCTTTGTGTCTTCCTTTTGTGCTTCCTTCCCGAGCATCTTCTTTTACAAAATATATACATCCTAATACATATTTTCTAGTAAAGGAAAAAATGCTCCTAATCTATTTATTACATTGCCAAATGAATAAATAAATTACAAACCAAATGGAAACACAAAAGAAATTACTACAACCCATAAAGAAAGAATACAATCAACATGACAATTCCATAATCAACCAAACCCAAAACAACCATGGTCAAGGCTATGTTATGCACTAAAATTATGTATCCATATACATCATACTAAGAACCAAAATGAACCCCATTGACCCTAAATTTTCAGCCAACATAAACCAAAAATCTAGGGTCTTTTGTCCAAACAAAACACAATCAACCAAATTGATATCTTTCCTTTCAAGGTTTAATCACTAGCATGTTTGATATAACCTTGAAAGATTGGGGTATCATCAAATCAATACAAAACAGCCCTAAAATTGGTTGTTAAACCTTATATAACCAATTATACAAGAACACATGAAACTAATCATCCACATAACCGGCTCTTGATGCCAATGTTGGGTTTGTTGTACCAAAACAATGTCGTTTAACCATTTTAAACAAGAAAACGCAGCGGAATATGAACTTAATATCCTATTCAATAATCTGAAAATTAAAGTTCATAATATTATTTTAACAAACCCAAAGACATAGGATCATATGTATGTGAATAAACTAGTTATCAAGAAGCAAAAAAACAACCAAAACAACATCAACAATCTACCTTTATAGGCTGTTGAAGAACCGATTTTAGAGCTGCTGGAAATCGTGATATTGTAGAAGAGGGGGGCAATTTTGGATGGCCAAAACACCAAGGATAGGTGTCCTCAAGTGCTCATACCCACAAGCCTTCAAGAAACACCATTTTTGCTAGGGTTTGACACCAAAACGACCATGAAGATGCTGCTGGAACATCCTTCCAGCACCAAATCAAGCATGAAGATGCTGCTGGAACATGTTTCAGCCGAGTGTTTCTTCAAAAGGGAGAGAACCATTCTCTCCTTTGGTCATTCCAAATGTGTGTGAGATGAGAGGATGAAGATGTGTGTGTGTTTTTCTCCAAAGAGACTCCAAAAAAGAAAAGAGTTGCTGGAACTAAAGGGGGGGGCGAACCCTTAGGTTGCCCACTCCTTTTCTTTTATTTTTGCTTAAAAGTCCTTATACATTAACCCTTATTACAACTAAAGATTAACATAGATATATATATATACATAATTAACCTTTTAATTATATATACACACACACACTTTTATTATTTGATGTTGCTTAACTAATTTAAAACCATTACAAATAATATCCATGAACAAAATATCCTCATAATTTGTTCTTTCTCACATACAATTTATTTAGAAAACCCATTTTCTAAATTGGTGTGATTATTTAATTGCATGATCATATCATCAATTAAATATTAATTGGTGTTTGCTAAGCTTGTTATTGGGTATGACCCGACTTGGATCACAACGTACTAACCACATCAATGTTCTATGTGTCTTGGGCATACAGAATCCAACATGACATCAACATTGCCCACACTTCTACCTGACCCGTTGAGTTTTTATAAACTCTCTCTCTTGTCTTGTAACTGTATTCGAGAAAAATACCTTCTTCTGTCTTCTCACTAAACTCCAGTCTGAGTTTTCTTTATCACATGCACGGTGCGCCAAATTTTCTAGATACCCAAGTTGGGTTTACGTCGCTGGAATAGTTCATAACATGTTTTCCCATGTCGTTTGACCACTAAGACTCAATTGAGCGTGTAACATGCATTAGCCACTGCCTCATTCCAAATTGAATAGGTAGTTTAGAGTCGGCTAGCATTGTCCTCGCTGTCTCTATCAAGCTCCTGTTTTTCCTTTCAGCAACCCCATTCATCTGTCAAGTATATGCAGACGTAAATTGATGTACCATTCATTTCTCTCTACAGAATGCCTCCATCCACTGATTCTTGAACTCTGTGCCATTGTCTGATCGAATCTACCTTACTTTCAGCTTATAAAGTAATTCCAAAGTAGTCCTAGATGTTTGAATGATTCAAAAGTCTTTGATTAGATTTCAGAAACACACCCAAGAAAATCTTCAGTAATCATCAGTTACTACAAGGCAGTATAGATGTCCAACAATACTCTTTGTGCTTACCAGGCCAAACAAATCCACGTATAGAAGCTCGAGAGGAATATCGATAGAATTAACATTCTTAGCCTTGTGAGACTTCTTGGTCTGTTTTCCTTTCTTACATGCTACATAAAAATCCAGAAGGTGGGAATTCTTGACAGTTAGTCCATTCACTAAATCATTCTGTACTAGATGATTCATCTTCCTAGGATTAATGTGTCCCATTCTCCTATGCCAGGAGACTGAATCCCTTTCTGTTGCCTTTGACAAGAAGCATTGCATAGTGGTCTCAGTTGTGGAGGCTTTTGATAGATCCAAGACATACATATCATTATATCTTGAAGCTGACATTAGAACTTTATCCACCTGGATAGCATAATCATTCTTCAACATGTAAACCTTCTTGTTGTCAAACACAACTTTGAATCCTTTATCTTAGATCTAGGAGACTGAAAGCAAGTTGTTTTGTAGTTGTTAAACGTAGTTAACCTTGTCAAACTTCACTTTTGTCGTTTCCCATTTCGCCTTGAGCAGTGTTGTAACCTCCCTTGTTCCCAGAAAATGATACATGTCCCCCTTTAATTTGTTTGACATTAAAAAGGAGAGACAAATTCCCGTCATGTGCCTGGATGCCCCACTATCAATAATCCAGGTATTAGTGATAGAGTTGTAGTGGACACCCTGCACATTCAAAGAAATTTATCAATACATATTGGGACCCAAGCCTTAACTGGCTTGGGTGACCCAAAGGAATCACACATCATGAATTCAACCCATTGTCCTATAGAGGATGAGGGCATTTCTTTCTTCTTATTTTCCTCACTATCAGACATATTACTTGATTTTATCTTTGATAAGCTAGTTTTGTGTAAGGCTTATTTGTGATAAACAGATGACTGGCTTATTGTTTGAACTTTAGGTTCACTAATACTCTTAGGTGGAGTATTAGATCTCATTTTAGAAAAACTTGGTTTTGCATCATAAAGTTCAATTTTCTTTGTTGGCATCTGATAATAAGGACAATTGGGAGAGATATGTCCACATTTTCCATAACTGTAGCATGATCTACCTTCTATAGATTGAGAAAAAGTTTTATGTGGTGTTGAGTTTGGTAAAGGTGTGAGTGTATCTGGTTGGGTTTTGTCACTTCTCTTTTAGATGTTTCAACTTCTTTAACAAAATTAATTGTTTTAACATTTTGAACATCTTTAAGTATTACTTTATTTGGACTTTGATGAATAACATGTTTTTGGTTAACTAGATTAGTCATTTTGGGTTCAGAAGTAGACGTGTGTGAACCTGACCTTACATTAACCTTTTCAATTTTATCATCCAAATTCTCAACAGGCATCATTCCTTTTGATTTCAAGGTAATATCCTTCTGTTTAGTGACATTTTCATAGGTTTGCCCGTGGAATCGAGATCACTAACCAGAGAAGTGGACACCACATGATCCTTTACAGGGTTATTATTGATTGGTCTACATTTAGTGTTCAAAAGGACTGCATGTGATGGCATAATTACTTTATAGACCTGTCCTATTCTTCGTTCTTTCACTAAGTTTCTATCTGTGAGAAGAACTCACCAAACTGTGCAGTTTTTGTTTTAAGGTTCAACTTCGACTTCTAAAACTGCTTTTTCCTTTTTTGTTTCTTCCAAAGAATTTAAATAAAACTTTATGTCATTTGCTTGATTTAATGCAACAACCTCGGTTTCCCTTAGTTGTTTTCCCAAAAGTTTGATTCTTTCTTTCAAAATGCACTCATTTTGTTTTAAAATACGATTAGCCCCACTGTAGAGTTGTAAATCGTTTACTAAATTGTCATTGTGTTCTAATAACCGTGCAAATTTGAGATCAATGCTTTCCCTAAATTTGTCACATTCATTACATGCATGTTTTTCAAATAATTGGTCTTTAGAACTTACGTGTGAGGAATCAGACGAATCACAGCCATCAAAGCTATATCAGACTCTTCATTGACTGGAGATTCTGAGTTTGTTGCTCTAAGCTCTTCCTCAACCAAATGATTTACAACATTCATAGCTTTTTTAGTATCTGACATTGCTTGCTCAGCTATGATTTCACCTTCACTAGCAGAACCATCATGCAGTGCATCAACAAGGCAATATTTGATTAACCTGGAGAAACAAATCGGAAGGACCAATCTTGCCCTTCATCACCTTGAGCAGTCAGAGCCTTTGTCTCTTTACTTGAAGAAGCAGTTCCAATCATGTCTTTGTCTTGACGGTTGAATGTAGGAATGGGTTTCCATTTCTAGTTTTCTTGGGCTTTACACATTCACGTTTAAAGTTCCCCTTTTCACCATAGTTGAAACATGTGACTTTGGTTTTCTCAAAACCAAAAGGCGTATCTTTAGTGGCAACTGATTTTGCCCCATCTTCTTGACAAACTTCTTTGCTATTTTTATTGCACTCACCAAGGCCAACATTATGTCCATTCTTTCTAGCTCATTTTCATCAACTTGCTCGTAATCCTCATCTGCAAGATGACAATTTCCAATCTTACCGGAAACTAGACCATCATAAGATTGTACAACGGCTGCTAGAAGATCCATATGCTCCTTAGCAACTTCCACTGTGACATTACCGAGATTCTCAGTCTTCAACTTTGTAGCATTTGCCTCAGGAACTATGTATTGGGTTCCAAATGACCCTAACATTTCACTTCCTGATGCAGTGGTTTGGGAAGGAGCAGATGAACTAGACATGAATTTTGTTTGTAACGGTGCTCCTAAAACAGCTGGAGTCCGAACTGAATTGTAAAGTGAAGGATTCTGAACATAGGATCCTTTCTTTGACTTGTACTTCATACGCAGTTCTTCCTCCCTTAACTTCAAGATGAAATAATTTATGTCTAACGTTGCAAGAATGTTGTTTTCTGTCAGATTAGACACAAATGAATCCCATTTCTCAGGCAAACCATCAGCAAAGCTTGAAACTTTATCTTCCATAGATGTTGTCACACTATGAGTGTACAACTCACTCATCAGATGATAGAATCTGTCAATAATATCATCCAAGCTCTCATTCCCTATCGAAGATAAATTATCAAATTTCTTTTTGAGAGCTTTAGCCTTCAGTGCTTTGAGAGTTGTGTTTCCATCATATCTCTTCTCCATTGCGTCCCATAACGTTTTAGCCTTCTTGTTCTCAAAGAACTGATGAAAATATTCCTTAGGTATTGACTGAGTCAACAAGGCATATACTTTCTTTTCAGCATTGAATAGAATCTTCTGAGCTTCACTCATTCCTCCTAAAGTCAACTTGACTCCATTAGCACTGACTGGTACCGTATAACCAGTTTCAATGGATGTCCAAAGATTTGTGTCAACTCCATTTAAATAGATCTCAAACCATTGTTTCCACTATGGATATTCATCTAACGTTAATAGCTTTGGCGGTTTATTATGATTTCCAATCTCATTCTCCAGAAGTAGAAGGTTCTGGATGCATGAGTCCTTTCCTGCAGTAAACGTAGCAATTGGTCTTCCATTGCTTTAAACTTGGTACTTTTAAAATAGGACAGTTTCACTCGTGCGAATAGGCTATGAGTATGGATCATTCGTACGAATGAACGGTGCGAATGAATTCAATCATGCGATTGGATTTAGTCGTGCGTATGAACAGGACGATTGGAATCAAACAACTGGAGTTATTCAGTCGTGCGACTGAGTTCAGTCGTGCGGATGGAGTATACGATTGAGTTCAATCATACAAATGGGCTAATCGTGCGACTGAAGGCTGTTGTTTTTTAAAACCAAAGATTTTGACACTTTGACACAAATAAGATTTCCCAGGAACCCTAATCTGCCATATAATGAATAATTGAAACTTTAATACCTGAAAAATGAGAAATTGAAACTTTGAAGCAAAGTGGTGACTCTTTTGATTAAAACGTAGGTTTTTGACACCAAAACTAATCAAATCAAATGCAAAATCACGAGCCAAAGCTCTGATACCACTTGTTAGGACGTGTACGTACGAAGTACTAAAGGATTTTGCATTTAACCAGATAAATAGTGTGGAATTCTATTTGATTGGTGATCCAATCAGTGAGAACGATAACTCGAACGATGTGAGAATGAACTAAACGTTAAGAACGAGTAGGAATCAATAGAGATTGAACTATGAACTTGGAATGGCTATTCTGGACGCTCTGGACGGCTAGGGTTTATGTGTATTTGAAGTATCTCCCAAAGTGTTTTGTTTTTCCACGAATTAAGTGGTATTTATAGGTTAGTAGTTTTCATTCGTACGATTGAACCATTAGCATTGTTCACTCACTGACTCATGCGACTGATTCATGCGCACGACTGAAGGTCTAGTCGAGTGACTGAGTCAATCTTATGTCTCAATCATACGATTGATCTAGTCTCCTGGTTCAGTTGTGCAACTGGTCCATAAGCATGATATATTCATCCGTATGGTCCATAAGTATGGTCCATTAGCATGAATAATCACCTTACTAGGTTGAACACAATTCTCAATCATTATTGACTTAGAATTGTGTACAACAACCTCAAACCTATATAAAAAGTTCATACATAAGAATCAAAGATAAATAAACATCAAAGTATATATCATACTTCATTACATTATCACATTACACATATGTAAGACATGAAAGACTCTTACATTTAAGCATATAAACTAGGAACATCATGTATCAACAAACCCCACAGGTGATGAATCCATACCAACGAACCCTGGTTTAATCTCCTCTGATTGAACAAGTTCCCCCTATTCAATCCAAAAAGGCTATAGTGAATACATGGGCTCCCACTTAGTCTGAGGTCCTACCATCATTCACATTTGACCTCAAGATAGGTACTGAGTCTCCTCAATCTCAATCCCATGAGCATTAAACCCAAACCGCAAGCCCTCGGGGAGAGTCATTATACTCCCCTGAGAAGCCAAAAAAGGACATCCCCATAAAAGGCTCAATGCCACTAGACATTGATCAAGATCACGAGTCACTAGGAATAACTTCCACATCCTTTACTGACCTCTCATATGTACTGATAAAGAATTATGTCTCTTCAAGTACATAATGTTGATCCATAACACTTATCCAAAGATCAACTAAGCCCAGAGAGATCTCTGATTTCTAGCCCCCATCAACAAACCCAAACTGAGGTGAGTCCCACTTGTATGGAGGGGACTCATGTAGATTCAGCTACCATTACTGAGAGTGCCTCATTGGTTCCTTAAAACAGTGGTAACATATCTAAGACTGAATCTATGTCAACCCTACCCTTTGACGACTCTTAAGAGACATCAATAAGCAAGGTAAAACAGGGCGCCAAGAAACCACAACTGGTGGTGAGGATGAACATACTAGTATGTTACCTAATCTCCTAGTGATTCTTCTAAAGAAGATGGGGGAAGTATGCACTCACCATACAAGACCTACTTTCTAAAGTCTCAAACCTTGAATCCAGGGTTAAAACTTAGAGGATAGGTTGTCACTCAGCAACTTGAGATTGAAAATCTCAAGGCTTAACTAGCTGAGAAACAGACTAAGAGATCTATTTTGCATGTACCAATTCAATTCTCTTTGACTTTCTCCTCCAGCTCATCATGCTCACAAGATTATGCTACCAAAAAAAGGGAGAGTGTTCAAAGAGAAACACATGTGGAGCAGCCAAGCTTAGCCCTTTCGATAATGGCTTCAAGATATCCTGTTCAGCAATCAACTGGTTTCCCTGAGCCTCCTCTTATCATCCTTCAAGTGGACCCAAGGATGCTCTTCGACTTGAATAGGTTCTTAACCAAATTTCTGATGAGCACCTTACTTGAACAGCCAAGTCCAGATATTAGTTTGGCATACTTTGGAGTTGAAGAGCTTTAGAGGTGGAATACCACTTCTACCACTTTCAAGGGAGTTTGTCAACCTAAGCTCACATTGAACCAGTGATTGAATTCAAAGGGGATATGGGGACTGATGGCCCAGCAACTGAAATAGTTGGGATAGATAGTGAAATGCTACTAACTTCCGAAGCTGAAGTCAAAGCTGCGAAAGAATCATTCCAAACTTCCGAAACTGAGATCCAAGCTATGGAAGGGCAATACTCTATGTCTGATGATCTTATTATCACAGATGCAGTCCTTGAACTGGCATCTGAGATAAATAGTAAAGACTTTCTCAAAACCTCTCTCACTCAAACACCATCATCATCACAAGCTTAGATCACCACCCATCAACCTGAATCCTCTACATAAGAACCTCCAAAGACACAAACTTCCAAAGATGTCAAGGATAAAAGGAAGTTGACTACAGACAAACTACTAGAGGAAGAAAGGTTGGAAAAACTTAGAAGAAAAGGTAGACTTCCCTCTAAGAAGCTTTTAGTTGCAAATAGCAAAGCAACTGTAGTCAATCAGGAGGCTATCAATATTCAAAGAAGGGTGGAGATTATTGACAGGCTCGTCAATCTTGGCGCAGCCAGTGAAGATGTTCTCATCTTACCACTTGAGAAGTTAGTAGAGTTATAGAAGGAAGCCTTGTTATGGAAAGAAGAAGATGAAGCAGCAAGGTTGGCCTTAGAAGATGAAGAACTAAGAAAAGAAGACATTGATCAACAACTTAGGGATGAAAGGATAGCTTTTCTGAGCACTAGGGTATTCTCTCTTAAGTAACTTTGTCCTCATGATAATGATACGGTCTGGTGACTTTTCAACTAAGAACAAGACATAATGAACAAAGAGAGAAAGCGGGCTTCCAGGGAAAAAATGAAGGAGAATAAGAAGAAAGAGGAAGAAGCTTAACTTGCAATTGTCAAGAAGATGGGAGATAAAGCATGGATGAAAGATTATCTCAAGGCCCACGACTTCTCTGGCAGACATGTTGGACCCATGTCTGAGAAGACCTTGTAGCGACATGTCAATGACATCAAAGCTGACACTCGCTCAGGAAGAAGGAAGGACATGTATAGAAGAATACAGGGGATGACTTTTGAACCCGCACCTCAACCACAACCTCAACCAGAACCAACACCTCTCCATTTACCCATCAAAACCGAACCAATCACTAAGCCTTACACTCGTGAGCCCACACCATCATCCATACCCTCTACTACACCCATTCCATCAAAACAACCACCACCATTACCTATCTTTAAACCTAAAACATTACCCAGAACTTAATTATCATCCACCTAGCCTAAGTCATCCTCTCAACCCTCTAAACCTCTGTCCTCATAAAAGTTCAAGGAGATCAAGAGGAAGCTCATTAAATGTACTAATAAAGTGATATCTCTTTTGAGGAGGGGTATATCAAACTAACCTTCATTGATGGCTCCTCATGTTTCCTCATAAGAGAACAGTTCCTTGATCTTCCAAGAGGAACATTAGACCAAGCTCTCAAACTCTTGGCAACTAATTCTGATTCTCTTGGGTGCAGAAGAGAAGAGCTGAGAAGAAAGCTGGTGACTTTATTGGAAACTAGGAAGGGAGACAAGTTACCAACTCAACCTCTTTTTCCTAGAAAGAAAGTAGTCCAGTGGAGGTTTGAAGACTCCTCACAAATTTGTTGTAGAAAGAGAGAGTGGTGAAACAACAAGGCTTAATGCCTCTTCTTTGTTATACTTAAGCAGACTTGACATTGCTGAGTTAGCAGAGAACCATTCTCCAATCCCTCCAACTCTAAGATAGCTACTCATATTAGAATTCATCTTAGCAGATTTCATCTGACATTGCTGAACTGACTACAAGAGCCAAGATTAAAGAAGAGTTTAAGCAAAGAGAGAAGGAAGAAAAGGAAGGATCAACCACCAAAGGCATATCCTTCTTACAAATGGTTTAAGGCCTTGAATTGGAACCAATAATTAGATGGGAGTATGACTACAACTCTCATCAACTAACTCTCTACAGAGGGACATAGCAAAGGGTACATGTCATTCAAAGTGACAAACTAGATCTTCTATTATTGAAAGACTTATACAAACTTTTTAGCACCACATCAGGAAAGAACAAAGAGACAGATAAGTATCTCCTCTTCTTAGTGCTGAAAGTTTTGAGAAGTAGAAACAAGTGAGGTGTTGGTAACATCTGCCTAGGGGGAGTTTGTTAGATCAAGTAAGCCAGGTACAACCAAAACAAATACTTAGACAATTTTGGTGCAACTAATAAAGACCTTCCAAAGGCAAAAGCAAAACTTCCAAAGGCAAATGTTGAGCTTCTAAAAGTCAAGTCAAAAAGAGCTTCCAAGGAGGAATTCTAACTTCCAAATACAAAGTCTTCCTTGTTCTGAAGTTCAACACTTAGAAAAATTCAAGATTATGACTTCCGAAGCATGAAGGCCTAAATAAAAACTTAAGCCTCGGAAGAAGTAGCCTCTTCTGAAGTATAAGTTCTTCATAAGAACTTATTCTTCTGAAGCCAGTTAACCTTCAGAAGACCTGCTATGAACCAGTGGACATAAGTGTGTTCCGTCTGACAAGCCGCTTCAACCTATGAGATACTGCATGGTGCTTTCCCATGCCCATTTAGTTACCATACTTATTCCCCCATTCATTCCTTATCAGTTAGTACAGTTACCAACTTTAGTTGGTGACAAAAGGTAAGTTATGGACATGTCATGACTACCAAATCTTAGATAGTAATTTATCTAAGATACCTTACCTATAGCAAGGATGTAGTATTTATTTTAGTCATAAGTTCCCAATTGGTATAAAAGTATAATCGGCTATAGATAGTAGTATATATAGTTTCTCATTGTAACTCTGTTAACATGCTTGTAAGAGTCTGGTAACATTTTGAGTTGAGAAGTAATATATACAAGTATCTTGAAAAACTATCTTCTTGTGTTTGTTTATTTAGTATATTATTATCAACTCTTTATGAGATTTTGTATCATGAAACTGAGTGTGACTTAGTGAGTTTGAGAGATAATATTTGTGTTGAGTGACAAAACTCGATCCTGCAATCCTCCTTATAGATCTCCCAACTAGTTTTTCCTTGAGATCAGAAATCTCAAGTTATTGATCATTGACCCTTCTTTGCAAGGTAGCCACTTGAGATTCAAAGTGACTAGCCATGGAGAATAAATAGGTGCATGTTTTGGTCAACTTTTACTCCTTGAGTCTCATGCTTCCCTCATCTTTATCTCAAGATTCATTGGGCATGAGAGAATAGGACCTAACTCTTCTCCCTCATCACCAGCACTTTGTATTTGGCTGTTGGATTTCCCCTACACCATGACAGCTTCAAATGAAGTGTCAAGGGGTTGGGTTGCCATGGTTAAGGTCTTAATAATATAATCACTTGCTTAAGTGAGAGCCTCTTCCATGTGGACCTCCTAAACAAGTTTAGTGAGATCTATCTTAAGGGTAGGTGGATTATATGGGATAGACATGAGAGAGGCAGGAGTACTCATCTCTCCTTGGGTAGGGGTGGAGAAGAAAGACTCATGGTACTCAGTAAATCCCATGTCTTTATCATCATAGAACTCTAGGTTGGGAATGGGTTGGTTTAGATCAAGAGATTAGGGATGGTAATTGTCCCCTGAAGGTTGTTCACTAGAGTTTAGAAACTCTGAGTGAAGGCTTAAGGCCCCTGTGGGTGTGAGCTCGTCAGGCTGAGCATGAGGAATCTCAACACTGATTATTTGTGAGATAGGAGTGGTTTGCTCCTAAGGGAAAGTGGGAGCTCTAGCATCCACTTCCTCCAACATGGGTGGTGATATGGGGGTTGTACAATCTGAGTAGCTAGTGCAGGGATTCATTTGGATTTTCTTTGGTAGGTGATGGTTATTTGTGGTTGGGTGGGTTGTTATGAAGTAGAAGGTGTAGGTTCAACACTAGTTGGTGCTGCTAGGTTGCCACCTTAAGCAATAAGCTCTAACATATTTAGGACAGGGGTTGTTTCCCCCATGAGAAGCCACATTAGGCTTTCTTATTGTTTTAAAGATGTCAGGCTTCATCTATCCCAATTTTAGAACCTTACATGTTCCCCTCACTTGTGAGCCAGTTTAAAGTTGAGAATGTGCATGACATATATAGGGAACATGTAATATTCTAAGGAATCCAATTTGCAAGTAAATTAGTATATACAAATTGTGAATACCTTAACTTGATACCTTAACTTGACCCCCTAAATCATCCCATGGACTATAAAGGAAAGCTCTTTAAGAATTTGGTCCCATCCTCCATCCTTGTTAGATAAACTATGAATGACCATATGGAGGAGGTACTTCCATTCAGAGAAGACCTTCCATTTCCTGAAGGTTCTGACTAAGAAGTCACGTTCATAGTCCATCTATACAATGGACTTGTTAACAACAGATTTGGGGTTATAAAAATCACCTTCTATATCATCGAGCTAAGATGAGTGTTTGTTGAGGCTAGAGTAATGAAGATTGTCCTCCATTGCATTGTGGCAGACAATGCATTCTCCCCATCCATGATGACCTCTTGGCAGGTCCTATAGAAGTCCAATAGCTGGTCCTCATAGAGTGGAGGATCAATGGTGACGGAGGTGAAGTAATTGGATAGAGTAAGAAAGCGGCAAACTTTTGTAAAACCTGGATCTTTCTTAGAGTCCAATAGAGCAACTTGATTATGTTGCCTCTGAATGTGCATGGGGAAATCAGGTTGGTTTCTATAGTCAGGGTTGGTCATTTGAGGTAGCTTTGTTGTGACAGAAGATAAGAGCAAGGTCAGTTTGTGGGTGAATTTAGGTTAGAGAATTTGTATATAAAGAAGATAGTAAAATAGGAGGAGAATCGTTGAGTGTATATATATTAACTGGATTTGAGACAAAGTTAATACAAAATGATAAACTTTGAAATCCGAATGTCGGTTCCACATCTTAGAAAGGTGCCTAAAAAGGTAGTTTTCTTGGATGTAGAAAAACATCCAAAGGTATTTTGTATTCAGAAGTTTTATAGGAACTTCCAAAGCTAATTTTTACTTTAGAAGATATTCCTTAGTTTATGAAAATTTGTTTTGGAAGAAAAGTTATTTAAGTATTTTTCTCTTATGAGACATAGTTGGTTCCAGAAGAAATTAAAATTTGGATTTTTTATTCTTGAGGGAATACATCTTTCGAGACTTAGTTGCTTTTGGAAGAACGTTATCCTTCGAACACATATAAGTACTTTGAAGCATATTTTTGCTTCGGGAGATATATTAAAATTTCTCCATAAGGTATATTCTTATAAGTAGTTATCTGATTTGAACCCTTAATATGTTTCCGAAGACAATATTAATGTCTAAGGAATATCATTTGAAAAAGATGACTTCCAAAGTAAACTAGTCTTATGTATGTGATAGTATATACAACTTAGGACACACATGTTTTAGAATAGTCGTGAATTTAGTTTGAAGAAACTCTCCTCAACGTTAATCATCCTAATAGCACCAATAGCTTATATAAGATATTTTTATATTTGTTTATTAAAACCCTTTGTGAACAAATTAGCATATTATTCATTTTGTTCACTTTAACTAGTTTTATCAATCCCTTTCAATAATTATCTTCAATTAGATTATACCTAATGTTGATGTGTTTTGTCCTTGAGTGATGCAAAAGATTCTCTGTAATATAGATAACACTATTGTTGTCAATCTGGATTGGAGTCTCTTTGAACTTGGATCCTAGACTCATAACACTGCTAAGGCTAAAGACTCATTACAGTAGGGGACACTTTGAGTTGTTTTCCTTTCAGACATACAGCACAATGGTCATCACTTGTAAAATCTTCTTTGGCATTTTAGTTCCAAAATCATCTTTAATTAATGTATTCATGTTCTTAAAGTTTACATGGCACATTCTTTTATATTACATGAAAGACCCATCACTATTGGCTTTAGATAAAAAGAAAGAATCCTTTCTTGATGGGGATGTTTCCTGCAAATCAATCTTGTACATGTTTCATTTTCTAGGGGCTGTGAGTAGGATATGCTCTTGAGGAATAACCACCCCAGGCTTGTCATGCTCATTGAAGAGCATGTTATGTCTCTTGTCACAAAATTGAGATACACTCAAGAGATTGTATACAAGTTATTTAACATATTTCATCTTCTTAATGTTGAGCTTACCATTTGTGACCCTTCACCTTCCTGTGATGTAACCATCTGATTCTCCTCCAAAAGCAACTGACCTTGCATCAGTTTTCTCAAAGTTTTAAATCAAGGAACCATTGCATGTTATTTTCCTTGAACAACCACTGTCAATGATCCATACATTTGTTTTGGTCTCAGTTGTTCTTGCACATGAAAAGAGATGGTTAGTTATATATGGAAACCCAAGCCTTGTTGGCCTTAGGCTCATAAAGATTAACTAAGGATAGCGCAATAGTTATTGATCCTATATGCAAGTTTTAAGGATCCTTGGTTGTTGTTGAAGAAGAAACTTCGGTCACATGGCATTCCTTCATCCTCTGTATCATCTTTGGAAAATTAAACTTGGACATCAAAACTTCGAAAGTTTTGATGACTTCGGAAGTTTTAGAGACTGAACTTTCAAAAGCTTTTACATTTACTACAGCAGACTTTAATGCTTCAAAAGCATTCTTTTCTGCAAGACCAAATTTTCTTCCAAAAACAAATTTTCACCTATCTTCTTCTTGTTCACCTTGGTGCTCCCAAAGGAAAGTGATTACACTTTCGAAGTTGTCTTCTTTTTCTTTCTCTCATAACTCTTCTTCTTGTTCATGTGGATGGTACTCTTAGGATTGTAGATACAATCCTTAGCAAATTGAGTAGCATCACCACATATGACACATTAAACAGGCATACTTCTAAGGGTCTTCTACTGAGTAAAAGGTTGATGTTGATCTCTTTCCACTTCCTTGTTCATCTTCAAAGATGATATAGAAGGCTTCTAAGGGTGAGGCTTTCTTTTAAAACTAGATGGGTCAGATTGTGCAATAGTGGCGCACATTTGACCAACCTTCTTCTCTTAACCATGATGGTTTGAACTTGAACTAGAACCCCTGATACTAGAGTCTGTAGTTGAGTCTTTAGTCTTCACCACTTCAAGTCCAGCAAAAATAAAGACTTATTTTTGCTTGGAATTGAAGATGGCCTTGATCTCCCAAGATTTTTTTAATTTCCTTTTGGCTGCCCTGATCAAATTATTCCTAGCTAAATTGGCAATCTTGGGTTTTTTGTTATCTCCAAGAGGATAGTGACCCTTCTGATGATCATCCTCACTCACTACTATTCATCATTCACTATCTCCTCTTCATCTTCATTCTCTTCTTGGATAGGGTCAAGAGGGGCAGCTCATCTTGACTAGTTCCATACCTTGGAGATCTGACAGATAGTAATGTGTGTGGAGGAGCTATCTCACTTGAACCCAATTCTTTCATGTTCTGATAAAAGAAAACTTTGCATGCAAGGATGAGGATATGATGTTTTTGAAGGTTTTCTCTTCAAGAACACACTTTTTTGCCCTGGCTTTACCGATCACAAGCTCATCATGGCATTTAGTTAACTTGGTAATGATATCTTTGATTTGAGTTCTATAATTTGTGTGCTCATGCTTAAGAGTTGAAATTGTTTTCTTTAAATCTTCTATCTTAAGTTTATAGTCATTTTTAGCCCTTTAAAAATAAGCTTTTAAAATATTTAAAGACTCAAGGTCAGATGTTACTTCCAGGTTATATGACCTATACATGTTTATTTTAGTAGTGTATAGAGAGGTTCAAATACCTTGTTTTCTTTCTGGTCAGCATTAGTGCTTTATTTAGAGAAACATTCTCTACCTGAAAACTCAAGGCAAAGGCTCCCTCTTCAACAGCGACAATAGCTTGTTCTTTTGGTTGCTTGGCTTCTCAAATGTGGGAGCTACATTAGTATAGCTTGGTTTGGATTGTGCTTGAAACCATTAGTGCTTGGTGTATTGCACCTCCTATCAAAGTGTTCCATCTGGTTATAGTTGTAACATTTCAATTTGCTTTTATCCAGTCCAGACTTTCCACTAGTTACATTGCTATGAAACTTTCTCCCGTTCTCTTGTAAAATCTCTTGGCTCTATGAGTGAGAAGAGCCATTTGATGTATTATCTCCATATACTCTAGTTCATCTGGATGGATATAGTCCAAGTCTTCAAGAGTGTAGAGAAAGTTGCCACAACTTTCATCATCAAACACAAAGGCTTGAAATGACCTTGTCTCTAACAATGGACTTCCTTGGATGTAGCTCTCCTTTGGTTTCTATATGAAGGTGATGAAAATGCCCTTTTGTGAGTTGTTAGGGTAGAAGATAAGACGGTGTTGTGGTTCTCTATTATCCCTTTCAACCACATGGATTTTGCATGTTAATCTCCATCTGGTAACCACTAAGGATACCATACATATTTATGAGAGTAATGATGGAGAGGATTTTAGTTCTCTTAATGGTGACATAGTTGTGAGTCTATTGTTTGGGAAGAAAGAACATGAACTCCCCCACAATGTCCATATTCTCAAGATTTACTCCAACATTTATAAAAGTATCAATAATCTCAACATATCTAAAGTATTGTTGAGTCATAGTTTCACCTGATTTGAAGGTGAAATTCTCAAACTTTTCCTTCATGAGGTCCTTCTTGTTTTCTATAGCTTCATTAGGCCCCTCATACATAAGCTTTAGTTCATCCCAAAGCTACTTTGTAGTTTTACACTTCTTGAAGCCTTTGTATATAGAGTTGGAAAGAGTATTTTGTAGAGCGGTTATGGTCTTTTGATCTTTATCAATCTTCTACCAATCTTCCTCAGAATAGTCAGTCACTTCTTTTGGAATCATCCAACCTCTAGTAGTAGCTAAAGAAGTGCTTGGGATGTGGGGTCCTAAGACAACATATCTCTACACCCTACTGTCTTGAGACTTGATAAAGCCTTCTATTCTTTGGCATCAAGTATCAAAGTCAACTAGAGTGGTTAGTAGAGATTTTGCATGGTATAGGTTTCCATGTTAGCCTTAGTGAGAGCTACCATTTGAGCTAGTAAGTTTTTTGTGAAACTGAAGGGATTTATTATGCTGAGATCTTACAATCAACAGCCTAAAAAGCTCTGATACCAATTGTAGGACCAGTTCAAGGGAGTAATACAACAGTTTCACAAGGTTGGAGAGGAACAAACAAGAACATCAACACCTAACAGATCAATGAACAAAAGTAAAGAAAACAAGTATTTGGTATTAAAGAATGATTTATATTGCTATCAACTATTTACAATTGTTACAAGGCTTAGTCCTAAGGACTGGTAACTAACATACTTTATACTACATGTAAAGCAAGCCATACTTTAAAGGCTAGCTAGAACATTAATCTAGACAGAAAGATCAATGTAAAGTTAGAATGCAGATTGCCTTTTGACTAGTGACTATGACATGCCATAGCTTACATCCTTATCTATTACAAAAAGGATAAAAGTACAAAGTAGAAAGGTACAGACTCTAATACCTTAATCTATAGTATAAGATAGAGATATCACCAAATTGTATAAGTTGGTGAGTCTACAAAGATGGTAGCAGAAAGTTCTTCAGCTTTTATTAAAAGCATGTCAGAGAAAGCATGTCTTCTTTGTCTTTAGAAGAAATCGGTCTCTTGCCTTCAGAAGACTTTGTCTTGAAGCTTCGGACGAATTCATCTTTGGCTTCAAAAGAAATAGTCTTTTGGCTTCAGAAGATTTGACACTTAGAGAAATTCTTACTACTTTTATCAAATCTTTCAAAGTAACTTCATTTGTGCTTTAGTGTGCATGTTGAGAGCTCTTTGGTTGCATCAACCTCTAAGTTAACTCTTATAATGTCTAACGTGAATCTAAAAAAATTATAAAATCATTTAAAATAAACTCCACCTAAAACTCCAGAATATAACAGAGGGTGAATGTAGAATCAAACTTGATTTGATATGGTTTTATCAATGATGAGTTGTACCAACCTGTGACTAGTCAATATGACTCCAATTAAAAGTAGTAGATAAGACAACATATGAGATATGGCATGGGAAAACTTCTAACTTATCACACTTGAGCATTTGACATTATAATACTTAATTCCAACATGAAATTCAAAAGGATTTATAATTTAGAGGCAATGAACATGTTTCTTGGATTACCTTATAGGAGACCATAACTCATTATTTCCACAATTGTGCTAAAATAAAACTTTTTCATTAATAAAAAGCGAGTATCTAGAAACGGGCTTTCTTAAAAGAGATCTAGTAGAAAACCATTCGGATTGGATGAGATCCAAAAGCTAAAACAACCAGAATCTTAGGTTTAACCTGTTGGGTAACAAAGAGTCATTGAACCTAAACTAAAGATCACTTAGATACCTAATTTAACGCTAAGTGGTGGTGCATGTGATCAAATATGTCAACAACCCAAGCATTATGACAGTGTTCACTTGGTGGATCAAGTTGTGTCAACATATTCAACATTACAATTTTAGATTTCAAACTAGAAAACGGATTAAGGCCATTGGTGTAGATAGACAATCTATATGACATCTAGGTGTTAGAGGTTGCTAATATACAGGTAAGTCATAAGATAGTGGGTAGAAAATGGGTTTCATAATGACATAGACATGGATCGTGCATGATTGGTTTTTTATACTCAACACAAGTATTTCTCTCAAACTCACTACCAAACACTCAAGAAGCAGAGTTTTTCTAAGAGTTGATTATAATATACTAAGTAACAGAAAGAAAACACAAGAGAATAATATTCCAGATACTTGCATATATTACTTCTCAATTTAAAGTTTACAAGCTTGTTATAAGAGTTACAATGAGAAACAGCCAGATATACTTTGATACTAGTTGGAATCCTCTAACTAATGCAGATACTACAAAGCTATAATTAAGGTATCTTAGATAATTTCTTATCTAAGATATGATAGTCATGACATGTCCATGACTCACTTTTTGTCACCACCTAAAGTTGGCAACTTGTACTAACATATGAAGGTGAACAGTGGAATAAAGTATGGTAACTACATGGCCTTTTGGGAAAACGCCATGAAGTATCAGAGGTCTGCAGCGAAGTGTCAGAGACCATACTTATGTCCACTAGTTCATAGCAGCATCTTCCAAAGGTTCATTGGCTTCAGAAGAACAAGTTCTTCCGAAGCCTTTTATACTTCGGATGAGGTTGCTTCTTTCGTGGCTTAGGGACTTCTACGTTGGAAGTCATTGTCTTTGAATTCTTCTAAGTATTGAACTTTGGAAGAGGCATTCAGCCTGTTGGTCTCTCCATTCTCTCTCTCCAAAACAAAGTTATGAGAGGCTTCATCGAACCTCCACTGGATAATTTTCTTTCTAGGCACAAGGGGCTAACTAGGAACCTTGTCCCCTTTCTTTGTATCCAGTAGAGTCACCAGCTTTCTTCTTAGATTCTTCTCTTCATCATTTAGTGAGTCAGAGTTGAGGCCAAGGAGTTTAACAGCCTGGTCCAATGTTCCTCTTGGCAGATCAAGGAATTGATCTCTTGTGAGGGAACATGAGGATCCATCAATGTAAGTCAGCTTGATAAAATCCTCCTAACAGGAGATGTCATTCAAGGTTGTGCATCTGTTGAGCTTCATCTTGATCTCCTTAAACACCTCTAAAGAGAGATGTTTAGAAGGCTAAAGGGGTGGTTTGGATGGTTGTTGGGTAGGTAAAGGTGTTTGGGTTCTAGGTAAGATTTTAGGTTGAGGGATGATTAGTTGAGGTGGTTGTGGTGATAAGATGGGTATGGTGGTTGGTGTAGGTTCAAGGGTGTAAGGTTTGGAAATGGGCTTAGTTTTGATAGGGAAAGGAAATAGGAAAGGTTCAGGTTGAGGTTGGGATTGAGTTTGGGTTGTAGGTTGGAGTTGAGGTGTTGGTTTGAAGATCATCCCCTCTCCCCTTTTGTACATCTCTTTCCTCTTTCCCAAGCGAATATCAGCCTTGATGTCACTGACATGTCGTTGGAGTGTCTTTTCGGACATGGGTCCCACCTTCCTACCAAAGAAGCCATGAGCCCGAAGATAATCCTTCATCCAGGCTTTCTCACCTATCTTCTTGGCGGCAATGACCCCAGCTTCTTCTTCTTTTTCTTCTTCTCCCTCATCTTCTCTCTCGCAGCTTTCTTCCTCTCTTTCTCCAGTTGATCTTGCTCTTTGTTCAAGTTCCATAGGATCGTGTCATTTTCATGTGGAGATAGTTCTTGAAGAGAGAAACCTCTGGAGGTTAGGAAAGATATCCTTTCCCTCCTAAGATGCAAATCAGCTTCCTTCTTCATTCTTTCTCTTTCCTCCTCTAAGGCCAACCTTGCTGCTTCCTCCCTTTGTTCAATCTATAGTATGGTTGCCTTTTCTATCTCTACTAACTCCTCTAGTGGTAACAGGAGTATATCTTCACTAAAAGCTCCAAGTTGATGAGCCTGTCAATGATCACCACCCTTTTCTTATTGTTGACTGCCTCCTGGTTGGCCACAGCTGCTTTGGAACTGGCAGCTAGCACTTCCCAATTGGAAGTCTACCTTTTTTTAAGCTTCTCATCCTCTCCTCTTCCTGAAGCTCTTTCGCAGTCTTCTTCTTCCTTTTATCATCTTTAAAGTGCTGGACTTTGGTGGTTCTTGGATGGAGGATTCAGGTTGAGACAGGTGGATGAAGATAGGGAAGTTGTCTAAGCTAGGGGTCGTTGAGAAAGTCCTCACTATTCACCTCAGATGCAAGCTCTAGAATTGCATCTGTGATTATTAGATCCTTGGATAAGGAGAACAGACTTTCCGCAGCTTCCATCTCAGCTTCGGAAGATTTAACTTGTTCTTCTGAGCTTTGATTTTAGCTTTAGAAGTTTGAGGGAATGCACTATCTATCCCACCTATTTCAATTGCTCAGCCATCAGTCCTCATTTCCCCTTCGAAATGAATCTTAGGTTCTGGGACCAAAAGAACCAATGAGCCGATCAGAAAACCTTAAGTCCCACAGACGTCACAACAACTGCTGAAGTCCACAACAGCTGAAGACAAGTGCTAAGACAAAGTCTGAAGACACAAGTGTTGAAGACAAAGTCTGAAGACACAAGTGCTGAAGACAAAGTCTGAAGACACAAGTGCTGAAGACCAAAGTCTGAAGACACAAGTGCTGAAGACAAACTCTGAAGACACAAGTGCTAAAGACAAAGTCTGAAGACACAAGTGCTGAAGACAAATCTGAAGACACAAGTGCTGAAGACAAAGTATGAAGACACAAGTGCTGAAGACAAAGTCTGAAGACACAGTGCTGAAGACAAAGTCTGAAGACACAAGTGCTGAAGACCAAGTATCAGACGTTGTCACAACAGCTGAAGAGGTCTTCTTCATAGTTGTGACGGTTCTCTTTCAGTAGTTTTATGTTTTTCTTTTAGTAGTTTTGTAAAACGACTGAAGAGCTTGGTCTTCAGTCGTTGTAGTTTTAGTAGTTTCGTATCAGTAGTTTTATGTTTTATACTTAGCACTCTGATATGTTCTTAGTAGTTGTGAACATTTCAGTAGTTTGTTAAGTTTTAGTTATTTTTGTAATAAATCTGCCAGATGTCACTATCCCGTGATATCAGTAGTGATTGCACTCTATATAAGGAGTGTCAACCTAATTGTAATCGGTGAATGATTGTGCAGAAACATTTGATATTATTGAAACATTCCTTTTCACATAAATATATTCTCTCTTTACAACCGTATTTGTTCTTAATGCATACGAATATCAAATTCTTGCTATAATTTGTCTATTCTTGTTCTTATTCCGCTGCGTTACACTCTAATCCATCAAACTTGAGATCACTGATCTGTCAAATGGTATCAGAGCAGGTTCATCATTGATCGATCTAATAATTGATCATTGAAACTGCTATCCAAGATCCAAGTTTGATTGAATTAGCATTTTTGCAAGAAACGGTTATAGAGATTGAATTTTCTGTGTTTTTGGTCATTCATCCTGAGATTTATTCTTGGTTTTCATTGAGTCTGTTGTGGTCTGTGTAAAATCTTTTAAAAGCTTGAATTAAATTGTATTTGGACCTAAAATGACTACTCCTTCCAATGATCCTCACAATACTGGTTCCTCAACCAAGCCTCCGATGCTGTAGGAATGAGTACAACATATGGCAACGACGAATGCTCCATCACCTGTCTGTTAATAGCTCAGGTTGTTGGACATCAGTGGTACATGGTCCACACAAGCCTATGGTGAGTAACCCAGAAACCAATCAAATGGTTCCGAAGAGGAGGGAGCAATACTCAGATGAGGATAAGAAATTGTTTGAGATTGATGCAAAAGCCCATGGAATTCTGGCCATGGCACTGCCCAATGAAATCTATTCTGGGCTAATGCATTATGAAACTGCCCATGACCTCTAGAATGCCTTGAAAGAACAATTTGGAGGAACAAATGAGGTCTTGGCAAATAATAGAGAAATCCTTGCCCAACAATATGAGACATTCTCTCATAGGAAGGGTGAGACACTGACTCAACAGTTTGAGCGGTTCTCTTGTTTGATCTCTGAATTAAAAATGGTCAAACATGAGTACAAAAACAGCCAGATGAATAACAGATTTCTCAGATCACTGCCTGAGAGATGGGACACATATACTATTGTCCTACGCTCCAGTGCAAATTTGGACAAACTATCTCTCACCCAACTCCATGGGAAATTGCTCACATTTGAGAGAGAGATAGAACAGAAACGAAAACTATCATCATCTGGAAAGCTCACTGATGATTTTGTACCAGGAAACACTGCCTTGGTAAGTCATGAGTCAGAGTATGCAGGATCAGAATGCCACTAGATGAGCATATTGATTTCACCTCAAACAATCTAATCATGCCTTTGTGAGTGTTGATTGTCATTCTTGTAATAATAGTGACAATTTATGCTTTATCATGGATGATTTGAAGGGCATTGCTGATGATGATTTAGAAGAGATGGATATTTTGAGCCAAATGGCCTTGATCAATATCAGATCTCAGAATTCTACAAGAGAACTAGCAGGAAATTTCCTGGACTCTCTGACAAAACCAAAGTCAGTTTTGACAAGAGCAAGTTGAAGTGTCACAAATGCCACAGGCTTGGACACTTTGCAAGAGAGTGTAGATCAACTAGATCTAACACTTCTGCACCCTTTTTGGCTTTTCCAAATAACAATTCACAATTCAAAGGGCAACATTTGGCTGGTTCTAGTCATTCATCACACCCTCAATCTCCTGCATATTTTGTTCCTCAGGGTCAAATGCCATATCCTTATCCCTGCTATTATATGCCACAGTCAAATCAAGCTCAAGCTCCTATAGTACCACAATCTTATGCACTACCAGAACCTCAACCATCTCCATCTCAATCACAACCTCATCACAGCTTCTTCACACCTAGAGTCGTTGACTGGAGTAGCTTACCTTATAACTTGTCTGGTCACACTGAGCAATACTATGCTGGTGCTAGTCAACATGGTGGTGAACACCCTTTTGGAAATCTTGCTCTCATGGCCCTGGAGTCTACTGAGGGTTCCTGTTCAAATGCATCATCTTCACAGGTAACTCAGGTATCTTTAGAGGCTAAAGCCAAGTTATGTTCTGAATCATGCATAGCTGCCTTTGTCTTATTAGAGAGGCAAATGTAGCATTAATAAATCAAAAACTTGAGCTTGAGAAAACCATTTTCAAAAGAAAAGCTGAGTATGAGTCTGCTTTTAACAGTAAAATGATGAGATTTATAAGCTTAAATGCCAATTAAATGATGAAAAGCCAAGCTAGAGGTTATTCTGGAAGACCACAGGAGTCTCAAAGAAAAACTTGCAGTGACCCAAGTTGAGTGTGAATGCTGGGTCTCATCATGCAAGGGATTTGAAATGCTTCTTAGCAAGCAAACTGCTTCAAATGTGAAGTTTGGCATTGGTTACAACCATACTACTCCACCAACAGACTTTACTCCTAACTTCATAGTTAAGTCTGAAAGTGAAAGCAATCTCCAAACCACATTATCGTGTGAGTCATTCTCCAATGATAATCTAAGATCAGAGAATGAAACCAGTGTTAAGATCTCAACAAATAAATTGACTGATGGTCTAACTACTGAGACTCATATGAAGCTGAGTACTTCAGATGTTGTTCCTCAATGTACCCCAAGTACTGAAGAGACCCAACATCTGAAAAGCATTTCAAATCAGTTGAAATACAAGGACTAACAACTGCTGAGGAATCCATCAAACAGTCTATTAGGACGGATGGAAAACAGTTGAATTACCAGTCTTCAGCTATTACAAATCCTTTAGTACCTAGTACTGATAGGAGGAAAGTACTGAAGATCACACCTTCAGTAGTTCCCACTTCAGCAGTAAAGATGTCCAAGATGAAGAATAAACCATGTGAAATTTGTGGTAAATTCAATCATCTATCTGATGAATGTTGGTACAAAAAGGGTTTAAAGCTCCAAAGGGATGAGCTCATTAAACTAGAAATAAATAAATGAAAACTGAGTTTGAGACCAAGTTTGTACCACAATCATCTCAACCTGATAAACCCAGGCCTTACCCAAATCCACTAAGAAGGATGCGGTTTATCAGAAGACAGCTGATATTGTTCCTCATGATAAACATAAGACTAAGTCTGTGAAGTCTAAGAAGGAGGAAATGGTGGGTCACAGGAACTCATCAAAAACAAGCTCTGGAGTGTCAAATGAACTGAAAGCTCGAGCTTCAAATCAGACACAGCTTGTTATGATGGTTCAGCATCTGTTGGGCAGAGTTAACCAACTTGAAGCCCATGTGATCAAACACTGGAGAGGAATTCCAGGCCCAAATCCATTTTAGCACCATCTCCATCTTCATCAGTTGTTAATCATGAGAAACCAGCTATGGTTAAATCTGTTGATAAAGTCAGTCCCAAAACCAAAAAGGTTTGGGTCTCCAAGCTAACTAGTTCTTATGATTGTGCAGGGTTCTTCAGCATGCCAAAGAAGCATCTGGTATGTGGACAGTGGAGGATCCATGCACATGACTGGGAGCAGCTCTCTTCTTCATGATTACTCTCAGGGAAAGAAGGGATTTGTCTCATTTGGAAATGATGCTAAAGGTTACATCATTGGAAAGGGACTTGTGTCTAATGGAGATATTAGATTTGATAATGTCAACCATGTGGAGAATCTCAAATACAATCTGTTGAGTGTCAATCAGATGTGTGACAAAGGACATGTTGCTCTTTTCACAAGCCAGAACTGTAGGATTCTGTCTTCCAAGGTTCTGAGCCTGATTGACAAAGTACTGGATGATAATACTCTCCTGAAGGCTAACAGGATAGGAACAGTATATGCCTTGGATCTGTCAAAGAAAATGAGTTGAGAGGCATCCATGCTTGTTCTCCAAGGCCTCTCTCCAAGAATCTAAACTGTGGCATAGAAGGCTGGGTCATGTTAATCTCAAAAACATGAATCAGCTGATCCACAAGAGTTTAGTGAGAGGTCTTCCAATAAAGGAGTTCAATTGTGATGAAATCTGCACTGCATGCTTAAAAGGGAAACAACATAAAGTTTCATTCCCAACCATAGAAGATCCAAGTCTAATGCCTGCTTACAACTACTGCACATGGATCTTTTTGGTCCTGTGAAGGTAATGAGTATGGTAAAGAAGAAATACTGTCTGGTAATTGTGGATGATTACTCTAGATATGTATGGACCTTCTTCTTGCATTCAAAGGATGAGGCTGCTCAGTCCATTATGAACTTTGTGTTACACGTTGAGAAGCAGTATTCCCTACCAGTTAAGTGTGTGAGGAGTGACAATGGTACTGAATTCAGAAACCACACTCTTGATGAGTTTTACTTGTCAAAGGGAATCAAGAGGCAGTATAGCATCCCAAGGACTCCAGAGCAAAATGGAGTAGTGGAGAGAAAGAACAGGACTCATTGAAGCTGCAAGGTCCATGTTGGCTGATTCAGGTCTGCCACTGACCTTTGGGTTGAAGCTGTCAATACAGCTTGCTATGTACAGAATAGAGTTCTAGTAAATCAGAGGTTGATGAAGACTCCTATGAAGTTCTTCATTATTTGCCCTTTGATTTCATTCTTTAGAGCATTTGGGTGTCCCTGTACATTCTCAACACAAAGGATCAACTCCAAAAGTTTGATTCTAAGGTGGATGTAGGGTATTTTGTTGGGTATTCATCCACTTGCAAGGCTTATAGAGTATTCAACTGTCGAACAAAGATAGTTGAAGAAACCTTGCATGTGAAGTTCAATGAATCCCCTAAGGATACAATTCCACAAAACCCTGTGGAGTTGTTTGATCTGGACATTCTGCAATATGTTCTTATCAACCACCTACTGTTGCAGATCATATGAATCCATCATCTTCTGTAGCTAGTCATCCATCTGGTGTTACTGATGATGATGATGATATCAGTAATCACCTTTTCAAGTTTAGTGATCAACTGCCTGATTCAGCTAGACCTGATGTTCCTGTAGCTTCAGTAGCACAATCCACAACAAATGCTGATGAGATTTCTACAACTTCAACTTCCTTGAATTACCATCTACTGATTGGTTTCAAGGAAATGCTTCACCATCACCATCTGTTGCTGCTGAGCCTACTACAAACACTTGCACAGATCTTATGTGTACCAAGATCTGAAGAATCACCCTATGTCTCAAATCATTGGTGATATCAATGCTGGCGTTTGAACAAGAAGTCAATTGTCAAATTTCTGCTTCTATGCTCTCTTCATTAGTCAGCAAGAGCCAAAGAACTATCACATTGCTTTAAGGGACAATGGATGGGTTGAAGCCATGCAGCTTGAGCTTCTTCAGTTCAAGAAACAGCAAGTGTGGGAACTGGTTCCTCTACCTCCAGGTAAGTGTGCAATAGGCACTAAATGGTGTTTAGGAACAAAACTGATGAAAATGGGCTTATTGTTAAGAACAAGGCCAGACTGGTTGTACAGGGGTTTTCATAAGAGGAAGGTATTGATAATAATGAAACCTTTGCCCCTGTACCCAGACTGGAAGCAATTCGATGTTTTTAGCTTATGCTGCTTATCACAACCTTAAACTTTTTCAAATGGATGTCAAAAGTGCATTTTTGTATGGGAAAATTAAAGAAGAGGTTTATGTATGTCAACCACCAGGTTTTGAGGACAATAAACATCCTAGTTGGGTGTATAAGCTTGATAAGGCTCTCTATGGGTTGAAACAAGCTCCTAGAGCCTGGTATGAGACATTATCAAACTTTCTTCTGGAAAATAATTTCACTAGAGGCTCCATAGATAAGACTTTATTCATTAAGAAAGCTGGGCAGCATAATCTACTTGTTCAAATTTATGTAGATGATATTATTTTTGCATCCTCTGATCCATAGTTGTGTGATGCCTTTACAAAGTTGATGCAACAGAAGTTTGAAATGAGTGCCATGGGAGAATTACAGTTCTTTCTGGGTTTGCAAATCAAACAAAAGGCTGAAGGAATTTTCTTTCATCAGTCCAAATACACAAAAGATCTTTTGGAAAAGTTTGATTTACAAAAGTGTAAGCCCTGTTCTACTCCCATGTGCAACACCACACAATTGGATACAGATCAGAAAGGTAAAGTGGTGGATGAAACACTTTACAGATGTATGATTGGGTCCTTGATGTACTTAACAGCTTCTAGACCAGATATTGTGTTTCCTACATGTGTTTATGTTAGATTTCAGGCTGCACCTAAGGAGTCTCATTTGATTGCAGTCAAGAGGATCTTTAGATATCTGCAAGGCACTCCATCTCTAGGTTTATGGTATTCTACTAGACATTCTGGTAAATTAGTTGCTTTTTCTGACAGTGACTATGCAGGGTGTAAGTTGACAAGAAAGTCCATTTCTGGAGGATGCCAATTCTTAGGCAACTGCTTGATTTCTTGGCAGAGTAAGAAGCAGACCTCAGTTGCTACATCAACTGCTGAAGCAGAGTACATTGTGTTGCAAGATGTACATCTCAGGTACTCTGGCTTCAAAACAATTATTGGATTATGGCATAACAGAGACTAAGACCCCATTGTTAATGGACAGCTCTTCAGCTCTTTGTATTGTCAAGAATCCTGTCCAGCACTCTAGGACTAAACATATTGAAATCAGACACCATTTTATAGAGATTTTTGAAAAGGTCTGATTGATCCAAAATTTGTTCCTAGTGCTGATGAGCTTGCAGACATTTTCACTAAGCCCTTGGATAACACAACTTTCCAAAACCTAGTGTTAAGGCTTGGTATGTTGCAGCTAGAATAAGTGACAACTACTGATGATCTCAGCTCACAAGTACTGATGATCATTAGTTTATTATTGTCATATATATCTAAGTACTGAAGTTATTCTCCCTCCAGAAGTTTTCTTAAACTACTAGAGCTTAACTTCTCAGTACTCAAGTACTTTATTTGATAAAACAATTGATGTAGTTACAACAGCTGATGTAGATACAACTACTGTTGTCAGAAATACAAATACGTACTGATGTCCTATGAAACATCTAAAACAGATGAAAACGTCTGATGAGTATGTTGAGGACAGTATGAAACAGCTGAAAAGCAATGAATTGACGACAACTACTGATGAGCCTTTTTGTCTTCAGTAGTTTCCCAACTGTTGTTTCTTTCTAAACAACTGAAGCAAAACCATGTCTTCAGTAGTTTCACAACTACTGATGACTAACACCAAGTCTTTAGTTGTTTACAACAACTGATGGTAAAACCAAAGTCTTCAGTAGTTTCCCAACTACTGATGACTAATACCAAGTCCTCAGTTGTTTCACCACCTGAAGTCAAAACTGTCTTCAGTAGTTTTATAACTACTCATGACTAAATCTGAGACTTCAGCTGTTTCAACGTCTGACGGTTAAAACCAAGTCTTCAGTTGTTTTATAACAACTGCTGATCACACCAATACGGTCAGTCATTCCAAACCTCTGAAAGTTAATACCACGTCATCAGTAGTTTCAACAACTGATGACTAACACCAAAACCTTCAGTCGTTTTCTAACCCTACCCTTTAAATACCTTATCCCACCTTCAGAGTTTTTTCCTTTCTTCTCTTCTCAAACCTAACATTCAAAAACTCTGTAACCTCTCTTCATCAATGGCGACCATGCAACTAAAACCACGACACAACTGTGTCGCACATCTCACAAAATCGCCATACTGGACCAAGTTTCACAACGCCATTGATTTAATGGTTCAGTCACCTTACAAAACGGCTTTTCTGTTAAATCCCACCATATATGCCGAATCTCTTAACCAATTCTGGACAAACGTCACTCTTGTCTCTGAGGAGAATGACACAGAGTCTCTTCAATCGTTTGTCCATTGTCAAAAAGTGGTCATTACTCCAGACACTCTTCGCCAAACCCTCAATCTGGATGATGCCACTTTCCCAACTAGTTATCCAAAGGGCATAATAGATCAATCATTTGCCCACCATGGATACCAGGGTAACCTGAGTGTATCTACCATATTGAAGAAACATTTCCAGGATGCCGAACGTCTCATCTTTCACATGGTAAATGTCTGCCTTGCCCCCAAGACTTCATCATGGGATCAAATGTCCACAAGGTGGCAACAGGTAATGTACTCCATCCTTGAGCAACAACCTTTAAATTTCTCTGAAATAATATTTTTAGAGCTCAAGGATATGGCCCAAAAGCAACTTGCTAACCGTTGGATATTATATCCTCGGTTCATAATGGCCATAATTGAAAACCAGCTTCAAGCTGAGGGACTTGTTGGCCTGAGAGTCCCTGCTACGACTGTATTGCCTGAAGTATACTCCCGGCACAACTCTGACCAATCACTAAAAATGGCTGCCAAGCTGCACAAACCCACGCAGCTAGAACCCACAGCCACCACCTCCAAATCCAAAGTACCCACCAAACCCACTAAAAAGAAGTCAAAAAAGGCTACTCAGGGAAATGAGTCCCCTGAGGATGCCCCTGCAACACAAACGCAGGCTATATCCACTGGTTATAACCCCCTAGTGGATACAAGGACTTCACCAGCCACAGCCGCTCAGGATTCCTCTCAAAAGGAGCCTGCAGCAACCAAAGAAGGGGTACCCACTAATCTGGGATCTTCCTCATTTGAGGAGATTGCCATTGAAGAGCACCATTCTCCCCAGGTGCATACTGCTTTTACCCCATCTCCCACTGCAACCGCCCCACAAAGTCCTACTCTCATTGTTGCAAACGTGTTGACTCAGCTGCATGCCTCTCCTCCTCCCCAACAAACACCAACAAAGGGGAAAACCATAGCAATTGAGGAAGAGGATCAACATGCTTCTGACAGCCCACAGCACCAGGGTTTAACTGTTCTATCTCCTGGTGTAGATATGCAGATACGAACATCTGGTGAGGCTGCCACCTCTTCTGAATCAGCACATGATCAGACTGAGGCTGGTAACATAGCTAAGACCTCACCAGAGGCAACAGCTGATGAAGGACATCGTCTGAGGCTGGAAGTCCCCAGTTCAAGAAAAAGGGGCACATGCTAAAACTGGTCTACACCGGTGCATGTACATCCTGCTACAAGCAGGAGGTCAGGTGATTCAGCATCTGCTGATGATGACCTGGGCTTCTTTTATGATGTTCTAGCCCAGAACACAAATCTTGAGGAAGAAGTCGGTAGACTACAAAGACTACTTGACCAATTCTCTCAAAAAGCAAGTCAATCTGCCACCAACGTAAACCCACAGATGGCACCTTCACCTGAAGGTCTCCCACACACTCAGCCACTCTAAACTTCCAAGCCACCAGTTTCTATTTCTGGCACTGCTTCTCAGGGACAGAACCCCTCTGAGCAAACAGCTGCTATCTTTCAGCAATCCCTACCTCTCATAACCCCAATGATCACAAACATTGTGATCAAAACCATGGATGAGAGGCTTCCCTCAATCATACAACCCCTGGTGGAGGAGATTGTGAGCACAAGGCTTTCTGCTACTCAAACCCTTGTAACCAATGCAACCAAAAAGGGGGAGAGTCAGTCAGTGAAAGCAAAGAGGAAGAGCATAGAAGGGAAGAAAGCAAAGGAGACTGAGAAGGAATAGGAGTTTGTGAAGGGAGCTGACATTGATCAAGTGGGTGAAAGTCACAAAGACTTTCATGTCACATATAAAAAGAGGAAGGTTGTAGGAAAAGAAAAAAAACTCGAACTCGATGAGATGATCAAAATGGCAGATGCTACACACAGTATATCAATGGACTCCATTATTGATCAACTGTATAGACAGGGTTCGATACTACACAGCTTGACTCAGAGATTAGGAGACTTGAAGTTGAAGAATTAACTCAAGATGGGCAAGTTATGATGCATTAGAAAGAGAAAGACTAGAGATCATGATCAGATTCATTGCAAAGTACCTTGGGAGATCATTGATCGAGATTAAGTCATGGACCAGGGACAGTATCTTGGCAATAACCACCAAGATCTGTTCGTCTGAAGCATACACTAAGGGATTGGTGATTGAAGCACTAAATGAGGCAGGTGCTGGGAACAGAAAGGAACTAGCCACTACAAGAATGCTAGAACAACCAGCAAAACCTCCCACTTCAATATCACCACTACCACATCCCACTAAACCAATTCCTTTACCCTCAAAACCAACAGCCGATGATGCACCCAAGAAGAAGAAGAGAAGGGTGTTGAGGCTAGAAGAAGAAGAAGAAGAGGATGATGATGAGGAATAAGATAGGCTGCCTCTTTCTGCAGTCCTAACTTTGCCTAAAGCCAAACCTATGCCCATCACTCCCACCTCACAGATGGAAGCTGTGAGAGTAAAGATAGAAGAAGAACAGCAGCAAAAGCTTCATGATGATGAGATGTTGAAAAGCATAGACAAAACTTATGTTGCTTCTTCATCAATAATCAGTATGAAGAAAGAAGCTCTGAGATTGTACACCCTTGCTAACACATTTCAATATCAAAAGGAAAAGGTGAGAGTATGGCCTGATCCTAGGGTGGCTCACAGAATTGTGAAGAAAGACATTCCTTCGAGATACAAGGGCCAAGTAAAAAGGATCGTAGATGAAGAGATCACAGTGGTCCTTGTAGTATCACCCTGGGAAATTGTAGAAGATTTCAAGAAGGCCTATGAAACTAAACAGCCACCCCAAAAGATGTTAGAGAACAGAGTAATTAAAAAGGGGTTAGTGTACAAGAGGCTTGAGAACTTCAAACAAAATGAACTCAGTCTGTTACTTGAAGGTACTCACCCAGATGAGTTTGCTTAAAGATAGATTACAACATTTGAGCTCAAAAATGGCAAACAGGCTAAGTACATTTCAGAGCTGTATGGGCGTGAAGGACTGTTTGATGGTGGAGCTGAAAATCTTACCATGGAAGAACAAATTATGTTTCTTAGAGCATACACTAGAGAATCCTACAGGCTTATACATGGGAAGTAGATTTCATGGATAGGACCACAGCCCTGTGTCCAGTTCCCCAAAGTCAGGGCTCTTATCCATACTATGCCAACCAAATTTCAGAAATCTATTCCCAGGCCAGTGCTTAATTGGGTCATCTTCTTAGCTGATCAAGAAGGAAAAAGACCAATCTTATCGCCAACAATAAGTGGGACCTCAATAAAGTTAAGGTTTTGGCTGCATTGGTTCAGGGGGAGTTTGTTGGACCAAAAGAACTAATGAGGCGGATCAGAAAAACCTTAAGTCCCACAGACGTCACAACAACTGCTGAAGTCCACAACAGCTGAAGACAAGTGCTGAAGACAAAGTCTGAAGACAAGTGCTGAAGACAAAGTCTGAAGACAAGTGCTGAAGACAAAGTCTGAAGACAAGTGCTGAAGACAAAGTCTGAAGACACAAGTGCTAAAGACAAAGTCTGAAGACACAAGTGCTAAAGACAAAGTCTGAAGACAAGTGCTGAAGACAAAGTCTGAAGACACAAGTGCTGAAGACAAAGTCTGAAGACACAAGTGCTGAAGACAAAGTCTGAAGACATAAGTGCTGAAGACCAAGTATCAGACGTTGTCACAACAGCTGAAGAGGTCTTCTTCAGTAGTTGTGACGGTTTTCCTTCAGTAGTTTTATGTTTTTCTTTTCAGTAGTTTTGTAAAACGACTAAAGAGCTTGTTCTTCAGTCGTTGTAGTTTCAGTAGTTTCGTATCAGTAGTTTTATGTTTTGTACTTAGCACTCTGATATGTCTCAGTAGTTGTGAACATTTCAGTACTTTGTTAAGTTTTAGTTATTTTGTAATAAATCTGCCAAATGTCACTATCCCGTGATATCAGCAGTGATTGCACTCTATATAAGGAGTGTCAACCTAATTGTAATATGTGAATGATTGAACAGAAACATTTGATATTATTGAAACATTCCTTTTCACATAAATATATTCTCTCGTTACAACCGTATTTGTTCTTAATGCATACGAATATCAAATTCTTGCTATAATTTGTCTAATTCTTGTTCTTATTCCGCTGCGTTACACTCTAATCCATCAAACTTGAGATCACTGATCCTGTCAGGTTCCATTTGGACCTTAGGTTGACCAACTTCTTCCATAGTGGTAGAAGGTGCACTTAACCTCTAAATCTCTTCAGCTCCAAAGTATATCATAGCCACATCAGGGCTAAGCTAATCTAAAGAAGATCTGAATAGAAACTACGAGAAGATTCTGTTGAGATCTCTGAGCATCCTAGGGTCCATTTGCAGGACAATTTGAGAAGACTCAGGAAACACTGTTGCAGTGGGAGCCTAATATCTAGCAGATAAAGAAGTTAAAGCTTGGCTCAATGGTTCCTCTATTGTTTGTCTCTGAATATTCTCCCCCTTTTTGTTAGCATCATCTTGGGAGCTAGATGAGATAGAGGAAGAGGTCAAGGAGACCTGAGTTGGTACATGCCTAATAGATTTCTCAATCTGTTTCTCAGCTAGTTGAGCCTTGAGATTTTTAATCTTAAGTTGCTGAGTGGCAAACCTATCCTCTAAAGTCTTAACCTTTGATTCAAGATTTGAGACTTTAGAAAGTAGGTCCTGAATGATCAGTTGCATACTACCCTCATTTTCTTTTAAAGAATCATGGGGAGATGAGCTAACATACCTTGTATGTTCACCCTCACCACCAGATGCGGTTTCTTGGCACCCTATTTTTCCTTTCCTAAGGATGTCTCTTTCAGATTCATCAAAAGGCACGGTTTCCATAGATTCAGACTCAGAGTTGGTACCACTAGCCTGAGGATCCAATGAGTTTCCTTCAGTAGTGGTAGCTAAATCTTCATGAGTCCCCTCCACATCCGTGGGACTCACCTCAGTTGGTTTTGACTGATGTGGGCTAGAGGCAAGAGGTTCGTGTAGGCTTTGTTGATCCATTAGAGGGTGTTATGTCTCTTCATTGCCATGAAGAGACATAATCTCCTCATCAGTTCTGAATAAAAGGTCAGTAAAGGATAAGGACGTGAAGCCTAATGACTCGGGATTATCTATCAATGTCTAGTGGCATTGAGCCTTTGGTGGGGCTGTCCCTTTTTGGTTTCTCAAGAGAGTGTTGGGACTCTTCTTGAGGGCTTGTAGCCTGGGTTTGAGGCTCAAGGAATTGAGACTGAGGAGACTCAAATCCCATATTAAGGTCTGATTGGGGAACTCAGTAGGAGCGCCTTCATCATGGAGCTCCAGATGCTCCCGGATGACCTGTTCGGTAATGACCAACTCCTGGCATGAAATGCTTGTCCGAATAACCCTGGCTCCATTTAGGAGTACTATCTAATCATTTCTCCATAAATCTTCCATGTGGTTCAAGTAAAGAGTAGGGTTCACGGTCAGAGTAGTGAAGTAAGGAGATTGAGTAAGAAAGGAGATGATGTCTGAGAAGTCAGCATCCTTGGTAGAGTCAAGGAATGTGACTTGGTTGTGCTAAGGGTTGAGTGCCATGGTAAGAAAGGAGATGATGAAACAAGTTTAAGCAGGGTGAATTTAGGGTGAAGGAGGCTTTGGACAGTAAGCTTGGTAAAAAGATTAAAGTGGCGATTCGGGATTATTTAAATGGATGAAATGTCGGTGTTGGGTGGATAAGGTGAAAAGAAGGTTTAGGGTTAGATGTGACAGTGGCGGCAAGGTGAAAAATCATTTACAAGATTATGACATCATTAATAAAATCTTTTCTTTTTACTATGTGGGGCCCAAAGGTTTCTGTTACAGAGAGAAGTCTTCTTCCGAAGGTAAAAGTATTTCTGAAGGATTTTCTCTTCTGAAGCCAAAACTTATTTCCGAACGTAAATACATTTACTTTCAAGAATAAGAATGTCTTTCGAATGAAGAAGTTTTCAAGCTTCGGAAGTAGTGAAGATATGCTTCCGAGACTAGAAACTCTTCGTAAGATAAAGTTTGAATTGACGAAATTGCCTTCAGAAGATAATACAAAGTTCTTCCAAGGGTAATTTTCTCTTCAGAAATACTCACACTTAGTCAATTGTGAAGAATAACTTATTGTAACATGGCTTAGATTGTATTTGATAAAGAAAAAAACAAGAAACAATTTAAAAGGGTTTCAAGTGAGATATATTAGTCAATGTTTATCATCCCAATAGTCGTAATGAGATACTTAAATCTTTGTTCATCAAAGGCTTTGGTGAACAAATCAGAATATTGTTAATTTGAGTCAACTTTGACTAATTTAATTAGGTTTTTCTCATGAATATCTCTAATGAAATGGTACCTAATATCAATGTGCTTTGTCTTGGAGTGCTTCACATGATTTTCAGTGATGGAGATAGCACTGTTGTTGTCAATGTGGATAGGGGTGCTCATGAAGTTGAATCCATAGTCTAGCATTTGGTTTTGAATCCACAACAGCTGAGCACAGAAACTTGCAGCAGCAATGTATTCAGCTTTAGCAATAGATGTAGAGAAAAAGGATTGCTTCTTGCATTGCCATGAGATGATCCTTCTACCAAGAAATTGACATCCTTCTGATGTGGATTTCTTGTTAATGTTGCAGCCCCCATAGTCACTATCTGAGTAGCCATAGAGATTGAAGTTGCTATTCCTAGGATACCAAAGACCTAATTTAGGTGCTCCTTTGAGGTATCTAAGGATTCTCTTGGCAGCAACTAGGTGCGACACCTTTGGAGCAGCCTGATATCTTGCATAAACACATGTAGCAAACATGATATCTGGTCAACTTATTGTGGATACATCAAAGAACCAATGATTGCCCTATATCGATGTTGATCAGTATCCTCCCCCTCAGAGTCAGGACAAAGGTCATGGTTTTTGGGTATTGGTGTCTTGGCTAGCTTACAATCCTTCATATCAAATCTTTCTAAGATATCAGAGACATGCTTGGATTGATTGATAAAGAACCCTTCCTTCATTTGCTTCACCTGAATTCCAAGGACAAAGTCCATTTTTCCCATAGAACTCATCTCAAACTTCTTCTTCATAATGCTCTCAAAGTCTTTACACATTTGGTCATTTGAAGAACCAAATATGATATCATCAACATAGACCTGAACGAGCAATATTTCTTTCTAAAACTTCTTGATAAAAAGAGTCTTACCAATGGTTCCTCTAGTGTAACCATTCTTCAAGAGAAACTGAGATAAAGTCTCATACCACAGCCTAGGTGGTTGGTGCAACCCATAAAGGCTTTATCCAATTTGCACACATAGTTAGGATGTTGTGGGTCTTCAAATCCTAGAGGTTGGCACACATATACCTCCCTATCTATATTTCCATTTAGAAAGGCACACATGACATCAAGTTGATAGACAGTAAAAATTTTTGGATGCAGCAGCACCATTTTGTTGAGGAGTTCTAGGAGCGCTAAATTGTCTAGTAATCCCTTTTGAGTTACAGAATGAGTCAAGAACTTTATTCTTAAACTCAGTCCCTTGATCACTCCTAATTATCTTTAACTTTTGATCACTTTGATTTTCAATTTTAAGAATAAAATATTTTAAAGTTTTAGCAGTTTCATCCTTAGTTCTTAAAAAGAAACCCATGTAAATCTTGTGAAATCATCAACAATCACAAGGAAAAATGATTTCCTTCCAATGCTCATTATACTTGCTGGACCAAATAAATCCATATGCAATAAGTGTAATAGGGTGTTGATAGAGTTAACCTCTTTGGATTTGTGAGAGACTCTATGTTGCTTTCCTTTTAGGCAAGCTACACAATTGTCTCTATAGAAAAATTCCTTTTTGAGCACACCAAGTACCAAGTTATTTTTAACCAATTTATTCATGGTTTTGACATTTACATGACATGTACGTTTATGCCATAAGGTAGACTCATCACCATCAGCTTTGGAAAGAAAGCATGATACTTCACCCAATGGGGAAGCATTGTTCATATCCAGCTTGTACATATCCCCTTTTCTGGGAGATCTAAGAAGCACCAATTCCTGAAGAATGTCATCCCAGGTTTGAGGATGATGCACTCATGTTCTTTCAAAAGCATGTGATGCTTTTGATCACAGAATTGAGAAACACTTAGGAGATTGTGTTCAAGCTACTTGACAAAGTTCACTTTGTCGACTCTTAACAAGCCATTGGATACACTTCCTCTTCCTGAAATGTATCCTCCAGTCTCACCTCCAAATTGAAGAGGACCTCCATCAAAATGTTGAAATTGTTGAAGCGGAGATATGTTCCTAGTCATGTGCCTGGAGCATCCATTGTCCACTATCCAAACATTATCGTTCTTGTCTTGTGAATGTCCCTACACATAAGTGAGAAGTTAGTTTTGAGTGGAAACCCAAGCCTGGCTGGTCTTGGTTTTTTCCATTGATGATGACATAATTGACCCAAAATGAATTATAGATGCTTCAATTGATCTCTTTGAAAAAGAAGGTGTGGCTTCAACATCTTGTCTGATCTTCCAATCCATCCCATGGTTGGTCAGTTTAGATGAGCTTGTTGAAGCTTGAGTAGCATGACTTTCTTCCGAAGCTTCTTTGTTTTTCAGAAGAAGTATTCACCACCTTCTCTTCTGAAGTAGCCTTCTTCTCAGAAGGTTTTGAGGGGGCTCTTCTGCGCTTTTGAGCTTTCCTTGGCTTAACTTCCAAAGCCATTTTCCCTTCGGAAGACTGAGTTTCTTCCGAAAGCAACTTAGCTTTGGAAACCAACTTTCCTTGTCTCATCACTTGAACCATGTGATAAGGTCCAAATGTGAATCCTTCTTTGGCTGCTTCCTTTTTAACATTATTTGCATAATGTGTGCTTGCCGGTTTGTAATAAAAATCTTTAGCCAAGTGGTTTTGCAGATCACACATTATGCATACCAAACACATAATGTGGTTTTGCTAGATTGTAATAAAATATTTTAGCCAAGTGGTTTGTAGACCACACGTTATTTGCATAATGTTAACAATCTTTTGCCAAGTGGTTTCTTAATCTTTGGGGATTTTGAAGGGGAAATGAGGATCGAGGTTTCTTAAACTTCTTGTCTTCTTCTACAGCCTTCCCTTTTGGCTTCTGATCCTTTAGCAGGACAGTGTTAATACTACACTTCTTTCCTGAATCAAAAGTGCCTACCACCTGGAATCCAGCTGAAATGAAAATACTTTTTTTATTTGGGTCAATCTTCAGCTTAGATTCAGCTACTTTCTTGGCGGTTCATCTGGTTACCTTTGCCTAGTTTCTTCTTGCTTTAGTGGATAGGGGTTGATCATCACAAGTAGAAATGGGTTGATTTACCTATTCCTTACCTGTGGTGGTCTCCACTGTTGCATCATTCTTCAACTCAAGTGAAGAGGGGTCAACAGATGGGCCCTCTTGCTCTTTAGTACCACACCTAGGTTATCTAATAGACTCATGAGTGTGGTGGAGTAATCTCATCGGTCCCCAACCCACCTTTGTTTTGATAACAAATTTTCTAGTGGGAGGATGATGTAAGAATGGCTTTGATGTTTTACTCAAAAATAGCATGCTTCCTTCCTTAAGCCTCAGCTATTACTAGCTTGGCTTGAGCTTCAGTTAAATTGGATATTAAATCCTTGATTTGAGTCCTGTAATTGGTGTGCTCATGTTTTAAGAAGAAACTGTTTTCTCTAACTCCTCAATTTTATGTTGATAGTCAGATTCAACCTTTTTAAAATCAGCTTTTAAGATGTTTAAGGACTCAATATCATATTTAATTTCCATGTTATAGTCCTGGTACATTTTAACCTTAGAAATGCAAGTTGGAGTACAGAGATGATGATATACCTTAGAGTTGTCTGTTCCAGCCATGAGTGCCTGAGCAGGGGTGACATCTTGTACCATAAAGCTCCAATTAACTTCTTGTGCCACAGCAGCAGTTTCAGTTGACTTTCCAACAGCTTTTGGTGTTGAATGATGTGAGACATGAGCAGATCCCAGGCAAAATGGCCCAACTAATTACAGTTGTAACATTTGGTATTTGCTTTGTCGAACCCGAACTTGCTGCTAGTTGGGTTTTGATGGAACTGCCTTCCTGTTCTCTTAGAGAACTTCTTTGCCTTGTAGATTAATAGAGTCATTTATTGGACTATGTCCATGTATTCCATATCATCTTGGCTGAAACACTCCAGATCTTCAAAACATAACTAAAAATCATTAGAGTGTCCACTCCTGAGACAAAAGCATAGTTGTCCTGAAAGGGACTGGGTTGGACCTGTTGAGACCTTGCGGTCTCAGGGAATGTGATATAAGGACCAGAAGAGGTTGATGGCTACTTTGAATAAGACAGGTACTACTAAGGTTAAGGGGCTCTTGAGCCTTTACTAACCATGAGAGCATTGCTAGAGGAAAGGCTTGAAGGTCTGCTTCCTTGACAGCCACTCTTGTTTTCCATCTCTACACGGTATCCATCTAGAATACCATATAGCTCAGTCATTGTCAATCCTTTTGATGGAGACACAGTAGAACGTCCACTCATTTAGAAGTGCACTCATGAATTTCCTTGAGATGTCTGTCAATTCAGGAGCTATTCCCACAGACTGAAGAGAAGAGATAAGATCCATGTACCTGAAGTATTGCTGGTGCAAGGTCTCTCCAGCAATATGAGTAAACTTCTCAAATTGTTGCTTCAGTGAATCTTTCTTTGAATCATTGGAGTTGGAGTACATCAGGGTTAAAGCATCAAATAGTTCTTTAGCTGTCTGGCAATTCTCAAACCCCACCATAATGTGTTAGGAATTGTTGTCTAGAACAGTCATTGACTTTTTATCAATGTCTATCCGCTTGAGGTCTTCTTCAGAGTAGTTTTCCACTGCCTTCTCTATCATGGCACCACCATCAGCAGGTGAAGCCACCTTTGGCTTGTAGGGACCATAGGCAATGGATTTCCACATGCAGTTGTCTTGATATCTGATGAACCCTTTTATACGTATGCTCCATTTTCTAAAGTTCTTTGGGGTGATAATGGGTGCTATAGTCATCGTCCCCATTTCACATTTAGATTTATGGTTAAAGGCCATGTTTTGAGTGTAGTAAAAGAGTGAGTAAACAAAAGGTTGATTAGGATGGTTAGATCACACAATCAAGAACCTAAAAAGCTCTGATAGCAATTGTAAGATCGGTTTTTATACTCAACACAAGTATTTCTCTTAAACTCACAAACAAACACTCAAGAAGCAGAGTTATTCTAAGAGTTGATTATAAGGAGATTATATGAAGAGGCTAAAACAACCAAACACTCAAAGTATTTCTGCATGCATGTTGCATAAGTACTGAAGAAGAATGCTTTGGAAGTTTCACACAAGCAACAGAAATATTCCAAGTGTGATATCTTCCGAAGCCTAGACCAATATATCCGAAGCCAAAGATGAAGTCTTCCGAAGCTTCAGAGACAAAGTCTTCGGAAACTCAACTCTTGAAGACAAATTTCTTCCGAACACTTTTAACTACATGCTTTATCTGATGTACTTATCCATAAAGCTGGACCCCTTCCGCTGCAACTCTGTAAAGTCACCAACTTGCATGAGTTGGTGAAAAGGTCCATGCTTTTGGTAACTGTACATTTAGGTCTTGAGTCTGTAACTTTCTACTTCATGTACTTTATCCTTTTTGTAATAGATAAGGATGTGAGGTATGGCATGTCATAGTCACAAAGTCAAAAAGGCAGACTGCCTTTTTGACTCTACAATTGATTTTGTGTTGCGTCTAGTCAATTGTATCCAGCTGGCTTTCATAGTATGGCCGACTGTAGGATGTAGTATAAGTATCTCATTTTCTTGTAACTTTCATTTATGCTTTGTAACACTTGTAATAGAACATTGAGAAAGCAATATACTGCAACCTTGAAATCCATATCCTTGTGTATCTTGCTCTTGTGTTATGTCTCTTAATTACTTGTGTTCTTAGTGTCTTTACTTGTGGTTAATCCAGTTCGCTGTTTGATTAAGTTGAGTTACTCTTCTCTTTGTGTTGTTGTGTTGTAAGTTGACCACCCTTCAACGGTCCTGCATTTAGTATCAGAGCATTCCAGGATCTTGATATAAGATCTCACCATCTTAAGTTCCCTCACACACATAAATACTCAACTTTTCAAATGGCAGCCATTTCCAAGACAGATATGGAAACCGGAACCATGAAAAAATCCCACTGATCACTCTTAAAGACTTTGATACCTGGTGCCTTAGAATGGAAGGTTTCATCAGGTCTCTAAACTCAAGAATCTGGGAGTCTGTTGAGAATGGACCTTACATACCAAGCACCCTTCTGCTACTGGTGGTGGTATGATCCCCAAGGCTGTGGCAAACTACTCTGATGAAGACAGGAAAAGAGTAGAGATTGATAGAAAAGCCATGATAGCCCCTCAGACTGCTCTTCCAAACTCTGTATACAGAGGTTTCAAGAAATGCAAAATAGCTAAGCATTGTGGATGCATTGAAACTGATGTATGAGGGTTCCTCTGAAGCTAAGGAGAACAATAAGGATCTCCTGAAGCACCAGTTTGAAAACTTCACCTTCAAAGTAGGTGAAACCATGACTCAGTAATACTTTAGGTATGTTGAGATAGTGGATACCCTTGTGGATGGAGGAGTTGCTCTTGAGAACAGAGACATTGTAAGAAAGTTCATGTCCTCACTAGGCAGTGGACACACTATTGTGTGGTGATCAAGAGGACTGAGAACCTCAAAACACTCACTCTGATAGAGTTATATAGGATTCTCAATGGCTACCAGATGAAGATGAACATGCAAGGTTCATTTGGCAACTCCAACAATCAAATGGGTTCAGCCCTTCATGTGGTTGAAAGGGATAGCATAGAACCCCAATATCATCTCATATGCTACCCTGACAACTCACCAAAGGGTCCTATCATCACCTTCCCAGAGACACCAAGGGAGAACTACACTCAAGGAAGCCGATTCCATGAGACAAGTTCTTCTCAAGCCTTTGTCTCTTCTAATGAAAGTTATGGAAGCTTTCTTTTAACCCTTGAAGACCTGGACTGTATCCATCCAGACGACCTGGAGTACACGGAGATAGTTTAGCAGATGGCTCTTCTCACTCACAGAGCCAAGAAGTTCTACAAGCGGACAGGAAGGAAGTTTCCAAGCAGTGCAACTAGTGGAAAGTTTGGCCTAGACAAAGGCAAGGTCAAGTGTTACAACTGTAACTTGATGGTCCACTTTGCCAGGGAGTGTAAGGAACCTAGAATTAATGGTGGCCAAACACAGTCCAGACCAAACTACACTGATAAAGCTCCCCAGGATGAGAAGCCAAAGCAGCAGGCTGCTGTTGCTGTTGAAGAAGGAGGCTTTGACTAGAGCTTTCAGGTGGAAGATGCCTCTCCAAAACAAGCACTGATGGCAGATCATGATGAATCTAAGGTATTGGAACATCTCTGTACCCTTGAATGCATTGCTAAAGTTACTAGATACAGGTCCTACAACTTGGAAATGAGATCAGATCTTGAGTCCTTAAACATTTTAAAAGCTGATTTTAAAAGTCTGAAAATGATTATAAACTGAAGATAGAGGACTTAGAGAAAACTATTTCAGTTCTAAAATATGAGCATACATACTTTAAGACTCAGATCAAGGATCTTATAACTAAGCTCACTAAGTGCAGGCTAAGCTTGTGATCAGCAAAGCCAGGGCAGACAGGTGTGTTCTTGAAGAAGAGACCTTCAAGAACATGATATCCTCATCACTGCACAACAAAGTGTGCTATCAAAACAAACAAGGACTGGGATCAAATGAGATAGCTCCTCCACACATAATCTTTTCTGTAAGATCACCTAGGTGAGGAACTTGTGAAGATGAGCTTCCTCTCATAGATCCTTTGCGTGAAGAGGATGATGAAGTGATAGTGAAGAATTCATCTGAGAAGAGTGAAGAGGAGGATTCTAAGAAGGGCCACTATCCTCTGAGGAGAAGAAAAAGACTGTGATGACCAAGTCAATGAGGAAGAACTTGATCAGAAAGAGCAAAAGAAAAGCATCGAAGGCTCAAGAGATCAAGGCTACTTTTGACTCCAAGCAGAAACAAGTTTTTATCTCTGTAGGGTTTGAAGTGGTAAAGGCTGAAGACATTAACCTTAACTCTTCTGCTAAGAGTTCTGGTTCATGTTCAAATCATCTCAGTACCAAGAAGAGGACTGATCTATTATGTACCACTGCTACACAACCTGGACCATCAAACTCCAAGAACAGTCCTCAGCCCAAAAGGACTATCTCAGCATCTGGAAAGATGAGGGTGGAGAAGGGATGTGACCAAAGTTAGTCTTGTTCCCAGCAGAAGGCTCTTGTGAAGAAGAAAAGAGAGTGTGTCATGTGTGAAAGTACTGCTCATCTTGCTAAGGATTGTCCATACAATCCTAAAGGTACTCTTCACATGACCAATACAAAGACTTCCAAGAGTTCTAAGAAGATTTAAGCTTCAGAAGGAAAACCAGTTTCCTTCGAAAGCTCAAAATCTATAAAGAAGGCACGTGGAAAATTGCCTTCGAAAGAAAAGTTGGTCTTGGAAGCAAGGAATACTCCTGAAGTACTAAAGTTTGCCGCAGTGTTAGCAGAATGTTCCGAAGGTCCAGTCATCAAAACTTCCAAAGTCTCAAAAGCTTCCGAAGTGTTGAAGATCAAGTCCAAGACTCCAAAGGTGGTGTGGAAGTCTAAGAAAGACCAAGTGACTGACAATTCTCCATCAACAACAGCTCAAGATCCTCCAAGCACAACCATAGGATCTATTACTGTTGCATTACCTTCTATTTCTCTTAGTGAGCCCAATACAAGTAAGGCTTTGGTTTCCAAATGTAACTAATCATTTTCTTTGTGCAGGGATAGCTCAAGACAAACCAAAATGCCCGGATCATTAACAGTGGTTGTTCCAGGCACATGACAGGCAATAGGTCACTACTCTATGACTTTGAAAGGTTTGATGGAGGGCCAGTTGCTTTTGGAGGAGGTGAAGGTGGTTACATTTATGGAAGGGGCAAGGTCACAAATGGTAAGCTCAGCATTGAAAAGGTAAATTTTGTCAGGGAGCTTAGGTACAATCTTCTTAGTGTATCCTAATTTGTGATCAGAGTCATAACATGCTCTTTACTGAGCATGAGTGCATTTTTCTCAAGCCCGGGATGGTCATTCTTCATGAGCATATTCTGCTTAGGGCCCCCAGGAAAGGAAACATGTACAAGATGGCTTTGCAAGAAACATGTCCCTCTGGAGAAGTTTCATGTTTTCTAGTCTAAAGCCAATAGTGATGAGTCTTTCCTATGGCATAAAAGAATATGCCATGTAAACTTTAAGAACATGAATAAACTGATTAAGAAAGATTTGGTAACTAGAATGCCAAAGAAAGAGTTTACAAGTGATGGCCATTGTGCTGCATGCCTGAAAGGGAAGCAACATAAGGTATCTCACAAGCCTAAGGAAAGGAACTCCATCACTACACCCCTACACTTGTTACATATGGATCTCTTTGGCCCCACTAGTGTAATGAGTCTAGGAAGGACCTCTTACTGTTTAGTGATCAGAAATGACTTTACAAGATTCACTTGGGTCTTCTTCCTTAGAACTAATAATAAGACTCCTGAGATTCTAAAGAATTTCATCTTGAAGATTGAGAACCAATCTGATCACAAGGTCAAAATCATAAGATGTGATCAGGGAACTGAATTCAAGAACCAAATCCTTGATGCATATTGTGATGAAAAAGGTATTACAAGACAATACAGTGCTCCTAGGACTCCTCAGCAGAATGGTGTTGCTGAGAGGAGAAACAGGACACTAATTGAAGCTGCAAGAACCATGTTGTCAGACTCTAAGCTGTCTATCACCTTCTGGGCAGAGGCAGTCAACACTGCCTGCTATGTGCAAAATAGAGTTTTAGTGGTTAAGACTCATGGCAAGACTCCTTATGAACTTTGGCACAAGAGGAAACCTTTTATTGGTTTTCTCAGGTCATTTGGATGTCCTTGCACCATCTTGAATACCAAGGATCAAATTGCCAAATTTGCTGAGAAATTAGATGATGGACACTTTATTGGATACGCTTCCCAAGCTAAGGCTTATAGAGTATACAATCTCAGAACTAGAATTGTTGAGGATTCAGCCAATGTGACTTTCAATGAACACATACCCTGTATTGTTGGTTCTGGTCTTGATTGGCTTTTTTATCTTGATTTAGTTACCAACTGTTTTAACAAATCTTGTGAGACTGTTTCAGGATCTGTAGAAAAATTAAATACAAGTGATCCTGATCGAAGATTTGAGCTGAGAAGACCTTCAACTAACACATCTTCAGCTCCAGTTGGGACTACTTCTGCAAATGAGTTTCCATCAGCACCACATGACAAACTCAGCTGATACATCTAGTATGCCTTCAAATTCCAGCTCAGAGGCTCCATAACCAGATAAAGATACTTCAAATGCAGAAGACAATGATGGTAGTGGTGATAGTGATCAAGACTTTCTTGATGCTGATAACCACTCCATAGATGACAACATCAATGATATCACACACTCCTTGGATCAAGTTTCTCTTGATAAGTGTGCTGATGTAGTGGGAGAAACAACTATGCCAGATCTAAGTTTCTCTAATTTAAATCTCTCTCAGCAACTTGTTGTGATCCCTCAACTAAGGATCCACAAGTCTCATCCCACTACAAACATCATTGGAGATGTTGTCTCTGGGGTAAGAACAAGAGGACAAACCCATGAAGAAAATGTTGGTCTTCACCTTTGTTTCTTGTCCCATATAGAGCCAAAGAAAGTTGATGAGGCCCTAAAGGATGGAAGTTGGGTTGAAGCTATGCAATAGGAGCTGCTTCAATTCAAAAGACGGAAAGTTTGAAACCTTTGTCCTCTTCCTCGTGGGAAGACTACCATTGGAACCAAATATGTGTTTAGGAATAAGAAGGATGATAGAGGCTTTATCATCAAGAATAAAGCTAGACTAGTTTTTCAAGGATACACACAAGAAGAAGGGATTGACTACACTGATGTCTTTGCTCCTGTAGCAAGATTGGAAGCTGTTAGAATATTCCTGGCATTTGCTGCATCCAAGAACTTCAAGGTCTTTCAACTTGATGTAAAGTGTGCTTTTCTTTATGGAGTGATTGATGAAGAGGTGTATGTCAAACAACCACCTGGTTTTGTAGATCCTGATCATCCTGATTATGTCTGCAAGCTTGACAAAGCTCTCTATGGGCTGCATCAGGCACCCAGGAAGTGGTATGAGACTTTATCTTAGTATATTTGCAAACATGGATACAGGAGAGGTACTATAGATGGAACTCTCTTCATCAAAGGACAGGGAAATGACATATTCTAGTTCAAGTATATGTAGATGACATCATCTTTGGTTTAACTAATCCAAGGCTCTGCAAAGACTTTGAGAAGCTGATAACAGACAGATTTGAAATGAGTGCCATGGGGGAACTCAAATTATTTTTGGGAATTCAAGTGAAGCAAGTTGAATATGGCATCTTCATTAGTCAGTCAAAGTATGTTCAAGACATACTCAAGAGGTTCAACATGATTGATTGTAAGATTGTTAAGACACTATAGCTAGAAACCACTCCCTTGGACCTGATCTTGAGGGGGAGTGTGTAGATGAACATTTATACAGGTCTATGATTGGGTCTCTTATGTATCTTATAGCTAGCAGGCCTGATATTATGTTTGCCACTTGCATCTGTGTAAGATATCAAGCCAACCCTAAGATGTCTTATCTTATTACTATCAAAAGGATTCTAAGATACCTTAAAGGTGCTTCAACACTTGGCCTGTGGTGTCTTAAGAATTTTGACTTCAATCTGTATGCTTATACAGATAATGATTATGGTGGTTACAACATGACTGCAAAGTCTACATCTGGGGGATGTCAGTTTCTTGGTGGAAGGGTTGTCTCATGGCAATGCAAGAAACAATCCTATGTCTCTGCATCAACTACTGAAGCTGAATACATTGCTACTGCAAGCTGTTGTGCTCAAGTGCTTTGGATTAAAAATCAGACACTGGACTATGGGTTAAACTTCAAGGAGACTCCCATTCACATAGAATCCTGTGCAGCACTTAAGGAGCAAACACATAAACATTAGGTATCATTTGATAAGAGATCATTTTAAAAGGGATTAATTAAACTAGTCAAAGTCCACACAAATGAACAATATGTTGATCTGTTTACAAAAGATTTTGATGAACAGAGATTTAAATATCTTGTATCAGCTATTGGGATAATAAACGTTGAGTAGGTTTTTTCTTAAAATTAATTCTTATTATTTCTTAAAATATGTGTGTCCTAAGTTGTCTAGTTTATCACTTCCGTAAGCTCTTGTTTTCTTTGAATGAAAATTTTCAAAGACTGTCCTTAGAATTATGAAAATTTTGATCCTTTGGAAGTTATGTTTTTAACTTCAGAAGAAAGTTATGCCTTTAAAACAACTAACTGCCCAAGTATTTTACCTTTGGAAGCAATTTCTGAAATATCTTCCGAAGCTTAAAAGTTTCTTTGGCACTTATATGTTTTCAAGGAAAATCTTCTTCCGAAGCAAAATTAACGCTCGGAAGCTTTGTTCCTCTGGACAAAGCACTCAATTCTTAATTTTCTTCCGAAGCAAAATTTTCACAACTCTTAGGAAAATCTTCCGAAGTCATTTTAGCTTCGGAAGCTTTTTCATTAAAAAACTTCCGAATATAATTTAACTTCGGAAGCTTTTTGACTTCCAAGAAAACTACTTTTTGAGCAAAAGTAAACTACTTTTCAGAGGTGGGACCGACATTCGGATTTCAAAGTTTATCCTCTTTCATTAAACTTTATCTGAAACCCTTTTTCACATATAAACCCAACGGGTTCCCCCTCTTTCTATCATCTGCTTCTTTCCTCCAAACCTAAAACCCTAAATTTCTCTCTGAAATTTCTTTCTTTCATCTTTCTTCATCCTTAAGCTCCCTCAAAATGGCCAACCCTCAACACAGAAATGACCCGAACTTTACCATGCAGTTATATAGGCAACATAACCAGGTTGCTCTGTTAAACTCTGAGAGAGATCCTCATTTCTTAGAGGTTTGTTGTTTCTTAGCTCTGTCGAACTACTTCACCTCCCTCACCATTGATCCTCCACTCTATGAGGATCATTTGCTAGAATTCTGGAAGACCTTCCAAGAGGTCGTAATGGATGGGGAGATGGCACTGTCTGCGACAGTGCAGGGGATAACAGTCTTCATCACTCCGGTCATCATCAACATGCATCTTTAGTTGGATGATGAAGAAGGTGAGGTGTTCTTCCCAAAGGAAGCTGTTATCCAGTCCTTCGCACATATGGGCTTTGAGGGAGACTACTCTATCAAGACCTTCAGAAAAGGGAAGGTCTCATCCCAATGGAATTTCCTGCTCCATGTGGTAATCCACAGCTTATCAAACAAGCATGGTGGATGGGACCAGATTCCTGACGATCTCTCCTTTATTGTCCATGGGATGGTTCAGGGGGTCAAGTTCAGGTATTCTCAGTTTTTTATACTAATCTGCTTGCAAACTTAAACTCCTTAGAGTATTATATGTTCTCTAGATATGTTCAATACATTCTTAGCTGTGAATTAGGCTCACAGTTAAAAGGAACAGGTAATATTCTTAAACTGGGATAGATGAAGCCCGACATCTTTAAAATATTGAGAAAGCCCATTGTTGGCTTCTATGAGGTAGAAACATCCCTGGTCCCAAAAATATTAGAGCTCATTGCTCAAGGTGACAACCTAGCATCACCAGCTAGTGTTGAACCCACACCTTCTACATCCCAAATAGCCAAACAGCCACAAATCACCCTCACTTACCAAAGAAAATCCAAACAAACCCCTACTCAGACTATTCAGTCTGTGGAGGCCCCTATACACTCACCCATACAAAAAGAGGTGGAAACTAGAGCTCCTACTTATCCTGAGGAGCATACCACTCTCATTACTTCATTGATCAGTGCTGAGGTTCCTCATGCTCAGTCTAATGAGCTTATAAGCCAAACTGCCTTAAGCCATCATTCTAAGTCTCAACACTTAAGTGATCAACCTTCATGGGACAGTTACCAACCCCAGCCTTTAGATCTCAACCAACCAATCCCCAATCTTGACTTCTACACTGATGACGATCTAGGTTTCAGTGAGTACCATGATTCTCTCTTTTTTTCGCCTACTCAAAGAGAGATGAGTGCTTCTGAGGCTCCTAGTTCTAGCCCACATCAGTCACTTACTACTAAGGTGGACACTCCTGCACCTGTTCAAGATGTCCATATGGAAGAGGCTCTCACTTTTGAAAGTGATTACATCATTAAGACCTCAACCATGGAAACTCAGCCCACTAACATCTCAACTGAGGCTACCAGTGAGCAGAGGAAATCTAGTAGCCAAGAACCTCAAGCTGGTGGTGAGAGAGAGGACTCTGGTCCAATCATCTCATCCCCCAATGATTCTTTAGATGAAGATGAGGGGAATATAAGACTAAAGGTGCAAAAACTATCCAAAACATGCACCTATTTAGTCTCCAAGGTTAGTCACCTTGAATCTCAAGTGACTACCTTGCAAAATAGGGTCAATGATCAGCAACTTGAGATTTCATATCTTAAGGACAAACTAGCTGGAAGACCTTTAAGAAGAGCTCATCCAGGAACACAAGAACCTATGGATGTGATTGACCTACCTCCTAGCTCACCCATGCAAGTGGGTGATGCTACAAAAAAGGAGAAAAAAGTCATTACAATCACAGAACCTGGGAGTTCTTCAGAGAGTATGGATACTGAGGACTCACCATCCTCACTTGCCATTGTGCATACTCAGCAACTTCCTCGAGCTCATATTGATATGGTCTCTATAGACTCCTTAATACAGAGTCTGTTTGAGGAAGGGATACCAAGGGCCATATCATCTCCACCATCTTCAAATCACATAATTGGGTGGAGGTATGATAGTAACAGGAAAGCCCTTATCATCATTAGAGTTCAAGGGTAACAAGAGATCTTCAACTTTCACACCTTGAACTTCTATGACAGTCTGGATTTAGTCAGCATGCCACTTGTCAATCCAAGCCAATCAAGACAAGCTGACAAGTTGGCTCAAAGAATCCAAGACCAGATCACTGTTGTTCAGCCTTAGAAGAAGACTATGGCAATCAGGCAATGTCATCGGTCAACTGGATGTTGAGATAGACCCTAAGATTAGTTTCATAGGGGAAACCTTGACTGAAGGCCCAGTGATAGAACCTGAGAGCCCTGTATTATCACCAAAAACTGCTGCAGAGATCAATTCCCTTTTTGAGACACCTGCTGGTGAAGGTGCTTCTCAACCTCTCTCTGGCCAGAGCTCAGAAGCTACATCAAGCAATGAAGGCCAAAGCTCTCTACTGTGACATTCGGTAAATTTCCGTTACCAAACTCCGTTAGTTCCGTTAAGTCTTGTATACACGTGTCGTGTGCACACACTAGTTGTCGTTTATGTTGGTGACCTAATGATAATGGATAATGTTAATTTGATGTGAATCTAATTGATTATGTGATTATTGGGTTGTGTTTATGTGTTTACACGTTCTTAAAAGGTTAATTAGAAAATTAATCGCGTAACGCAGAAACGTGCCTATTTATTCGTATGTCTTGTGTTTTATAAAGATAAGATATATAATGATTTTCATAAGTTTATATCTTTATATTATGAAGTTAAAAACACTTTACAAAGGATTTAAAGTCTAGTTTTTATAAACTACAAATTACAAGGGTTAAAAGGGTAATTATGTAAATTAAAATTAAACAAAACAAAACCCAACCCTAATCTGCCCCATTCGGCCGCAAACACTCCCAAACCCCCTCCCTTTGCGAAAATCAGCCAAGAACAAGCATCAAAACCTCAATTTGATTCGATTACAAGGCATACAACACGTAGGAATCATCAATTGCAAGTTAATACACGTTTAAAGGTTAGATTTTTTATGTTTTTGTGAGTTTTTGTTTAGGGCCGAACCCTAATTCGTGAATTGGCCTTCATGGGGTCGAAATTGATATTGGTTGATGATGTTAGTATGTTAGTTAGATTGAATACATGTTAGTTAACGTCGATTATGCATGAATTCTATGTTTTTAGTGGATTGATCATGAACTTGTGTATGAAACAAACCCTAGTTCGAAAATGTTATGATTATGCATGATGGATGATTGTTTGATGAATGTATGATGATTAGTAGGTTGTACGAATGTTAGGATACAATGATTTTGCAAGAAATTGGTGAATTGGAGTTGGTGTTCATAGGTTACTAATAATAGTAACTTTATTTTGCATGTAATGATGATCTAGTGATGGATTGATGTTATGGATGTGTTCATGATAATGATTAGATGCTAGATTGTTGTTATGAATGCTAGAAATCTTTGAATGGATGTTGTTGGTTCATAGCTTGCCAAAAGTAGAAACTTTTGTTTATGAAGATGGTTAGATTATGGTGATTAGGCAATGTTGATCATGTCTAGATATTGTTATGAGCTTGAGATGGTATAATTATGATGAATTCATGAATACGTTGGATGGTTGATAGATGTTGGGATGTACTTTCCTAAAAGGGAAACTTCATTTGCCTAAAGTCTGAAAAATGATAGCTTGAACATGTTTGGGATGTTAGGAACATGTTAGTATGATCATGAATAGATTCTAATGTGGTAGAACATGGTAATTTGGTTGTATGTGATGCCGGGGTAATCATGAATGATATTTGGACATTTATGATCATGTATGATTTGGATGTTGATTAGTAGTAGGACATCATGTTTGGGATTGGTGATTGATTGTTGTGATGCAATGCATATGGTTAATGATTATGGTTATGATCATCATACACGCGTGCGAATCTGAGGCCCCTACTTAGTAGGATTGGCAGGGTTTAGGATGTGAAGTCGTGAGTGGCTTCACATGGCATGTAGTGAGTGGTTTGATCTTTGTGTGACATGTTAGTTGTGTTATAACTAGTGAACATGTTAATGTTCTAGATTCGTATGACTTGTATGATACTTGATGTATGATGATCTAAGTGTTACACCTGGATGATATAGCATACATATGATCTATTTGAATGTTAACTATGTATGATATATGTGTATGATTACTTGAATGGTTTACAATACATAAAGTCACCAACGGGTCAACTAGGTCAAACATGTATGTTTTGTTTGAAATCTTGAGTCCTTGGTTGTAGTGTACTTAGGGTTTCACATGTTCTTGATTACACGTACTCATGCACTTATATGATCTAGGTAACCTCTGAAGGTTGTCTGTCTATTCTGTTTGACAAGTCAAACTCTGTGTATCTATACGCATAACAGGTGAGTTCATGCCCCACTTTTTTATTTATTCTCTTTGGGGGTGATAGCATACTGGTACATCACGAACGCTTTATGTATTCAAGTTGTGTACAATAGTATATAGTGTTGATATCATGGAAAAGTCCTCACACTTTAGAATTGTTAATATTGAATAGCGGGGAAATTTGGGTAGTACTACTGGGTCTGACGAGCCCCACCTGTGTGACTCGAGGTCAACCGGGTGCAAGTTGTCCTAATGAACATTGTCACGACCTGTTAAGTCGTGGCAAGAGGCAACAACGTAACACAGTCAGCTTCAATTGCGAAATCACTATGAAATAATATTATTGTTGATGGACTAGCTATCTGTTACAATACGCTTCTTGTACATCTCTATTATTAAACTGTTTATGTTTGAATATCTCTTGAACTCACCAACCGTTGTGTTGACATTTTAGTATGCTATTCTCAGGTCTTTAGCTTGCTTGCCATAGGAGCACTGCATGGTCCACTGCATTCTATGACACGGTCTTCAAGACAAATTTTATCATTTTAATAATTAATGATTACTCTTTTGGGATTGGCACGTGTTTTGCCACAATTGTACTTTTATTTCTTTGGGTTGTTTTCAAAATGCTTCCGCACTGTTAAATTTATTTACTTGGATTGATTTCATTTAAATTATGGCATATAGAGTCGTTCTGAGTAACTATTGACTGTGATCCTGGTTTGTTCACACGCCTCGCGGTAAAACTCCGCAAGTGGATTTTGAGGGTGTGACATCTACACCCTGAGTCACAAAGGTCTGTTAGTGACAAAAGGAAAAGAAAAATAACGCCTGAGGAGATTGAGGAGGAGGAGAGAGAGAGAGGAAAAGGAAGCTGAGGGGAGAAAGTTCCTCTTCTGAGTCTGCAAGACTTATGGAGTCTACTATCAGGGCTGCCCCCAGACCAGATACTCAGAATGATTAGTTTAGGGCAGTTAGGATAAACTATCTGCAGACAAGGAACTATGACATAGACAATGTAATTTCTCTCCCCTTGGATGAACTGAATGAACTGGTTGACTTGGAAAGGTCAAAGGAGAAAGAAGAGGCAAAAGATGCAGAGCTACTAGTACAAATCAAAGAAGACAAAAGAAAGAAAAGACTATATAAGCATGTGCCTACTCTCTCCCCAGTTCAAGAAAGTCCTGCATATGAGAATGTGGTTCAACAAGAACCTCAGGTAGATAAACAAAAAGAAAGAATCAAGATGATCAACTACCTGAGTGCCATAGGCCTCTATCAGGCAGAAGCACTTCTTCCCTTATCCTTTGACTATATTGAGTTTGCGTATCTCAAACAACTCAAACTTAAGATAGTCAAGGACAGAAAGACAACCAAAAGAAAGCTAAGGGAAGAAGCTGCTAAGTCAAGAGCCATCATCCAGAAGAGTATGAAGAAGTCTGCAGACAGGTAGCGGATGATGAGCTTCTTGAAGCTGTATGGATTCTCTGGAAGGAGACTTGGCCCCATGTCTCTCTCCACTATGGATGATCATATCAGGGTGATCAATCAGGAGTGGAGAGCTGATTGACTTACACTCCCCTCCAAGTCAAGCTCCACCTAAAGTGGAGGTTAAGGTTGAACAACCAGAGACAACACAACCCGTACCTCCTGCTGATTCTTAACAAGCTTCATCTTCTGATCCATAGTAGGGTCAACCTCCCTCTCCTTTTGAACCTGTGAGAGAGGAAGACCCAACTGAGAAAGACATTGAAGATCAATCTGGTGCTGCAGGCCAGTCTTCTCAGTTAAAAGTGGTGAAGAGAAAGAAAAGGATGGCTTCAAAATCAAATCCAAAAAAGAAGAATAGTGCATCCTTTTCTGAACCTCAGGATGAGTCAAAACATCCTGAGGATGTGCAGCCAGAGGATGTGCAGCCAGAGGATGCTCCATCATCTTCCATTCCAATAGCTCCTCTAGCATCAGAAAGACCATCCTGTTCTGGACATACACTACAAATCCAGAAAGGTGGCATGTCATTAGAGATCATGGCATTGAATATGTCTACACTTGGCAAGACATGTTTCAGTTGCCTCTGCATGATCTCTTTGACATGAGAAGACACTTTGATAGTCTGAAGGATCCTGATCATCTTATGAATAAAGGGTTGGTCACCATCCTGATGAGGACTGTTGATATCTGAAGTCTTAAAGGTGTTTTGGTAGCATCAGCCTAGGGGGAGTTTGTAGAGATTATATAAAGAGGCTGAAGCAACCAAACACTCAAAGTCTTTCTACATGCATGTTGCATAAGTACTGTAGAAGAATGCTTCGGAAGTTTTACACAAGTAACATAAATATTCTAAGTGTGAAATCTTCCGAAGCCAAAGTGAAGTCTTCTGAAGCTTCAGAGACAAAGTCTTCCGAAGCTCAACTCTTGAAAACAGATTTCTTCTGAAGATTTTTAACTACATGCTTTATCTGATGTACTTTTCCATAAAGCTGGACCCCTTTCCGCTGCAACTCTGTAAAGTCACCAACTTGCATGAGTTGGTGAAAAGGTCCATGCTTTTGGTAACTGTACATTGAGGTCTTGAGTCTGTAACTTTCTACTTCATGTACTTTATCCTTTTTGTAATAAATAAGGATGTGAGCTATGGCATGTCATAGTCACAAAGTCAAAAAGGCAGTCTGCCTTTTTGACTCTACACTTGATTTTGTGTTGTGTCTAGTCAATTGTATCTAGCTGGCTTTCATAGTATGGCCGACTGTAGGATGTAATATAAGTATCTCATGTTCTTGTAACTTTTCTTTATGCTTTGTAACACTTGTAATAAAACATTGAGAAAGCAATATACTGCATCCTTGAAAACCATATCCTTGTGTATCTTGCTCTTGTGTTATGTCTCTTAATTACTTGTGTTCTTAGTGTCTTTACTTGTGGTTAATCCAGTTCACTGTTTGATTAAATTGAGTTACTCTTCTCTTTGTGTTGTTGTGTTGTAAGTTGGCCACCCTTCAACGGTCCTGCAAGAATGATTTTCAAGATACTTGCATATATTACTTCTCAACTCAAAGTTTACAAGACTCTTACAAGCTTGTTACAAGAGTTACAATAAGAAACTATATATAATACTATCTACAGCCGGATATACTTTGATACCAGCTAGAATCCTCTAACTAAAGCAGATAATACAAAGCTATAGTTAAGGTATCTTAGATAATGCCTTATCTAAGATATGGTAGTCATGACATATCCATGACTTACCTTTTGTCATCAACTAAAGTTGACAACTTGTACTAACATATGAAGGTGAACAATGGAATAAAGTATGGTCAACTACATGGCCTTTTGGGAAAACGTCATGAAGTATCAGAGGTCTGCAGCGGAGTGTCAGAGACCATACTTATGCCCAATGGTTCATAGCAGCATCTTCCGAAGGTTGATTGGCTTCAGAAGAACAAGTTCTTCCGAAGCCTTTTATACTTCGGTAGAGGCTACTTCTTCCGTGGCTTGGGGACTTCTACTTTGGAAGTTACTGTCTTTGAATTCTTCTAATCTTGAACTTCGGAAGAGAAGACTTGGTCTTCGGAAGTTGGAGCTTTTCCTTCGGAAGTTGGAGCTTTTCCTTCGGAAGTTGATTTTACACTTTGTCTTCAGAAGAACTCCATTTCCTTCGGAACTTCCATACTTAGTTTCGGAAGTACTTTACAAGTTGTACAAAAAATAGTATAAGTGTTTGGTATTGGTTGCACCAGCCTTCTTTTTTATCCAACATATCAAAAAGTGCATATATACAAGGCAAAACTTGATGCCAAATGATACACCCATACTCTTCAACTCAACTATAAGAAAACCTTTTTTCAGCTGGTTATGTTTTAATTGACCATGATTGTATTCTGTTATATCAATATAACACGACTATAGAATAAAACAAATAGATGTCAAAATGGCTTTTCCGAAAGGACACGTTCTTAAAGATATCTACATGGTCAAATAGAAGGTTTTGTAATAGCATCTCATAACTATAATCTTTGGTTTGATAAGAAAATAAAAAAAATCATTATCTAAAAAATTGAGAGAAATTATGTGTTTATAAGAAGGCTAGTGGTAGTATGATATTTTTATTGTAATAAATGTAGATGACATGCTACTTACCGAAATAACATTACAACAATTTAGGTTGTAAACTCTTTGCTTGAAATTGTTTCATATAGAAAATCTAGGTGAAGCCGCCTATATTCTTTGAATAAAGATCTATAGGGAAAGCTCTAAGTAGACTCTAGAGTTGAGCTAGAGTGCACATACTAATAAAGTTATTCAAAATGCTTTTATATAGAAAGCTCTAAATCTCACTGTCCCTCCACGGACTAGAAGATCAAATCTAAGGAAAAAGTTTATTATTGAATGGTTATTTCCAACATGTATGCAATGTTATACACCAGACATTATATGTCATATGCCTTGAGTGTAATGAATAGATATTAGCAAAACCTAGGTGAAAGATATTAAATAGCTGCAAAGAACATTCTTAACTACGTATAAACAATACAAGACATGCTATTAATATAATGAGGACAGAAGAAGAGAATAGTGAAGAAGTTACACTAATGCTAGATTCTAGAGTGATAAAGTTCATTTTAAATCACAAATAAGATATATGTTCACACTAAATGGCCAAGTTTGTAGGAGAAGTTCCAAGCAGAGCGTAGTTGCTCAGTCCACGACAAAGGTTTCATACAAAATTATTTATAAAAGCAACTTAGATGAAGAATTTTTGATACAAATCGATGCCACGAAAGAAACATGTGTTGCTTGCTAGTGTTATGGGGTTTCGTTAGGCTTGACCATGACTATGATTTGCTACAGTATAAGGGCTTTGCAGTTAGTTACATTTGATCAAACTAGTGTTAATTTCATACTTTATTATGTTTTACATTTGCATATTTAAGACTATGAATAAACTCAGTTTATTATAATGGTCTGTAGTCCTTAGGGACCTAATGATGCACCGAACATAATGAACTTAGATGATAGGATTTATCTCGAATAATAATATTCAAATGTCTTTGACTTGATTTTCATTACTAAAAATACAAAACGATTGCAATCAAAGATCAACATACTTAGATTAGTCTATTTATTAGATGTTATTCACTTCAGAACTACTTAATGAATCGTAACTATAAGTAGGATCTTAATGTAACATTGTCATTTCTATCTATAGTCCTAAGATTACAAATTGAACAAGATTACATGTAAGGTATTCCTTAACAACAGTTTAATGTTGTTTCTGTAACCGAGCAGTTATAATGGCTTGACTTGGGAGTATTTTGAAATATGTTGATAGTTATATGTAATCAAGATGGAGTAAGTTGTCATGCAAGCAGAAGATGTCACTGGCCCCTCGTTAATTCAAATTAATAAAATGTATGGTCTTTCTCAAACTAATGTTTTGAAGACCATTTTGAATCTGAATATTAAATAGAAATAGTTTAACACTTTATTAGATTGAAGACGATCCACATCTCATGTTCGATGTGTTTTTTAATAAAGAAAGCTAATCGAACTAATGCGCAACAACCATTATGAACATGACTAGTGAGTTACCTAAGCTTCCAAATGATGGTGCTTGACTTTTGAAGGCGACATACATCGATGCACACAATGTGATGTTGTTAGGCATCAATAGTTGTTTGTTATGAAATAGGATTAATGACCTATGATAAATCATAAGATACAAGCTCATTGAATCTGAATATTAATTTAGTATTTACTCAACTTAACATTTTAATTATATATATACCTCCTTTTAGTATTTTGTCAATTATATATATACTTAAATTAAATTTTTAATTGAATATATCAACTTTAAACATAATTATTACATATTCACCCATTTTATTTTATTAAACTATAAAATAACTTTATGGTATTTTGGTTAGACTCATCTAACCATCTCAGTTTCTAAAATTTTCTTTGTTGTAATTGTATTTATTCCTTCTAATAAATTTTATTCAAATGGGTACATATATAATATTAATAAAGAGGGTGTACGCAATTAAAATTTAGTTTGAGTATATATGTAAATGACTAAGTTTTATAAAGAGATATATGTAATTAAAATTTTAAGTAAAGTATATATATAAGTTATTAAAAGTTTATAGAGGAACATATGTATCTCTCTAAAAAAACTTCATTAAAGTTGTTTTAAAACATTTTTATTTTGATTTATTTGAAATTAAAGTCACCCCTCTCACATTATATTTATATTTATAAAATAAATCCTTTGATTGAACACAAAAAATATAAATTCAAACTATAAGCGAAATTACTACCACCTCCAATAACTTTCAAATATAAATTGTAAACCAAATTGTTCAAAAACCTAATCAAATATTGTGCCAAAAAAGTTATAAAAAACCCGAGTGGTTTTTTTATTTCTTACATTAACTGTGGTAAAGAGAACAATAGAAAACAAAAATTTGACATATTAAAAAACTATAAAAACTATACTTTATATAAAAAAATTAATTAATTAATTAGTAACAATAACAGTAACTTTTCTAAATTTAAAAGTTGTTAAAATACAGTACTAAAGAAGATTTGAAGTAAAAAAATAAAACTTAAACACACAAAATAAAAGATTAAAAAAAACTAAATATTTTTAAAAAGGTAAAATGGTTATTTATGAAAAACTAACAGAAAAAAATAACTTTTATTAGTACAAAGGACAAAAAAACATGATAAAGTCTCAAATTAAGAATACTCGTTGTAGTTAAAAAAATTTAAAAATAATATTTATAATTTTAAGTATACACGAAAAGACAAATTTTGTAATTTACTCTTACTTTAAAAAGGCAAGATAGTTAGGTTTAATGTAGAAATAAGAAGGCAAATTATAAATGTGATTGAGATATAAAAATTGTAAACCCTTGTCACCAACACACCAAGTTCGGTCGCCTCCTCACATTCGTCGATGTTGGATGAAATCCTAAATGGAGCTTTTGGTGTGCATTTTGTATGTAGCTTTTGGTGTTTTTGCATTCGGATGCGATGTTTAGTACCTCCATCGTTGAACAATTATGGATACTTGAAATGAACATCCTCACGGTTAGTTAAAAATCAAGGTAAGATTTAATTAATTTCATTTAAGTTTTCCCTAGTTTCTTAATGTTCTTGTATGTGCTTGGGGCACCTTTGATTTTATCAGATACGATGTCATGATCTTTTTTTTTGTTTTGATACACTAAATCTAATTAATTGTATAACGAATCTGCAACAAGGGTGAGTATGCTCATCATTTTGTCATTTATGACTATCTTTTCTAGGACATGTATTACGCTTCATCTACTGACCGTCATAAAATACGTATCATCTTCTGCACGTAATAAATATATGACACACATATGCATGTTATTTTTCACTTCTAACTATGTATTTCTTGACGAACATATATGCGCGTTATCTTACGTCAAATATGATGTGCATTGCGCATCCATCTATTGTGGTTTTTGTTGCAGTGACCACCACAAATATTAACATTTTAATTCTAATTCATTTATAATGTTTTTTGTCTCTTAATAGAGAACGTATATTAGTGTGATTTGTTCAAACATTTTGATATGCATTTGTGATGAATATTTAGGCAATTATTTTTTAAATAAAAAGATTTTATTAATCATGCAAAAGTCTACATGATTATATAATATCAAATCCGAAAGTGTGGGGTGAGGGAGGTTTCATATTTGAACATGCGCACGATACCCATGGGGACACATGTATGCATTTAGTGGCCTAACGATGCTCTTTGTGTCTTAGGCTTTTTCTGCTGGTAGTAATCACGTGTGTTTCCTCATTTAATCAAACCTTGGACAGTTATAAGCGGAATATGTTGAATTTTATGTCTTCTTTTTTTATTTATATTCATGTTGTTTTTATTGTTGTGTTAGATTTTTTACCAAAAAGAAAAGGAAATGTGCTAGAATTTAATCAGCTCAATAATGTGTCTTTTATCTAAAGGTTTTATAAAAATTGTCATTGATTGGCTACGGCTAATTAACATCACTAACATTTTAACGTCTCGAACATTTTTCATTAAACATTTCCTATTTGAGTGTTTTTATTATCAAAACAATTATAAAATAAAAAGTCAACTCATACAAAAAGTTTTGAGTTCAATCTCTTTAGACTGGGTGTTGTCTATGGCGTGATGGGGTGCGCCACCCACGTGACTAGCCACCCAGATAGTGAACACCGCAACACAGGGATACGATCAGGGGCGCTATGGGGGTGGGCGTGAGGGGGCTCGCGGACGGAAAGTAGCTTTTAGGAACTTTGGGAAAATATATAGAGCGTTGGCTTGATAAAAAAAATTCAAAAAATTACTTTTTCTCCCTATAAATACTACCCCGTTTTTATAAAAGAAAAAAAAAATCATAACATTCAATCTACTCTCTTTTTCGTGTCCAAATTATATAAAAAAATTCTCTAACTAGAAAATGTCAGATTTAGGATGGTTTGTTCAATAAAATTTTGATGGCGAGTATTTTAGAAAAGAAAGATTAGTTTCAATTTTTATTATAACTTCTTTTTAGGTTTTTAATGAATTTTATTTAATTAAAATGTTTAATTTTATATTAACTTTTTACATTTTAAAAAATTTTAACTAAGAATTTTATTAAAGTCAGGCTATTTGATTAATGCTTCTACCGAATGCTTAGTTAGCATACTGCTAGTTTCAAATGTCTTAATACTACATGTTAACTTGATCATGGATAGAGCCTCACATTCTCACAAAACATAACCTTAAATAATAAGAAAAGATGAGTTCCCACTCTCAACATCAATGTCTTTGGTCCCCTTAATCAATAGCAAACCTAGTAATCACAATCGCAATTTTATCCTAAACAATTATTTCAAACAGATTAAACTCATAAAACAACTCACATGGATTGGTCTTTTAATTTGTAATTGTTTTTGTTAAAGTACCATTCAAGCAAGGAAGATTTAATATGAAATATTATGGTCTGTATTAGGTTTAGTATATATATTCAAATGATAAATTTTATATTTATGAAATAGAAAAGAACTTATCGAAAAAATATTGTCTAATAAAATATATATGTACCTTAAACATAAGAATAAGATAGAAAATAACTACAAACAATGATTATTATACTACTATTTAAATACAAAGGTCAGTGGGATCACCACCGAACACCACGTGTTAGCAGGCTATTGGATCACACAACATTTTTTATTTTATTCTTTTCCTATATGCTTTTATATGTAAAACAGTTTTAATTCACTTATTTGGTCGATGTGTACAGTAAAATTTGAGAGCTTTACAATGTGACCACTAAACTTCAACAAATTGTAAAAATTTCTAAATGATCATTTATGTGACTGCAAATTGTGATGGAAGAGAGAGGGTTAGGAGTGTAGAGAAAAAAAATAGAGCAACAACAATATTTTTGCATCTACACAGCTTTTGATTTCTTCAAGAAAAAAAAAATTATAAGTATTTATAAATCATAGGTTATGAAATGTTTGACGTTCGTGATTTTGAATTACGATTTTACCCATGTGATCCTTTTTAGTTTTTCCATGTAAGAGATCTTTCCAATATGTAAGTAAAATGTTGATCTTAAATTAAAAAAAGTATAAATTAAATGATTTTGAGTTTGCTTGCAAATAATGAACCATGGTGTTAAATTTTTTATTATTATTACAATAAAATGAACTTTGCTTCAACTATATTTAAAAACCATATTTAATTTAACTTTTATAAGTTTTTCTAACATTATTTGTTTTACTATATTAATTTTAATAGATATCAAAGATGTATGTTAGTAACTATGGTAGCCACGGACAACCAACACACATAAGTCACAAAACACATTACCAACTTGGCAACATGTATTATATACGTTTATATGCTTTGATTTATTTTAAGTTTATAAATATAAAAATATATCATAAGGTTTGTCAAAAGAGATGACTCATTTGAGTGAGTGAACACATCGGGTTTAGATCTCCCCTCTTCTTTCCACAAACCATTCTCTTTTTTTCCTAACCAACCTTTATTCTGTTTAAAAAAAAAGTTAATTAGCTTTATTTTTTTTACAAACATTTTGCTATTTTCAATGGTTTCATTTTAGGTTGATTTATGTTTATGTTCACCAATGTTTAAATGTTTTTTTAAATGGTTTTGTTTGAGATGTTGACTTTTTTGTTATTTAATAGTCTTTTTACCCGTTGCAACGGACGAATCTAAAAGTATGCAGGATCGTTTAAGGGTTTGAACACAATTACAACACAACAACACAATGAGGAGATTATCTAAACTCTAATCAAACAGTAAACTGGGTTAACCAAAAGTGATACAAAGAACACAAGTAAAGCAAGAGACAGAACAGGAGAATATGGTTTTTCACGGATGCAGTATATTGCTTTCTCAAGTTCTTTTACAAGTGTTACAAAGTATGTTAAAAATACAAGAAACTTGAAATACTTATACTACAACCTACAGCCGGCTATACTATGAAAGCCAGCTGGGTACAATTGACTAGACACTAACAAAATCAATTGTAGAATCAAAAGGCATATCTGCCTTTTGACCTTGTGACTATGACATGCCATAGCTCACATCCTTATACATTACAAAAAGGATAAAGTACATAAAGTGGAAAGTTTCAGACTCAAGACCTCAATGTACAGTTACCAAAAGCATGGACCTTTTCACCAACTCTTGTAAGTTGGTGACTTATCTGAGATGCAGCGGAAAAGATGCTTTATGGAACAGTACATCAGATAAAGCATGTGTACTAAAAGTCTTCGGAAGAAATCTGTCTTCATAGGGTGAAGCTTCGGAAGACTTTGTCTCTTGAAGCTTCGGAAGACTTCATGTTTGGCTTCGGAGATATTGGTCTTGACTTCGGAAGATTTTACACTTAGAATGTTTTCTAATGTATTGTGTAAAACTCCGAAGCATTCTTCACTTCAGTACTTAGTGCATGTTGCTGAGACACTTTGGATGTTTTGGGTTGCATCAAACTTAAGGAATCCTTACAAACTCCCCCTAGGCTGATGCTACCAAAACACTTAGAAGATATTCAGATGTTGGTAGTCTTCAGTACAATCAAGACATTCCTTTCTTCATTTGGTAGTCAGGATCATCAAGACTCTCATAGTATCTTCTCATTTCAAAGAGATCATGCAGAGGTAAGTTGATTATTTCTTGCCAGGAGTAGACATTCTCAACACCTTCATCTCTGACAACATGCCATCTTTCTGGATTGGTAGAATAAGTCCAGGACAAGATAGGTGTCTCAGTTGCTAGAGGAGCCACTTGCATAGGAGTTGATTGGGTTGTCTCATCATGCACTTCCTCAGGTTGATCTGATTCAGCCTGGGGTGTATAGGTAGATGACTTTGGCTTCTTGTTTTTAGTCTTTGGTTTAGAAGCCATTTTCTTCTTCCTCTTTAATGTCTTTAACTGAGAAGACTGGTCTGCAGCACCATGTTGATCATCAGTGTCTTTCTCAGTTGGGTGTTCCTCCCTCACAGGTTCAGAAGGAGAGGGAGTTTGATCCTGTCTTAGATCAGAAGATGAAGTTTGCTGAGGCTCAGCTGGAGGTTCTGGTTCAGGTGTCTCTGGTTGTTCAAACTTGACGTCCACTTCAGGTGGGACTTGACTTGGAAGAGAGTGCAAGTCAATCAATTACCACTTTTAATCTTCTGCTTGATCACCCTTATAGCTCATCCATTGTAGATAGAGACATGGGACCAAGTCTCCTTCGGAGAATCCATATGACTTCAAGAAGCTCATCATTCTTTGTCTGTCAGCAGACTTCTTTGCATTCTTTTGAATGATGGCTCTTGACTTTGCAGCTTCTTCCCTTAGCTTCCTTTTGGTTGTTTTTCTTTCTTTGACTAGCTCAAGCTCAAGTTGCTTTAAGTACTCGAACTCAATGAAGTCATAGGACAGGGGAAGAAGTGCATTTGCCTGATAGAAGCCTGTGGCACTCAGATAGTTATCATTTTGATTCTATCCTCTTCTTTATCTACCTGAGGTTCTTGTGGAGCCACATCTTCCTGTGCAGGACTTTCTTGAATTGGAGAGAGAGTGGTGTATGCTTGTAAAGTCTTTTTTGTCTCTTCTCCTCTTTGAATTGGAGAAGTAACCTTGCATCTTCTTTCTCCTTTATCTCTCCTGACACTTCCATGTCAGCCAGTTCATTCAACTCTTCTAAGGGGAGGGAGATGATTTCATCAACATCATAGTTCCTGGTCTGTAAATAGGTAATCCTGACTGCCCTTAACTCATCATCTTTAGTATTTGGTCTGGGGGCAGCCCTGATTGCAGCTTGCATGAATTTAGATGACCCAGAAGAACTTTCTCCCCTTAGCCTCCTTTTCCTCTCTCTCTCTTCCTCCTCAATTTCCTCAGGAGTCATTATCATTTTCCCTTTGTCACCAACAGACCTTTGTGACTTAGGGTGGATTGAGGCTTGGCCTTCATTGCTTGGTGTAGCTTCCATGCTCTGGCCAGAGAGAGGCTGAGAAACCCTTCACCAGCAGGTGTCTCAGATGGAGTTTGGACCTCTGCAGCAGTTGTTGATGGTGAGACAAGGGTCTCAGGTTCTGCCACTGGGCCTTCAGCCAAGGTTTCCCCTATGAACTAATCTTAGGGTCCACCTCAACATCCAGTTGACCGATGACATTTCCTGATTGCCTAAGTCTCCTTCTTAGAGAGAACTCTGCAAGGATCCTGTCTTGGATTCTTTGAGCTAGCCTGTCAGCTTGTCTAGATTTGCTGGATTGACAAGTGGCATGTTGACTAAATCCAGTCTTTCATAGAAGCTCAGGCTTTGGAACTGAAAGACTTCTTGTTGGCCTTGAACTCTGTGAAGTATAAGGGCTCTTCTGTCCTCATCATACCTCCACCTTATGATGTAGTTGCCAGTTCCTTGTGGTGGAGATGAGACAGCCCTTGGTATACCTTCCTCAAAGAGACTCCTAATGATTGAGTCTATAGAGTCCACATTAATGTGAACTTGAGGAAGTTGCTGAGAATGCACAACAGCAAGTGAGGATGGTGAGTCCTCTATGTCCATTCTCTTTGAAGAACTCCCAGGTTCTGTGGTTGTAATAACTTTCTCCCCTTTTGGTAGCATCACCCACTTGCATAGGTGAGCTGGAGGATAAGTCAATCACTTCCACAGGTTCTTGTGTTCCTGTTGAGCTCTCCTTAAAGGTCTCCCAGCTAGTTTTTCCTTTAGATATGAAATCTGAAGTTGCTGATCATTGACCCTGTTTTGTAAGGTAGTCACCTGAGATTCCAAGTGACTAACCTTAGAGACTAAATAGGTGCATGTTTTTGACAATTCTTGCACCTTTAGTCTCAAGTTCCCCTCATCTTCATCAGAAGAATCACTGGGGGATGAGATGATTGGACCAAAGTCCTCTCGCTCACCACCAGCTTGAGTTTCTTGGCTGCTGGTTTTCCTCTGCTCACTGACAGCCTCAGTTGAGATGCCAGAGGGCAGAGTTGCCATGGTTGAGGTCTGAATGATGTAATCACTTTCAAAAGTGAGAGCCTCTTCCATATGGACATCTGGAACTAGTTCAGAAGTGTCCACCTCAGTAATAGGTGACTGATGGGATAGACTGAGGAGAGTCAGAGGTACTCGTCTCTCTTTGAGTAGGGGATGAGAAGAGAGACTCATGGTACACACCGAATCCTAAGTCTTCATCAGTATAGAAGGATAGGTTGGGAATTGGTTGGTTGAGATCCAAGACTGGGGATGGTAGCTGTCCCCTGAAGGTTGTCACTGAGTGTTGAGACTCAAAGTGAAGGCTTAAGGCTGTTGGGCTAGTGAGCTCATCAGTGTGAGCATGAGGAACCTCATCACTGATTCTTGAAACAATGGGAGTGGTCTGCTCCTCAGGAGAAGTGGGAGCTCCAGTATCCACTTCTTCCTGTATTGGTGAGTATATAGGGGTCTCCACAGACTGAATAGTCTGAGCAGGGGTTCGTTTGAATTTTCTTTGGTAGGTGATGGATATTTGAGGTTGTGTAGAGGGTTGGAGAGCAGTAGGTGTGGGTTCAACACTAGCTTGGACTGCTAGGTTGTCACCTTGAGCAATGAGCTCTAACATTTTTGGGACTGGGGGCTGTTTCTACCCCTGAGAAGCCTACAGTTGGCTTCTTCATAATTTTAAAGATGCCGGGCTTCATCTGTCCCATTTAAGAATATTACTTGTTTCCCTCAACTGTGAGCCCAGTTCACAGTTGAGAATGTGTTGAACATATCTAGGAAACATGTAGTATTCTAAGGAGTCTAAGTTTGCAAGTAAATTAGTATAAACAAATTGTGAATACCTGAACTTGACCCCCTGAATCATTCCATGAACTATAAAGGAGAGATCCTCAGGAATCTGGTCCCATCCACCATGCTTGTTTGATAAGCTGTGGATAACCACATGGAGCAGGTATTTCCACTGGGATGAGACCTTCCCTTTCCTGAAGGTCTTTACATAGAAATCTCCTTCATAGCCCATCTGCTCGAAGAATGATTAACCGCTTCCTTTGGGAAGAACACTTCACCTTCTTCATTATCCAGCTGAAGATGTCGGTTGATGATGCCGGAGTGATGAAGATTGTTCTCCCCTGCACTGTGGCAGACAGTGCCTTCTCCCCATCCATAATGACCTCTTGGCAGGTCTTCCAGAATTCAAGCAAGTGATCCTCATATAGAGGAGGATCAATGGTTAGGGAGGTGAAGTAGTGAGACAAAGACAAGAAACGGCAAACCTCTGAGAAACGAGGATCTTTGTCAGAGCATAACAGAGCAACTGATTGTGTTGTCTGTGTAGCTGTATGGCAAAGTTAGGATCATTCTGTGAGCAAGGTCAGCCATTGTGAGGTAGCTCAGAGACGAAGAGAAAAAATGGGAAAGAAATTTCAGAGAGAAAGCTTTGGTTTTTAGGTTTGGAAGAAAAGCAGATGATAGAAGAGGGGAAACCGTTGGGTTTATATCAGAGAGAAGGATTTCAGATAAAGTTTAATGAAAGAGGATAACTTTGAAATCTGTATGTCGGTCCCCCTCTGAAAAAATAGTTTACCTTTTGCTCAAAAAGTAGTTTTCTTGGAATTCGAAAAGCTTCGAAAGTAATTTGTCTTCGGAAGTTTTGATTGAAAAAGCTTCTGAAGCTAAAATGGCTTCGGAAGAATTTTTCCTGAGAGTCTTGAAGATTTATGCTTCGGAAGAGAATAAACTCTTGGATGCTTTGTATAAGAATGAACAAAGCTTCCGAAGGTTAATTTTGCTTCGGAAGGAAAAAGTCCTTAAAAATGAATAAGCGTCTAAGTTAAGAATTTTAAGCTTCAGAAGATAAATTTGACTTCTTCCGAAGGTAAAATTCTCTTAGACAGTCATTTATTTTGAAGACATATTTTTCTTCTGAAGGTAAAACGTTATCTTCCGAAGTTCAGAAAATTTTCAAGAATCTAAGGAAAGTCTTCAAAAATAGTTTTACATTCAAAGAAAACATGAGCTTATGAAAGTGATGAACTAGACAACTTAGGACACACATATTTTTTAAGAAGAAATAATTAGAATTAGTTTTAAGAAAAAATCTACTCAAGTTAATCATCCCAATAGCTGATATCAGATACTTAAATCTCTGTTCATCAAAAGATTTTGTGAACAGATCAGCATATGTTCATCTGTGTGAACTTTGACTAGTTAATTAATCCTTTTCATAGTTATCTCTTATTAAATGATACCTGATGTTGATGTGTTTGGTCCTTGAGTGCTGCACAGGATTCTCAGTGATAGAGATAGCACTATTGTTGTCTATGTGGATAGGAGTCTCTTTGAAGTTAAATCCATAGTCTAGCATCTGATTTTGAATCCAAAGCACTTGAGCACAGCAGCTTACAGCAGCAATGTATTCAGCCTCAGCAGTAATGCAGACACACAGGATTGTTTCTTACATTGCCATGAGACAACCCTTCCACCAAGGAATTGACATCCCCCAGATGTAGACTTGCAGTCATGTTGCAACCACCATAATCACTGTCTGTATAGGCATACAGATTGAAAATAGGATTCTTTGGATACCATAGACCAAATGTTGAAGCACCTTTGAGGTATCTTAAAATCCTTTTCACAGTGATTAAGTGAGACATCTTAGGGTTTGCTTGATATCTTGCACAAATACATGTAGCAAACATGATATCAGGTCTGCTAGCAGTAAGATACATAAGAGACCCAATCATAGCCCTATATAAGTGCTCATCTACACACTCCCCCTCAAGATCTGGACCAAGGGAGTGGTTTTGGCTATAGGTGTCTTAGCAATCTTACAATCAGTCATGTTGAATCTCTTGAGTATATCTTGAACATACTTTGACTGACTTATGAAGATGCCATCTTCAACCTGCTTCACTTGAATTCCCAGAAAGAAGTTGAGTTCTCCTATTGAACTCATTTCAAATCTATCTTTCATCAGCTTTTCAAAGTCTTGCAGAGCTTTGAATTGGTTGAACCAAAGATGATGTCATCCACATATACTTGAACTAGCAGAAGTCTTTTCCTTGTCCTTTGATGAAGAGAGTTCCATCTATAGTACTCTCCTGTATCCATGTTTACAGAGATACTCAGACAGTGTTCATACCACTTCCTGTGTGCCTGATGCAGCCCATAAAGAGTTTGTCAAGCTTGCAGACATAATCAGGATGATCAGGATCTACAAAACCAGGTGGTTGTTTGACATAAACCTCCTCATCAATCACTCCATATAAGAAAGCACACTTTACATCAAGTTGATAGACTTTGAAATTCTTGGATGCAGCAAATGCCAGGAATATCCTAAGAGCTTCTAGTCTTGCTACAGGAGCAAAGACATCAGTGTAATCAATCCCTTCTTCTTGTGTGTATCTTGAACAACTAGTCTTGCCTTTCTTGATGATGATTCCTCTATCATCCTTCTTATTCCTAAAAACCCATTTGGTTCCAATGGTAGTTCCCATGAAAAGAGGACAAAGGTTCCAAACTTTCTGCCTTTTGAATTGAAGCAGCTCTTGTTGCATAGCTTCAATCCAACTTCCATCTTTTAGAGCTTCTTCAACTTTCTTTGGCTCTAACTAGGATAGAAAACAAGAGTGAAGACAAACATTTGCTTCATGGGTTTGCCCTCTTGTCTTTACCCCGGAGCTAACATCTCCAATGATGTTTGTGGTAGGATGAGACTTGTGGATTCTTAGCTGAGGGATCACAGCAAGTTGCTGAGATAGATCCAAATTTGAGAAATTTAGATCTGGTCTTGAAGATTGATCCTCCACATTATCACACTTATCAAGATTAACTTGATCCAATGAGTGTGTGACATCATTGTGTTGTCATCTATGGTATGGTTATTATCATCAAGAAATTCTTGATCACTATCACCATCACCATTGTTGTCTTCTGCAATTGAGGTGTCTTTATCTGGTTGAGAAGCCTCTGAGCTGGAATTTGAAGGCATGCCAGATGTATCAGCTGGATTTGTCATTGTTGTGCTGATAGAAACCTCATTTGCTGAAGTAGTTTCAACTGGAGCTGAAGGTGTGTGAGTTGAAGGTCTTCCTAGCTCAAATCTTGGCAGGATCACTGTATTAAATTTTCTGCAGATCCTGAAACATGCTCACAAGATTTATTAAAACAGTTGGTAACTAAATCAAGATCAAATAGCCAATCCGGACCAGAACCAGCACACTGGGTGTGTGCTAATTGAAAGTCACATTGGCTGACTCCTCAATAATTCTAGTTCTGAGATGTATACTCTATAAGCTTTAGCTTGGGAAGAGTATCCAATGAAGTGTCCATCGTCTGATTCTCAGCAAACTTGGCAACTTGATCTTTGGTATTCAAGATGGTGCAGGGACATCCAAATGACCTGAGAAAACCAATGAAAGGTTTCCTCTTGTGCCAAAGTTCATAAGGAGTCTTACCATGTGTCTTAACTACTAAAACTCTGTTTTGCACATAGCAAGCAGTATTAACTGCCTCTGCCCAGAAGGTGATAGGCAGTTTAGAGTCGGACAACATAGTTTTTGCAGCTTCAATAAGTGTCCTGTTTCTCCTCTCAGCAACTCCGTTTTGCTGAGGAGTCCTGGGAGCACTGTATTGTCTTGTTCCCTTTTCATCACAAAATGTATCAAGGATTTGGTTCTTGAATTCAGTTCCTTGATCACATCTTATGGTTTTGACCTTGTGATTCTCAATCTTTAAGATGAAATTCTTTAAAATCTCAGGAGTCTCATCTTTAGTTCTAAGGAAGAAGACCCAAATGAATCTTGTAAAATCATCTGTGATCACTAGACAGTATAAGGTCCTTCCTAAACTCATTACACTGGTGGGGCCAAAGAAATCCATATGTAACAAGTGTAGGGGTGTAGCGATGGAGTTCATTTCCTTAGGCTTATGGGATGCCTTATGTTGCTTCCCTTTCAGGCATGCACACAATGATCATCACTTGTAAACTCTTTCTTTGGCATTCCAGTTACCAGATCATGCTTAATCAATTTATTCATGTTTTTAAAGTTTACATGGCACATTCTTTTATGCCATAGGAAAGACTCATCACTATTGGCTTTAGATAGAAAGCATGAAACTTCTCCAGAGGGAGATGTTTCTTGCAAATCCATCTTGTACATGTTCCCTTTCCTAGGGGCTCTGAGCAGGATGTGCTCATGAGGAATGACCACACCAGGCTTGAGAACAATGCACTCATGCTCAGTAAAGAGCATGTTATGTCTTTGATCACAAAATTGGGATACACTTAGAAGATTGTACCCAACTCCTTAACAAAGTTTACCTTTTCAATGTTGAGCTTACCATTTGTGACCTTGCCCCTTCCAGAAATGTAACCACCTTCATCTCCTCCAAAAGCAACTGGTCCTCCATCAATTCTCTCAAAATTATGGAGTAGAGACCTATTGCCTGTCATGTGCCTGGAACAGCCACTGTCAATTATCCAGACGTTTCCGTTTGTCTTGAGCTGTTCCTGCACAAAGAAAATGATTAGTTACATTTGGAAACCCAAGTCGTACTTGTCTTGGGCTCAGTAAGTGTAATAGAAGGTAATGCAACAGTAATAGATCCTATGGTTGTATTGTGAGGATCTTCAGCTATTGTTGATGGAGAAATTTCAGTCATTTGATCCTTTTTAGACTTCCACACCACCTTTGGACTCTTGGACTTGACCTTCAAAACTTTGAAGTTCTTGGAACTTCACAGGTTTTGATGACTGAACCTTCGGAAGATTCTGCAGTCACTGCAGCAGACTTCAGTGCTTCGGAAGAACTCCTTTCTTCCGAGACCAATTTTACTTCCGAAGGTAATTTTCCATTTACCTTCTTCTTTGATTTGGAGCTTCCGAAGGAAACAGACTTTCCTTCCGAAGCTTGAGACTTCTTGAGATTCTTTGAAGTCTTTGTATTGGTCATGTGGATGGTACTTCTAGGATTGTATGGGCAATCCTTAGCAATGTGAGAAGTATTTTCACACATGATACATAACATTTTCTTCTTCAAAAGAGTCTCCTTTTGAAAGCAAGACTGGCTTTGGTCACATCCTTTCTCCACCTTCATCTTGATAGATGCTGAGACAGTTCTTTTGGGCTGTGAACTGTTCTTGGAGTTTGATGGTCCAGGCTGTGCAATAGTGGTACACAGCAGCTCAGTCTTCTTCTTTGCTCTGAGATGATTGAACATGAACCAGGACTCTTAGATGAGGAGTCTTGGTTGATGTCTTCAGTCCTTACTACTTTGAAACCTGCAGAGATAAAAACTTGTTTCTGCTTAGCATCAAAAGTAGCCTTGATTTCTTGAGCCTTCAAGAACATGCGAATGAGGATATCATGTTTTTGAAGGTCTCTTCTTCAAGAACACTTTTCTCTGCCTTGGCTTTGCTGATCACAACCTCAGCCTGGCACTCAGTCAATTTAGTTATGAGATCTTGGATCTGAGTTTTAAAATCTGTATGTTTATGTTTTAGTACTGAAATGGTTTTCTCCAAATCTTCTATTTTTAACTTGTAATCATTTTCAGACTTTCTAAAATCAGATTTTAATATGTTTAATGACTCAAGATCGGATCTCATCTCTAAGTTGTAGGACCTGTATCTATTCACTTTAGCAATGCATTCAGGAGTACAGAGATGTTCCAATACGTTGGCTTCATCATGGTCAGCCATCAGTGCTTGGTTTGGACAAGCATCTTCCACCTGAAAACTCCAGTCAAAGCATTCTTCTTCAACAGCAACAGCAGCATGTTGCTTAGGCTTCTCAGACTGAGGAGCTTTGTCAGTGTAGTTTAGTCTGGGTGGTGTTTGGCCCCCATTTGCTTTAGGTGCCTTACACTCCCTAGCAAAGTGACCCATAAGGTACAGTTGTAACACTTAACTTTGCTTTTATCCAGCCCAAACTTTCCACTGGTAGCATTGCTTGGAAATCTTCTTCCTGTTCTCTTGTAGAACTTCTTGGCTCTGTGAGTGAGGAGAGTCATCTACTGAACTATCTCCATGTATTCCAGGTCATCTGGATAAATACAATCCAGGTCTTCAAGAGTGAAGAGATAATTCCCACAGCTTTCATCAGTAGACACAAAGGCTTGAGAAGAACTTGTCTCTTGGAATGGACTTCCTTGAGTAAAGTTTTCCCTTGGTGTCTCCGGGAAGGTGATGAAAGGACCCTTTTGTGAGTTGTCAGGGTAGCATATGAGATGATGTTGGGGTTCTATGATGTCCCTTTCAACCACATGAAGGGCTGAACCCGTTTGATTGTTGGAGTTGCCAGATGAACCTTGTATGTTCATCTCCATCTGGTATCCACTGAGAATCCCATATAACTCTGTCAGAGTAAGAGTTTTAAGGTTCTCAGTCCTTTTGATCACCACACAATAGTGTGTCCATTGCCTAGGAAGTGAGGACATGAACTTCCTTACAATGTCTCTGTTCTCAAGAGGAACTCCTCCATCCACTAGGGTATCCACAATCTCAACATACCTGAAGTATTGTTGAGTCATGGTTTCACCTGCTTTAAAGGTGAAATTTTCAAACTGCTGCTTCAGAAGATCTTTCTTGTTCTCCTTGGCTTCAGAGGAGCCTTCATACATCAGCTTCAGTGCATCCCACAGCTGTTTAGCTGTTTTGCACTTCTTAAAACCTCTGTATACAGAGTTTGGGAGAGCAGTCTGAAGAGCAGTCATGGCCTTCCTGTCAATCTCTACTCTTTTTCTATCTTCATCTGAGTAGTTGGTCATATCTTTAGGAATCATACCAGCACAAGTAGCAAAGGGGGTGCTGGGTATGAAAGGTCCATTTTCAACAGATTCCCACATTCTTGAGTCAAGAGACCTGATGAAGCCTTCCATCCTCATGCACAAGGTGTCAAAATCATCAAGAGTGATCAGTGGGGATTTGTTCATGGTTCCAGTCTCCATATCAGTCTTTGAGATGAAAGCCATTTGAAGAGTTTAGTTTTTGTGTGTGTGAGGGATCTTAAGATGGTTAGATCTTATATCAAAAGCATGAAAGCTCTAATACCAATTGCAGGATCGTTTAAGGGTTTGAACACAATTACAACACAACAACACAATGAGGAGATTATCTAAACTCTAATCAAACAGTAAACTGGGTTAACCAAAAGTAATACAAAGAACACAAGTAAAGCAAGAGACAGAACAGGAGAATATGGTTTTTCAAGGATGCAGTATATTGCTTTCTCAAGTTCTTTTACAAGTGTTACAAAGTATGTTAAAGATACAAGAAACTTGAAATACTTATACTACAACCTATAGCCGGCTATACTATGAAAGGCAGCTGGATACAATTGACTAGACACTAACAAAATCAATTATAGAATCAAAAGGCATATCTGCCTTTTGACCTTGTGACTATGACATGCCATAGCTCACATCCTTATACATTACAAAAAGGATAAAGTACATAAAGTGGAAAGTTTCAAACTCAAGACCTCAATGTACAGTTACCAAAAGCATGGACCTTTTCACCAACTCTTGTAAGTTGGTGACTTATTAGAGATGCAGCGAAAAAGGTGCTTTATGGAACAGTACATCAGATAAAGCATGTGTACTAAAAGTCTTCGGAAGAAATCTGTCTTCATAGGGTGAAGCTTCGGAAGACTTTGTCTCTTGAAGCTTCGGAAGACTTCATGTTTGGCTTCGGAAGATATTGGTCTTGACTTCGGAAGATTTTACACTTAGAATGTTTTTCTAATGTATTGTGTAAAACTTCCGAAGCATTCTTCACTTCAGTACTTAGTGCATGTTGCTGAGACACTTTGGATGTTTTGGGTTGCATTAGACTTAAGGAATCCTTACAAAGTATTTTGTTACATACAGTCAAAACTTAAGAACATAAAGGTTTTTAGAACATCGGTTCTATATTATATATCTCTAGCATAGCATCGTTAACATGAGTCGTTTATAAAAAAACCCACGACAACGCGCGGGGTATAAATTCTAGTTAACTTAAATATCCCTAGACAAATTAGCCAGTGCGTCACATTAATCAAGCAGTGACCCAGGTTCAACTCCAGTGGTCAACACTTCTTTTGCTTTCTTCCCTTTCCTTCGTTTGACATTAATTATACTAGTATGGGACACGCGCGTTGCGGCGGAATACATCAAGAATATTTCACACATCTAATAACAACAAATTGTAGCACCTTATTAGTTAATTCTTGGACAACAACTACTACCTGAACCCTTTCAAGATGCATAGTGCTAAGGGTGATTTATAAGGAAAATATCACAGAATAGTAACCAAGTTTGAAAAGTGTTATAATTTAATCACTCGTGCATATTTTTCTCAAATTGGACCTCCGAATAATCAAATCGAGTCATTACCAAATTTTATTATGACAAGAAAATAATAATAGAAAAGACATGCGAGTTAGAATTTTCAATATATAAAATTATATTAAAAAATAAACAAAAACATGTTAATTATGAAAAAAAAGTGCCTAAAAATTACGTCAACGTTCAAAAGATAGAAAAAAATATTTTTTTAACTAAATCCAAAAGTCCAACATGTTAAAAAATATGTTATGATTTTTAATTTGTATAAAATATAAAAATAAATAATCTGATTAAAACACTTTTAAAACTTGAGTTATTTAATTAGAACACTTTTAAAAGTTGATTACTATTTTACAAAATTACCCCTTTTATAAAACTCTAGTTTTATATTTTCAAGATGCATAGATGAAAGAAAATACAAAACAAACAACAAAAAATGAAAAGTCACTAAAACAATAGTCGAAATGTACATAATGAAATCATTGTATATATGCACAATCATTGTATATATACACATTTACAAAGGTAAGTGGCATATGCAACCGGCCAAAAAACCTCCTTTTTTATTTGACACTTTTTATCCCTAAACTTTTTATAAAACTTTAAGAAATATCATTTTCACACCCTTAAGTTTTTTAATTTCAGATTTACTCTTGTAAAATATAATTTCGAGTCCATCATCATTAGGACAAAATCATATGTAACTCGACTTAACTATTTTTCGACAAACACCTACGTTTTGATGTAAATTTTGTTCAGATATTTATTGAGTCAAATTTAAACGTTTCGACGTAAGTTTTGTTTGGGAACGCGTTGGATCAAATATGATATATTTTTGTTTACTCTACGTTTCGATGTAAACTTAATCTAATCACGAGTCAAATATAAATGTTTGAACATATGTTTTGTTTGGAAAAAAGTTGTGCCTAATATAATACGTTTTCATTCAACTATATAAATTTGAGTCACTCTACATATTGGCGTAAATATAGTTCAAAAACAAATCGGGTTGATTGTAATTTAAACATTATCACGCAATATACGATGTCGCGGTAACACGCGACGGGTAAAAATACTAGTTTAAAAACAAAAACCAATTAGTTGAAGATAAATTCCCCAAATGGCAAAAAAAACATAATCACCAAGGATTAACTAGCATGAATCAAAATCAAATAAAATAAGACAAAAGTCAAAGATGATTGGTCTTATTACATAAACACAATCCATGCTGATTATAAAAAGTCAACCAAGTGCAGGATAAATAAATGGGATTAGCATCACAACCACAACAAATCTACGTAACATCTGAGAAATTTAAATGATGTGATTCATGTTACAATTATACCTCATCAAGAGGGCTTGCAAATTGCAAGTTGATGCTCTCAGCAAGCACCCACATAACAAAAAAACATTTAGATTTCATCTAGTTTAAATGTAATTAAGAAAGCACTAATGGCTCTTGTGAGGCTCATAAAGTCTCCAATGCTGCTAGTAAGTTGGTTACTTCTTGGTAACTGTCTCAAATATCCAAAATCACTATTCATTCAGTTAGTGTATAAATTTAGTACTTAGTAGTAGTAATTGAGAGTTGTGATTTCAAATCTTTCAAAAAATAAAAAAATTCCAGTTCCTATATATAATACATACAAATATGTGATGGACATGACACATATAGTGTATGCATATATTTAAGCAAAAGAAATCCGTCACATATTCTCACCTTGTTTCGTATGCGTTACAAGTGAATATGTATGTTGATTCTCTACCGGGTCAAATATACTTTTTTTAACCTAAATATGAAGCATGTCAAACAGGTTAATTAAAATTACACAAGGTGTTAGACTTTTTACATCAAATTCAAAAAACAGCCAAAAGAATCAGCGAGTCAACCAAACCTAACCTTGAACCCACTTATAGTTAAGTTTTATATAAAACTATAACTTTGAAATTGATTTAGTACAAATACTAAGTCTCTAAGCTACTAATCTATGGTTCAACAACAAAAGGTAAATACACTATAAACATTTAAGTCATACTCCCATTTGTCAGAAGGCGATAACAACATTCTTTCATTTTGATTAGAGTTCTCTCATCTAAAGCTAATGTGCTCAAACACGTTGATGATGCTCAGTGTTGGCCATTCCCTATGAACCTAACAATTATCCTTTTCATTAATGATTTAGAATTTGTGATATTGCCAAACAGTAATCCTAAGACTTGTACAAGTTGCAGCTGATGATCTACAGTGTGGTCCCAAATGCATAAACCATGACAATGGAAATACCCAACTGCTTTAAAATCAGTCACAAAGACAGAACCATGATAGTAAAACTCATATGTATTCTTTGAAAGTCATAATCAGATAACTGACTACCAAAATGCAATGCTAAACAAAGAAAACAACCAAAATGCATATGAAGTCGGATTTGTATATGAACTTCGATTACTTGCATCATAATAGTAAAGCGTAGATAAAGACATGAGATAGAGGAAGAGCACCGATTTGGCACCTGAGATAGAAGAATCCCAACGAAAGCTGCGATCCTGATTAAAGGTCACGGGTGAATGAAATCAACCACAAAACTGAAAGTGTGTGCACCTGATTCAGAATGACATAGGTAGGAACAGTTACAACCAAATGGTAGGGAGGATTGCAAGTAAAGAAGAGCAGAATTTCATGCGTACCTGAGGTAATCGAAATCGACGAGCATAGTAGTAGACCTAGCTTGCTTCCGATTATAAATAGAGGTTTGGGGGGAAGGGGGAATCTCAAAAGGCAACCATTCCAGTTTCAGTTGATGCCATGATTGAATGGAAGGTTAAATTGAACCTTCACTTAGTCGTTTCGGTTGAGCAAACCTGATTGAATGCCATTTAATGTGACAGCGAAAGTGAATGCAAGGGCGAACGTGAATGAAACGGTAATGGTTGAGACATAACAGTGGTGGGGAGAAAGAACAGGCGCGTCTTGCCAAATACGATGAAATGACTTTTCTATGCATAGGTATATATATATATATAATATATATATATATATATATATATATATATAGTATATATATATATATATATATATAGGTATATATATATATAATATATATATAGGTATATATATATATAATATATAGGTATATATATATATATATATATAGGTATATATATATACATATACGTATATATATATATATATATATACACATATATACCTATATATACATATATATAGGTATATGTATATGTGTATATATATAGGTATATGTATACATATATAGGTATATATGTATATACATATATAGGTATATATATATAGATAGGTATGTATATATATATAGGTATATATATATATATATATATAATATATATATATATTATATATATATATATATATATATATATATATGAAATGGTTGAAATAATAATAAGGGTTTTAATTTAACAGGGAAAGAAATAATCTCAACATTAATCTTTTTAATAGATAGTTGAAATCAAATTGAAGAAAGAAGTTTCTCGTATTTTAGCCATAACCATTTTTATACTTTTTTTAAGTTTCTATATTTTTTCTAGTAGTTCATAACTTATATGTATGATATTATTTTTAATAAAAATTAAACATAAAAAGGAATATTTTTTATCCTGAAAACAAGTATAACATTATTATATAAATATACAATATTTTGTATGTTTTTTAGTGTATACGACTTTTGCTCATTATTATGTATTCATTATAGTTTATTGTGTCATTCTTGTTAGTTATTTTGTTTTTCAAATGAATTTGAAAAAATATATATATATAATATTAAAATAATATTATTTTGTAATTTTTAGTATGTAAAACATAATTATAAATTAACTATTAACTAATCTAATACATTAAAAATATTGGCAAAATAACATAAAATGATAGAAAATATAAAACTATGATAAATTATTTTATGTGTATTTTATCATTAGTATCATATTATGTTATCTTAAACATTATGAGTATTGAAAACATAATATAGTAACAAAAAGTACATATCTATAAAAAGATAATGATATAAATCGCATATTGTGTTGTCTTGAACACAAATAATTTTAAAAAATATATATTTATAAAATAATATTATTGTATACTTTTAATAGTAAAACACAATAATAGATTACAATAAATTTATATAATCTATAGCAAACACTGATAAAATAATAAATTATGTTATCTGAAATACTACGATTTAAAAAATTGTATTGGTGAAATACATTAGTGTGCGCTGATTGTAAAATACAATAATAGATAAATGTTTTATATAATCTATAAAAACAGTATAAACTATATGACACAAAATAATAAATAACATCAATGAGTACAATATAAAATTACATAAAATATATGACACAATAAACTAAAATTTGATATTATTAACGTACTAGACACTATAAATTGACGTATATGATAAAATAACCAAAATTCCATCCCAGTTAAATTAATAGAAAAACACGTATTAAACTCACAATCACTTTTAAACTTTTTGTTTAGATATTTTTCTTACTATAACTCTACTCGAATTTAAGTACCAATTTATTTTCTGATTAATACATACATTCATTGAAATACACTATCATTTATAGTAAGCTGACAAATATTGTATTTGACTTAAAACACGTGTGGCAGCACAACATCAAATGGTTATCAAGTATTTCACAGTTATGATTTTAAAATAACCTATATGTAAACCGATGAAACGACTGAAAAAAAAGAACTTCAAATGGATCACAAAGAATATTAAGACAAATACTAACATCTAGTAGAAAAAATACATATTGTATTATAAACTGATTCTACATTATAGAATTATACATTTAAGTTTTCAATTGATTTTTATCCGGACAAAAATTTTAATAATTCAAACTTTTAACTATTGTTCGATTATAATGTATGCTATTAATATTAGGCTCAGTATTGTATGTTTATTAATTTATTTATAATCATTATTGTAAACGAAATCAAATGCAAATCAAACGTACAAAATTGAAATTTATATTATTGTGACTGTTGTTAATAAAAGTAAAAATTCAAAGTTTTACTAGCTAAATTAAAAATATATATATTATGGGTACTAATAAAGAGACACCCATAAATTTAAATCGACACCCACAAATTAAAAACCCTATACGCTGCGTATGGACCCATACGCGACGTATAGGCTTTTCAGAAGACAAAACTGGCAAAGTCAAATCAGTCATTCAGCGGGTCTATACGCCGCGTATGGACCCATACGCTGCGTATAGGCCTGGGTCGTATGGGTGTGGGACGCATCTCCACGGACACCTATACGACGCGTATTTAAAAAGATATCTTAAATCAACAAATAGCTCACTAGATAGACTTGTGGAGTTTGTAGATCAATTGGTAAACGCACAAAAGGTAAATTTAAAAGAAAGTTTTGAGACAAGCAAAATTAAAATTATGAATCATTATAATCTCCCGTTGTTTGATTACCTACGAGGCAAAGTGTCACACAAAGCTCTTGATTATTAGTTGTCGAAAACACTAAATTGCATGTGATGCGCTCAGCAAATGCAACGTGTGGTTGTCAACTTTTCACTAGTTGTGGGTTGCCTTGTGCTTGTCGGCTGGAAAAATATGAACATTCTAGTAATAATCGTTCCATATTTATTATTTTCCTGTTACAGTAATGATTTTATATAGATTTATAATTTATAATGCAGACACTAAAATTCCATTGGATACAATTGACATATTATGGACGAAGCTTGATAAAATTAAACCATCATTTATGGAGCATGAAAAAATCGATGTTGAAGAAGAGATGAATGCGTGAAACAACAAATAATGACACAACCCGCCCTTGTAAAATTTAGTTTGGTGGAAAAAATAAAAAAAATTGTGTTTCCATTGAAAAATAACAAAAAAACGCCTGTTATTCAAACAGATATTCGTGGTCGTCCAACATTAAAGGTTCAACAGCAAAAGCTAGACACTCAACATAGTACGTGTGACATACCAAGACATTGCTCATTTACCGGAAGAACAACTTCAGCAGTAAAGTCTCAGAAGCCTGTTATATAACGTAGTCGTTCCACATCTTCTAAGGTGTCACAAAGTATTAATTACTTTTCATTGATTGTCGGAGATCAGTAATTACACAATATAAACATGTAAAAAAATTGGATTCCTTCAATCTTTCATCAGTATATTTCACGTATACGAGATGTTCGACCCGATGGTAATTGTGGTTTTCGATATATAGCTTTAGGGTTGGGGTTTAATGAAAATAAATGGATGTATGTGTGTCAACAACTTTTAGAGGAGTTGGACACATATGAATTGAGTTACAGAGAAGTTTTCGATACTTTGTACGCCGGATAGTATAATGAATTGCGTCACACAATAGATTGGCAACGTGTGGAACCTGCGCCAAAAGAAAATTGGATGATAATGCTGTATACGGGAATAGTAATTGCTCAAAGATTTGGTGTTATTCTTCATCTATTAAGCAATAACGGTTGTCAAACATTTTTCCCCTTATGGGCTGATCCGAACAGTATGATGCCTCATCATGTCGTTTCGATTGTTCATGTCAACAATAATCATTTTGTCCACGTTAAATTAGATGGAGATTATCCGATACCTACATTAAGTAATCTTTGGATTCTTAACCGAAATGTACGTGCTGTAGAATGGTAGCTTATATATAGGACTCGTATCTCGGAATACAACACAATAATAAAAGCTAAACGAGATCCCCCAATTTATATAAATTTATTTTAATTTAATACGTTTGTATTATATTTGGATTCTGATGTTAATATTATAAATTTACCATCTCGGAATATAAATTTATTATATTTGGATTCTGATGTTAATATTATTGTTCAACCTACCACATACATTCAAAATTAAAAAAAATTAAAAATTATTTAAAAAAAAGCTATTGCGTATAGACCCATACGTGGCGTATAGCTTCACAGACCCATTAAAGGGACATCTCACAAACTGACCCTACCAAACTTTTTCAAACCAAAAAAACTCTCTGGTATAGATCGATACTACACGTATTGTTCGTTGATTTCTCTACATTCACTAGTTCAGGTATGTATTATTGTTCTTATACCTTTATTATGTTAATCGTACGCTAATTTAAACGTTAAAGTGATGTTTTAAGCGGTGAAAACGTGGATTTGAAAACTGGTTTATGAACTATACGCGGCGTATAGAGCTATACGCAGCGTATAGCTCAAAGGTTGAAGAAGACCAAAGGGGGGCCTTATACGCGGCGTATAGCTCTATACGCGGCGTATAGGGGACCATACGAGGCACACACCTCATACGGGGGGCCCTATACGCGGTGTATAGATCTATACGCGGTGTATAGATCTATACGCGGCGTATAGGGCCCATACAAGGCACATAACCCATACGTGGGTTCTATACCCGGCGTATAGGACTATACGCGGCGTATAGGGTCTTATACGAGGCACACAACCCCATACATGGGGTCCTATACGCGGCGTATAGCCCTATACGTGGCGTATAGGCCCTATACGCATTTCTTAAAATTTTTTGTTTTCTTGTGCAGATATGTCTTCTGATTCTGAGATTGAGGCTAACGTTGATGTTATTGCTAATCATCCATGGCTATAGTTTGAGCCCGGGTCTATTGAGCATGCAAAGTGCTCAAAATTCATTCGTATAAAGATCAGTCATCAAAAGGCAGTGGATTGGGAGGTGATGGCCGAGCTTGGGGAGCACGATAGACTCGTTGGTATTATCGGAGATAATACGCCATGGAGTCGTTTATTGGAGCTGGCGTTCTTACCTTCTTACCGAGAGCTGATGGTGGAGTTTTTATCCACCTTTATTTATATTCGTCCTGATGAGATGGTGGAGGACGATGAGCGATCTGAGATTTCGTTTATGCTATGTGGACGATCTCATCAGATGTCGATTGAGCAATTTGCCATTTTCTCGGGACTTTATTATGAGCCGGAGACTGTTACCCTTCTATTTACAGAGGGAATTATTGAGATTGAGGAGACCCGATTGAGAGATTGGTGGCCTTAGATTGTCGGAGGTCCGTTTCCGAGGACTAAGGGCAGGGTTACTGGCATTAGAGATCCTCTCTTCCGTTACTTCCATCGCATGATCTCCACATCCATCACGAGACGTGGCAAGAGTCGGGAGTGGTGTACCATTCTCGACTTATTTTACTTATATTGTTTACTTGCGGGGACCAGGTACAACTTGGCGAGTTGTTTGGCAGAGTATTACGCTTCATATTATCATCGCCGGGAGCGCCAGGAGCGGTGTATGGCGGCGCGTACATTACGATGATTGCACGTTGTCTTCGTTATCTTCCTCGCCATGCTGCTGACGTATCTCCTCCGATCGAGCCGGGGAGATTAGATTGTCGTACGTTATTCGGCATGCTTATTATACGCCAATTTCCAGGTGGCATACGGTTCTCTCTTCGACCCGGTGAGATCCTCGCATCCGGCACCTGTTCAACAGGTCTGCGATGACCATCCACACCAGCAGCATGAGCATATTCCGCATGATCAGCCGCCACACGACCAGCCGCCAGCACATCAGCCGCCTCCTCAGCCACAGTTCCCTCGACATATTTATAGAGATGTAAGGGTGCCTGCACGTATGGAGACATTTATGCAGGAGATTACTACGAGATTACGGGATCAGGGTCGTCGCCTCGATCGAGTTGAGGATCTTATGGATTGGCACGTTCAGCTTGAGTTTCACGAGCCCGTGATGCTGGTATTGATCCTCCAGACTTGCCACCGCCTCGACATTACCCATATTCACCGTAGTTTTTTATATTATTAGTTGTACTTTTATTTGGTTATGTATTAAAAAATCGTTATTTATTTATATTATCATTTAATGTTTGTTTTGTTTTATATGTTTTATTTGTTAACTAAGATTTAAAATTATCGATTAATATGTTACAAAATATAACTTATACGTAAAGTCTCAACCTTAACATACAAAATAAAGCCGACAAATTTTAATACCCACAATAATATATAAAAACATCCTAACCTATACGCCGCGTATGGGTCCATACAGTATAGGTTCTTCACCATACATTGAAATTTTGCCGAAAAAATTTGAGAAAATTATACGCTGCGTATGGACCCATACGCGGCGTATAGCCATCCCGACACGAGTCTGACACGGTCTTGTCAGAACATACCCTATACGTCGCGTATTAGTCCATACGCAACGTATAGGGTATGTTTTATCTCGTGTCAGTCGACCCTATACGCGACGTATGAACCCATACGCAACGTATAAAGTCAACGGGTATTGATTTAAAATTTGTGGGTGTCCAAACAAAACCACCCTATATTATTACTCAATAGCTAAAATTTAAATTATTAAAATAAAATTTAACTTTTAAATATCAAATTTAAAAAAAAGCAGAAGCAAGAAAGCAAATTTAATTTCTGGAAAGCGAATTTATTATTACATCATCGTCCTCTCTTTCTCTATGAGTGTTTTCTGCTTTTTCTATGCCTACTCCTATCATTTCAATTTATTGTGGGGTCCATTCAAATTAGAAAGACAAAGGAGCCTACTACTAGACCAATAACATATTATTTTTATATTAATATTATAATATCTAGTTTAATATATAATGAACAAAATATTTTTTTAATTAATAATCTTAATCAGAACAAATTGCAAATATTAGTATTGCAATTATTGGATGATTATAAAAATAATAGTGGTTGATTACTTTAAAAATCGTATTTATTTTCACAAATACAATGCATAATTAACTAAGATTTACAGATTCAAGAATATGAAACATAAAAAATCAAGATGGACCCATGGAAATCTCAAAAATATTTTGTATTTTTCTGGTCTTACATGGCAACATCATTCACACCCACTATTTTCTCCCGTTTAATAATACGAATCACATTACGCCAAATACAATCATCATGATTACTACAATAATTTAGACAAAGTGGAAATGAAGGTCTATAAACCAATTAATTTTGGGTTGTGTTATACAAATATATTTTTATGTTATTTAGACATTATATTTTATTTATTTATTTTTATATATTTATATGTATGTATAAAAGGAGATAAAAATGATGAAAATAAATAAGATGTATTTATAATATACCCCTTAATTTTATTGAACCGGTTTTTTTGTCATGGGGTCAAATCATTTTTGTTCAAACCAGTTCGTGTTACAAATTGGTTTGACTTACTGAATATTTGAACCTGTCAAATTGATTTAGACTTGTAGAACCCGTTTTTTTATAAATTGTTTTGTTACTGGTTTAGTCGGTTTTTAAATTTTAAACAGGTTTACAAACCAGTTTTGAGTGTGGGCTACCAAACTAGTATACAAGCTGACGGTTCAGATCGGTTGGAAACCGGTTTAAGCCAATTTTGTTTTTTTTCAAACCGGTGGAGTTTGACCGGTTTCTTTCCTGAAACGGTTTTTTACATCTTTAAGTGGATACATAGAAGGTATTGCGAACAAATGCTTTTTAAGAAAAAATAAGGTTAAAATCCTATTTTGAATTAGATTAAAATGATATAGCTTAAGAGTAATACAGATTTTGAGCACTACATTATGAAAATCAAGCTTAAGATAAAATGAGTGTCATATTATTGGGCGTAAAACATCTAAAAGGGTGTAATCAACACATTGTCAAGGTCGGTCTACAGATTTGATGACAAGTAAGGAAACCACTTACAAAATCCATGGCATGTTCTTCCTAAGTCCATACCGTTATGCATAGAATTAAATTAAACGACTATATATCTTATGCTCGTTCTTAATTTGATGACAAGTAAGATATTTTCTATCATACATAGCCACGTTCAAAACATATGATTGTTTTCACTCTTTGTTTTTATAATATTTTAGTGTTTATTATATTTTATAATCATAGCTCCAAGAAATGTTTTAACAAAAGAGTTATATGTCTCATAAAAAAATATTACTAGCTTTTCAATTGATATCACCAATCATAATTTATTATGTTCCTTTTTAAATGTTTTTAAAATTTTTGTTGATTAAAAATTCATTAGAAGGTAATAATGTAAAAGTAACATGCTCTGATGTATCAATCATTGAAAGGTACATTGATCCCTACAACTAATAGAATAAGTTAGTTCATGATAATCTATGCATATCTTAAAGGACCTATCATTCTTCTTAACAAAAAGCACTAGCACCCTCTATGGTGAATGACTGGGTCATATAAAACCCTTGTTGAACAACTTTTGAAGTTGATTAGAATGCTCTTGGGTCTCCTAATATGCTGATGATATGGAGCAATTAGTCGCAGGCACTGCATTATGTATCAATTAATTTAAAAGTCCACCTTTCCTGAATGTGACAAACTTGCTAGATCCTTTGGAAATTCTTTCTTAAACTATCGCACAATAGCTTTATCCTCTATTTTCAATTCCTGTACCTTTATGACATTACGCGTCCATTATACATTTCTAGTCTCTCACCATGCACATCAAACATCTCACTAATTGGAAACGGTATGTGCATAAACTTCATGCTGCAAACGATCTTAACCCTATTCTTTAACAGGCAATCCATTCTCATGACCACGTCAAAACTTCCAAGCTCAAATGGTATAAGGTATAATCTAAAGGCACCCTAGTTTCTACAAGACTTCCATTAACCAATTCAATTACATACACATATTCACATAATCGGGGGTCGTATCCAACAAAGTCACAAAATCTGAAGAAACAATGTTATTATCACCTCAGTATCGAATAACACCATATCATAATGGCCATTCAAAATAAACATACTCATCACCACTTGCGGGTCTTGGCCAACGTCATTAGCACCATTCATGAACCCCCTTCCATGAGAAACGTTACCATTATTACCTTTGTCATGGATTTACACCAACTGTCAAAACCTGATTCTGGTACTTGTTCCCTGGATTCTGATTGACTACTTGACTTCAAGACCTGTTTAACCTCGGGCACGCATTACGATAATGAACTTGACTTTTACACTCTTAGCATCCATGTTGTACTCCTATCAGCTTACCCATATTAACCAGCGCAGCTGGTTTACCATTACCTTATAACTCTTGGTAAGTGTCCCAACTGCTTGCACTTGAAACACAACAAGAATGACACCATTGTTGGATGGTGCTGATTGCACTTTGTAAATTAAAATGCGTGCCGACATAGTCATTCATTGCTAGAAGGCAGACATATATCCTTTCCCGACCTTAGCCTTCTTGTCCACTTTACCACCAGCTTGTTTACTTGATTTCCTAATTCTTCTTCTTCTCACAAGCTTTTCCTAGAGCTCTACTACAAACCATATCATAAGTCAAAGTATCTGCCTTCAAGATTACACTTTGGATGGTTGTAGGTGCAACAACAATCACAATTCCATGAATTTATGGAACCAAACCCCTTATATAGCGCTCAATTCCATTTGACAATGGTGTCACAAGGTGTGGCACTAGCTTTACCAACTCATGAAGTCGGTTAGTATAAGCACTATGACCTAATCCTATGATTGCATTCATTCATCAAGCAGTACTCTTCATTTACCAAAGCCTCAAACTCATCCCAAGTCATGGTCATCACAAACCTCTCTACCTTAGGCTTAACCTTGGGTATTCTACCATATCAATGGGCTTTGCCCACTAGCGTACAAGTAGCATACCTCAACTTTTGATTTTCAGCATAGCTGTTAATATGCATAACCATCCTTTTTCTTTAATAGAATATGTCAAGGCTATTGCTTCGCTTTTCCCATCGTAATTCTTTAACATTCACGTCATGAACTCCTTGTACGTACACCAGTCCTAGATTGTAGGTTATTCTTCCGTTTCAAAGGCTTATAGAGTGTTCAATCCTAGATTGAACATTATTGATGAATCTACAAATGTTGAATTCAAGGAACATTCGTTTCCCAAATCTACAAATGGTCATGACTGGTTGTTTGATATTGACATATTTACAAAATCATTTGACCAATTTCACTTGTCTGATTCATCAGCTGTAGAAAGAAGAGACAATTATCCATTGATTCCACCTACATTTGATGAACACATGAACGAAGATGTTCCTCTTCAAGCTGATCCTATCAGACAATAGTCACAAAACCTTAGTGTTTCTTCTGAAGAAGGTCCCAACCTGGTACCATCTCACTCAGATGACTTGTCAAATGAGACCAGAAATCAAAAACAGGCTTCTCATCCAGTTGAAACACAAGGTACATCAAATGATGTAAGCAATCTCAGTGCTGCTGAAGATGTAGCAGTTACTGAAATAGAAATTGACAATCTTCATAATTCAACAACAGTACAAGATGAATGTGCCTCTGACCATAATGAACTGAATGTCTCCAATCTTGATGTAACTATTGCTGGTGACACCATTCCAACCACAAGAATACACAAGAATCATCCAGTTGAAACCATTATTGGTGATCTTAATAAGAGGGTGACAAGAAGCAAGTCCAGTATTGCAAACATTTGTTTGTTCTCATGCTTTCTATGTCAAACAGTACCCAAAAATATCAAAGAGGCACTTCAAGACAATAGTGGATTGAAGCAATGCAGGAAGAATTGCTCCAATTCAAGAAGCAAGAAGTATGGAAACTAGTAGATCTTCCAGAAGGACAATACCCTATCGGTACCAGATGGCTGTACAGGAACAAAACTGATCATAGAGGGATCGTCATAAAAAATAAAGCAAGACTAGTGGCACAGGGATACACTCAAGAAGAAGGAATCGACTACGACGAAGTGTTTGCACCTGTTGCCAGACTAGAAGCAATCAGAATCTTTCTTGCATATTCTGCGTCCATGAAATTTACTGTTTATCAAATGGATGTAAAGTGTGCCTTCCTGTATGGAAAGATTGCTGAAGAAGTCTATGTGAGTCAACCACCTGGCCTTGAAGATCCAGATTTCCCTCACAGAGTTTACAAGCTTGACAAAGCTCTGTTTGGTCTTCATCAAGCACCAAGAAAGTGGTACGAGACTCTATCATCCTTTTTTCTTGAACATGGGTATGAAAGAGGAAAGATTCATCAGACTCTCTTCAGAAGAAAAAGAGGAAAAGACATGGTGTTAGTCCAGATCTACGTGGATGATATTATATTTGGCTCGACAAACAAGCAACTCTGCAAAGAATTTGAAGACCTTATGCATTCAAAGTTCCAAATGAGTGCTATGGGGGAACTCACCTTCTTTCTAGGGGTGCAAGTTCAACAAACAGCAGATGGAATATTCATCAACCAATCAGAATATGTAGAAACCATGTTGAAGAAATTTCACTTTGCTGACTGTCAGTCTATCAGAACTTCTGTGGATACTAAAGTGAAGATTGGATCTGACCCTGAAGGCAAATCAGTGGATCAGACTCACTATCAATCAATGATAGGTTCACTTATGTATCTAACAGCTAGTAGGCCTAACATTATGTTTGGTGTTTGTGTGTGTGCTAGATATCAAGCTGATCCAAAAGAATCATATGTGAACGTAGTCAAGAGGATATTCAGATATCTGAAGGGCAAACCAGCTCTTGGGTTATGGTATCCAAAGGAAGGAGAATTTAATCTCTATGCCTATACAGACAGTGATTATGGAGGATGCAACTTCAGTAGAAAATCCACTTCTGGCGGTTGTCAATTTCTTGGTCCCAGACTAGTATCCTGGCAATGCAAGAAGCAGACAAATGTATCTGTGTCCACAATAGAAGCTAAGTATATTGCTGCATCAGCATGCTGCTCTCAAGTTCTCTGGATTCAAAACCAGATGGTTGATTATGGTTTTAACTTCTTGCACACACCAATTTCTATTGACCACACAACTGCTGTCTTTATAACTAATAATCCAGTTCAGCACTTAAAAACAAAACATATTGAGATTAGATATTATTTTAAGAGACTGTGCTGAAAAAGGCTTAATCAAATTGATTCAAGTACCAACTGAAAATCAATTAGCTGATTTGTTTACCAAGGCATTTGAACCTAGTAGGTTTGAATTTCTGGTTCAGTCAATTAGCATGATTAACCTTGAGTAAAAACCATGAAAACCACAAAAGAAATAAGTTTGATGAAGAAAAGAATTCTTTGGGAAATGATATAATTACAGTCATTATATCATTCAGTGTGCTTAATTTCAAAATATAAAAGACTGAAATGACTTACCAGATATGTTGGTAGGCTTAACTTGGAAGAGAAGATATATGCAGTGATGAATTAAAGACTTATTCAATTGTGAAACACTCATCACAAAGTACAGGTATGTATTGGCTTATCTGAATGCATGAGTGTGTAGTAACCTAAACACACCAAGTAATGATACTTTATGAATCTCTTTCACCACATCATGTTTCATCTTTGTTTTGCTGAGCAAAGACCTGATGAAACTTGCACATAGTGCAGATGTTATGATCCAAAAGATTCCCAATATGGAACACATCCAAAATTGGATGAATCAACAAAGTAATACATTCAAGTGAATGAACAAAATAATCCTATCATGGATCTCCTTCCAAAGTGAAGTGAAAAGAATCCCAATGTGGATCAACATGAAAAAGGATCAAATTAAAAGAATCCTAATGAGGATCAGTGAAAATGAGATTTCATAACTTAAGTAACCTGGTAAGAAAAGCTGTGAAAAAGTTCTACCATGCATTGTATAAGGAGGGTTGATCATTCCATACTTATGTGTGTGAGGTACACATTGAATAATTAAATCAACCAAAACATGATAAAAGTCATTTGCATCAAAATATCAACCAGGTATGAGTTTAACAAACATACCTTCAATCTTCAAGTTCATGATCATGTCCATTTAATCATAAAGGATGCACAAGTGTAATGTAAGAATGATATGATCCTAACAAAGATATAATTCTCTTCATTATTAAGAATCAAAATAATATTCAAAAGGTTTTAAATCTTTAAAGTTTCTATCCAAATGTTGATATAAACTTTAGGGGGAGTAATTTAAAATTTTTGAGTAAGTCCAAATTTTTGTTTATTAACTTAACTTTGAAAAACAAAACAAAAAGAATTTTGGGTTGGTGTTGTTGCAATAAATCATACCATTATATCTCAACTTATGCAGATTCTTAGAAGCATGATAAGTCCAAGATCTATCAAAATTGAGAAACTTGTATCAATTGTGACATACAAGTCAATCCAAGCAAGAATTGACAACTTCAACAGTCAACTTCATAAGAAAAATCAATCAAGGAAAAATCTTCATAAGATGAATAATCAATTCAATCACATTAACTTTTGATTAAGTTCAAAAGCTAATGCAGGTAAGTGCATTGGTTAATGCGGGTGAAGGTAACCCATGCATGTAACTAATGCGGGTAACAATATATTTTCAAGTGCAACTAATGCGGACAATGATTTTACTCTACCGCATTAGTGTGTGAAGTAATGTGGATTTTACTCTACCGCATTTGCTACAGGAGTCAAATGCGGATGAACATCTCTCTCGAATTTGCTACAGTGCAATGCTGACCAAGTGTTGTCAACCACATTTGGTGTAGTCGCACAAATGCTGATTGACTTTGTTCTATCGCATTTTCTACTGTGTACAAATACGGATAGGATGAAACAAGTAACAAATCTACTGCATTTGTTACAGTGAATGCTGATGAACATAATCACAAGTTATTCTTCCGCATTTACTACAGCACAAATGCGGATAGTCAAAGGTTTTAAGTTCTAACTTCCGCATTTGCAACAGTACACAAATGCGGAAAGAATAAAAAAAATAATAAAATAAGAAACAAAACTTTCGCATTTACAACAATAGCCAAATGCGGACAGTCAAAGTCAAAAGTTTGTCTTCCGTATTTGCTACAGTTAACAAATGCGGATGACCAAAAGTCAAAAAATTAACCCTTCTGCATTTCCTACAGTGGTGACCGTATTTGCTCTTAAACTTGTAAAATCTTTCAAAATGTATTATTTGACTATTTAAAGGAATTCAAACGGGTCATTTAATACTTTTCAAATTTGAGAGACTTTATAGTGAGACGAGCGCAAACATACAGTACACCATCTTCGATCATCTTCATCATAAACAATCAAAGATTTTCGTGTGATTCTACTCAATCGACTCTTGTTATCAATTCTGAAACCACATTTGCATCGGAAACAAGGTGAAACTTCCATAAAAATTTTAATCAAGACCTAAGTATTAGAATGTTAAACCTAAATCAGTCAATGAACCAACTGATAATGAAGAACACAAAAACATGTCTTATTGATGTAATATAATACACCTTTCGACTTCAATGAGCATGCAAACCAACAGAAATTCTTATCAACATGAAAACCTTGATATTCATGTTTGTTGTAAGAATAGAGCATGTTGAAAAAATGAAACATTTGAAACAAATCAATGAAACAATATCTCATTAGTGGTACAAACATAGAAACTGTGATTGTTAAATGACAAACTCACCATTTGTTGTGACAACAATGCAATAGAAATGACAAGCATTCATCCTTGTCCATTTAAAGTCAAATTAATAACTAACACATATGTCTCTTGTGCAGATTACATGGCAAATCTTACATGGAGCAAGCTCCATAATGTCAGCGGGCATTTAAACCTTGATGTGCCTGAAGCTGAAGGATTTAGAACTAGGGTAGCCTATGCTATCACTATGAGACCCACAATCTATAAGAATCTCATCAGGTCCTTCTGGAACTCAGCTGAGGTAGTTGAAGCTGATGGTGTTAGAACATTAACTGGGAGAATCAACAATGAGCTTACTTTGAGTATCACTGAAGATTCTGTTAGAAGATGCTTACAATTTGATGATGATGCTAATGATCCTCTGGAGCTAGATGATGAAGAAATAACCATATTTTTTTGCTGAAATTGGTTATGAAGGAGGATCGGAAGCAAAAAAATTATTAAAGGATTAGTGGATCTACCTTGGAGATTCCTAATTCATATGTTCCAACACTGTCTGTCCAAGAGAAAAACAGGATGGAATGACATTCCAGTCCTCACATCCTCTGCAATTTGTGCTCTCTGCACCAACAAGCCATTTAATATGTCTGCATATGTTTTCAATGGCCTGATTTCAAACATCCAAGAAGGGAGAAGATACAAGTTCCTAATGTATCCAAGATTCATTCAATGCCTAATCAATGAATCATTCCCTGACATTGTTAATGAAGGACTAGTGCTTGATATTCCTCACTATGATGCAAGATCCTACAATACATTAAGAAGAGGGACCCAAGAAACTTTTACAGTGGTGCTCACTCACCTCTTCTTCCTTGGATGATTCAACAATTAAATCAAAAAGGTCAAGCAGAACCACAACCATCACCATAACCAACTCCACAACCATCACCACAATCATCATCATAACCAACTCCACAACCATCACCACAACCACAACCACAACCACAACAATCACCATAATCATCACCATAACCAACTCCACAATCATCACCACAACCACAACCACAACAATCACCACAACCAGCACCACGATCATCACCACAACCATTATCACAACCATCACCACAACCATCACCACAACCATCACCACAAACAACCCCTCAACCTTCACCTACATCACCTCATCATCACTCTCCAATATCACCACCACATCAATCACCTATGTCACCATACCAACATTTGCCATCCCATGATCACCCTACTGAAGTTGAAGGATCAACTAGTGCTTCTAAATCATCCAAATCATCTTCTGATAAGGAGGATCACCATGATCAAATCCATGCAAAGAAAGAAACTTCTGAGGCTGCTCCTTCAGAGAGCTATGCTGAATCTAATATCAACAGGCTGATGAAAAGGATGAACTGATATCTGAGCTCTTACAGAAAGTGGAAAGGATGGAAAGGACTTTAAATAGGAGAGCTGGAATAATTAATGACTAAATTTTAGAACTTGATGAGAAAGAGAATGAATTGAAAGAGCTGAAAGAAAAATATGAAGCTGAAAGAAAAGAAAAAGACAAAGAGATTGAGTACTTAAAAGCTTCACTAAACCTTTCCAGAGAAGAAGTCAGTGGTCATGTTGACACTCTTGCTATTCAAACCATAGCAATGGAGGAACAAGAGAATATCATTGAGGAACAAGCAGAACTCATTTCTAGTCTTGAAAAAGAGCTTTAAAGACAAAACAAAAGAATCTCTGAACTAGAGCTGATAATTGAGATTCAAAGAAGTGAAGTGGATGATGATAAGAAAGATGAACAATGATGATGAAGAACAAGAAAAGATTGATAATGATGATAACAAGTCTGTTTCTGAAAATAAAGAACAAGAAGGTGATACAAGTCAAACAAAGCATGATGAATAAAGTCTAGAGATGGTGATCTACTATGGAAAAACAGATGATTCTCACACTGAGAAAGCTAAATTTGAGGAACTTTTTAGTGCATTAGATAGTTTTTCATCTAAAAAATTCAGTATAGATGATGACTTTTGGGAATTTGTAAACAATCAAAGGACTGATTCAGAGCCTATTGTATTCATCCCTAAGTCACCAGTTCCTTTGGAGAAGGAGTTGACCATGCAGATTGTCCCTGGTGTGTCTTTATCTGAAGAACAGAAAGAAAAAATAAGAGAGATGTATGAAAAGGAAAAAGAAAAGGAAAAAGAAACAAAAAAGAAAGAGGAGGAGAAAATTGAAATTAATGATCAAGAGCCAATCACACCTGAAAAAGTACCTGAAGTGGTAGAAAAAGCTGAAACTTCAAGCCCACAACTTCAAACTTACTCAAGAAAAAAAAAATATTTAGCTAAAAAGGCTAAGGGTAAGAGACCAGTGGTTGAAGAAGAAATATTTAAGAAACAAAAAGATGACCCCAGAATCCTAGTAGCAATTGCTGAATTTCTTGAAGAGCATGAGCAGGCTGAAGCTCAATTGAAGAAATTAGCTGGTGTACTTGATTTAGAAGAAGGAGAGATTGCTGGAGGATATGATGTTACAGAGGATGTTGATATGGATAGTCCATTAAAGCCTGAAAAACCAGTTGAAGAAATGGTATCTAAAGCTCAAACTGATGATTTAATGATTAAAGCCATGTTCTTGATCAATCATGGATATGATCTAGATGAAGTGTTTGGGATGACATATGAAGGAATGAAGGAAGAAGAAGAAAAGGTGAACAAGCTGCTGGATCCAAGTGTTGAGACTGAGTATGAGAAATCAACACTTAGAAAGGATTCTGCACCAAAATTGACTCCTATAAAGAAATCTACAAAGTATGAAAGATCTTTTTCAAGGAAATCTCCTATGCCTAAACTGTCATCTATGAAGAAATCTTCCCCAACACCTGAACCGCTATTTCCTGATCCTTATAGTATGTCAGATAAGGAAATGAAGGACTATCTTTGAAGTCAAGGGTTCACAAGGAGGAAGATTGGGAACATGAAAAACAACTCATTAAGGGCTGCAACTCTTCAATTGATTAATTAGAAGAAAGAAAGACTTAAGAAGCTAGAAGAAGAATTATCAAGCACTAAGCCAAGAAATAGAGTATCGGCTAAAGACATGATGCTGAATCAAAAAGACCAAGAACTACTAGCTCCTGTACTACACAAGTACCTTGAATGGTTTGCAGAACCATCTCAGTTGAAACTGCAAGAAGGATTGACCACGGCAGAACTGATCAGAGGGGTGTCTACTCCCAAGGGAAAAGTTGATCAAAAGATAATTGCTTGGAAGTATGATAGTACATGGAATATGTTCATGGTGAAAAGGATCTCAGGGTTAGTATAATTCTTTACAGAGTACTTAGCTCTTGTAAATGCCCTGGAGATTCATGATTAAAAGAACTAGCTCAACTTGAATTGATCAATCATACAGCTATGTTCAGGGGATATGAATTTTAGAACATACTTAAGATGTTCAGAAGAACAAACAACTTCAATTCATTAAAGACAATATGCATGAGAAAAGATAAAGCTTTTGTCAATCCCTTTGAGAAGAAGAAAAAGGTGCAAGCAGAAGAGATTGTATTCCCTGAGCTGAAGGTGAAGCCAACAAAATCACTAAAGAGGAAAATGGTGTCTGGTACTCATTCGTCCACACCCATCTCAAATGTGTACTATGATGAGAAAACTTATGAGATGGTGATTGAAAGGAAGTGGGGAGGAAAGGAGGGAGCTGAAATCAGATTATTCAGTGGATATGAGGTTAGATTGCTTGATTAATCATACATCCACTACATATATACCAGACACTTCAGGGAATTAAATAATAAGTTAGGAGAATTAGATATGCACTTCTTTCTAAAGTGCATCAAGCTGCTAAAGCTGGCCTATGATCAGATAAGAGCTAAAAGAGACAAAAGAAAGAAGAAGAAGACACCATTGCAGCTTGGAAATATTGTAAAACTTGAGGTAGATGTAGGGGGAGCTTACTGATTCATAGAGATGGTGTTTCTACAATTTCTATTTGGGAGCCTATTTCACTGAAGAAGCTGCCAATGGAAGCCATCTACAACATGAGCAAGATAAAGATTCATATGCTAAGTAGAGACAGGATGTCAGAAGCAACAGATTTTGTGAATATGATAAAAGCTATCCTGGATCCTACTAAAGCTGCATTCATTTTACCCCCAGAAGACCTAGCAGAATCCTCACAACATCAATCACCTCCTAAACATTGAAGAAAACTAGGCTGTATAATCCTTAGGGGGAGTATTGTTGGACCCTTGAAAGGATCATACATGCCAACTCAATGGGTGATTTCATGATTGTTTTGCTGGAATCCCTTAAGTCCAAGAAGAAATGCGGATGAAATTCTGCTAAGGAAAAGAACAAGTGTTGTCTTCCGCATTTGTCAATGCAGAAGACATAATGCCAATGCGGACAAGTATTTACTCTTCTGCATTGACTAATGCGGAAGACTAAAAGTTAATGCGGACAAGACTTTGCTCATCCGCATTAGACAAATGCGGATGACCGAACAAATGTGCATAAGTATTTGTTCATCCGCATTAACCAATGCGGATGACCAACATACTAATGCGGACGATCAAGTGGAAATGCTGATCAAGTTAACTCACCGGCATTTGACAATGCGGATGAACAAGCAAAGATGGGGATGAAGACTTAGACTAGTTCTGATGTAATAGGTCAGGGGTAGTTTAGTCATTTTGTAAAAGGCATCTTGTCTGCCTATAAATAGCATAGATACCTCGTACATGAGGTGACGCCTGATAGATAGAGAATTTGTAATTATTCTCTGTAATTTATCAACTTTCATATATACAATACAAAAGAATTTATGAGTAACTTTCTTGCATTGAATGTTCTTTGATTGTTTGTTTCCGCCATTCAATCACTGACTTGATTACCATATTCGATTCACAGTAAGAATCTCACTCTTACTCAATCCCAGTCAATTGGTATTAGATCTCTTGCTGTCCCTGAACTTTTATGATGATTAGGGCTCTCCTGTTGCTGTCATACCTTCACCCAATGATGAGACTAGAAGATAGTGTAGATGACATAGCACTTGGTATCCCATCCTCAAACAGGCTCTGTATGAAAGTGTCTGTGTAACCCACATCAATGTGGACTTGAGGAGGTTGCTGAGAATGCACAGTTGCAAGTGAAGATGGTGAGTCCTCAGTGTCCATTCTCTCTGAAGAACTCCCTGGTTCTGTAGCTGTAATGACTTTCTCCCCCTTTTTGGTAGCATCACCCACTTGCATAGGTGAGCCATGAGTTAGGTCAATCACATCCACAGGTTCTTGTGTTCCTGGTTGAGCTCTTCTTAAAGGTCTCCTAGCTAGTTTTTCCTTTAGATATGAAATCTAAAGTTGCTAATCATTGACCCTGTTGTGCAAGGTAGTCACTTGAGATTCAAGGTGACTAACCTTGGAGACTAAATAGGTGCATGTTTTGGACAATTTGTGCACTTTTAGTTTTAAATTCCCCTCATCTTCATCAGAAGAATCATTAGGGGATGAGATAATTGGACCAAAGTCCTCTCTCTCACCACCAGCTTCAGGTTTGTGGCTGTTGGATTTCCTCTGCTCACTGGCAGTCTCAGTTGAGATGACAGTGGGCTGAGTTGCCATGGTTGAGGTCTTAATGATGTAATCACTTTAAAAAATGAGAGCCTCTTCCATATGGACATCCTGAACAAGTTTAGAAGTGTCCACCTCAGTAATAGGTGACTGATGGGGGGCTTGAAGTAGGGGCCTCAGAAGCACTTATCTCTCTTTGAGTAGGGGAAAATAAGAGAGAATCATGGTACTTACTGAAACCTAGATCTTCATCAGTGTAGAAATCAAGGTTGGGGATTGGTTGGTTGAGATCTAAAGGCTAGGGATGGTAACTGTCCCCTAAAGGTTAATCACTTGAGTGTTGAGACTCAAAGTGATGGCTTAAGGCAGCTTGGCTTATGAGTTCATCAGGCTGAGCATGAGGAACCTCAGCACTGATCCTTGAAGAGATGGGAGTGGTCTACTCCTCAGGAGAATTGGGAGCTCTAGTTTCCACTTCCTCCTATATGGGTGAGTGTATGGGGGCCTTCACAAACTAAATAGTCTAAGCAGGGGTTTGTTTGGATTTTCTTTGGTAGGTGATGGTGATTTGTGGCTGTGTAGGTGGTTGGGAAGTAGCAGGTGTGCGTTCAACACTAGCTGGTGCTGCTAGGTTGTCACCTTGAGCAATGAGCTCTAACATTTTTGGGACCAGGCTGTTTCTACCCCTGAGAAGCCAACAGTGGGCTTTCTTAATATTTTAAAGATGTCGGGCTTCATCTGTCCCAGTTTAAGAATGTTACCTATTCCCCTTAATTGTGAGCCCAGTTCACAGTTAAGAATGTATTGAACATATCTAGGAAACATGTAATATTTGAAGGAATCTAAGTTTGCAAGTAAATTAGTATAAACAAATTGAGAATACCTGAACTTGATCCCCTGAACCATTCCATGGATAATGAAGGAGAGGTCCTCAAGAATCTGGTCCCATCCACCATGCCTGTTTGATAAGCTGTGGATGACCACATTAAGCAAGAATCTCCACTGGGATGAGACCTTCCCTTTCCTAAAGGTCTTTACATAGAAATCTCCCTCATATCCCATCTGCTCAAAAGAATGATTGACAGCTTCTTTGGGAAAGAACACCTCACCTTCTTCGTCATCCAGCTGAAGATGCATGTTGATGATGGCCGAAGTGATGAAGACTGTTCTCCCTTGCACTGTGGCAGACAGTGCCTTCTGCCCATCCATTACGACCTCTTGGCAGGTCTTCCAAAATTCAAGCAGATGATCCTCATAAAGTGGAGAATCAATGGTAAGGGAGGTGAAATAGTTGGACAAAGATAAGAAATGGCAAACCTCTGAGAAAGAGGATCTTTCTCAGAGCTTAACAGAGCAACCTGGTTGTGTTGCCTGTGGAGCTGCATGGTATAGTTAGGGTCATTTCTATGAGTGGGTTTGGCTATTGTGAGGTAGCTTAAGGATGAAGAAAGAAAGAAGAAAGAAATTTCAGAAAGAAATTTGGGGTTTTAGGTTTGGAGGAAGAAATAGATGATAGAAAGAGGGGGAAACCGTTGGGTTTATATGCGAAAAAGGATTTCAGATAAAGTTTAATGAAAGCGGATAAAATTTGAAATCCGGATGTTGGTCCCACCTCTGAAAAAGTAGTTTACTTTTGCTCAAAAAGTAGTTTTCTTGGAAGTCAAAAAGCTTCCGAAGGTAAATTATATTCGGAAGTTTTAATGAAAAAGCTTTCGAATGTAAAATGAATTCGGAAGAATTTCCTGAGAGTTTTGAAAATTTTGCTTCGAAAGAGAAAGTAAGCCTTGAATGCTCTGTGTACAAAAGAACAAAGCTTCCGAGAGTTAATTTGCTTCGGAGGAAGAAGGTCCTTGAAAACATATAAGTGTCTTAGACATCCATTTAAGCTTCGGAAGAAGCATCAGAAATCTCTTCGGAAGGTAAAATTTATTAGACAGTTATTTGTTTTGAAGGCATGATTTTCTTCCGAAGTTAAAAACAGAACTTCCAAAGGATCAAAATTTTCATAAATCTAAGGAAAGTCTTCAAAATGATTTTCATCTAAAGAAAACAAGAGCTTATGAAAGTGATGAACTAAACAACTTAGGACACACATGTTTTAAGAAATAATAAGAATTAGTGAACAAATTAGCATATTGTTCAGCTGTGTGAACTTTGACTAGTTTAATTAATCCATTTTCATAATTATCTCTTATTAGATGATATTAGATATTGATGTGTTTGGTCCTTGAGTGCTGCACAGGATTCCCTGTGATTGAGATAGCACTATTGTTGTCTATGTGAATGGGAGTCTCCTTGAAGTTGAATCTATAGTCCAACATCTGATTCTGAATCCAAAGCACTTGAGCACAACAGCTTACAACAGCAATGTATTCAGCTTCAGCAGTTAATGCAGAGACATAGGATTGTTTCTTGCATTGCCATGAGCCAACCCTTCCACCAAGAAACTGACATGCCCCAGATGTAGACTTTATAGTCATGTTGCAACCACCATAATCACTATCTTTATAAGCATACAGATTGAAGTCAGGATTCTTGGGATACCACAAACCAAGTGTTGAAGCACTTTTAAGGTATCTTAGAATCCTTTTGACAGTGATAAGATGAGACATCTTAGGGTTGGCTTGATATCTTGCACAAATGCAGGTGGCAAACATGATATCAGGCCTACTAGCAGTAAGATACATAAGAGACCAATCATAGCCCTGAATAAGTGCTCATCTACACACTCCCCCTCAAGATCAGGTCCAAGGGAGTGGTTTCTGGCTATGGGTGTCTTAGAAATCTTACTGTCAGTCATGTTGAACCTCTTGAGTATGTTCTGAACATACTTTGACTGTCTAATGAAGATGCCATCTTCAACTTGCTTCACTTGAATTCCCAGAAAGAAATTGAGTCCCCCATAGCACTCATTTCAAATCTGTCTTTCATCAGCTTCTCAAAGTGTTTGCAGAGCTTTGGATTAGTTGAACTAAAGATGATGTCATCCATATATACTTGGACTAGCAATATGTCATTTCCCTATCCTTTGATGAAGAGAGTTCCATATATAGTACCTCTCCTGTATCCATGTTTGCAAAGATACTTAGATAGTGTCTCATACCACTTCTTGGGTGCTTGATGCAGCCCATAAAGAGCTTTGTCAAGCTTGTAGACATAATCAGGATGCTCAGGATCTACAAAACTAGGTAGTTGTTTGACATACACCTCCTCATCAATCACTCCATAAAGAAAAGCACACTTCACATCAAGTTGAAAGACCTTGAAGTTCTTGGATGCAGCAAATGCCCGGAATATCCTAACAGCTTCTAGTAGCTGGAGCAAAGACATCAGTGTGGTCAATCCCTTCTTCTTCTGTGTACCCTTGAACAACTAGTCTAACTTTTTTCTTGATGATAATTCCTCTATCATCCTTCTTGTTCCTAAACACCAATTTGGTTCCAATGGTAGTCTTCCCATAAGAAGAGGACAAAGGTTCCAAACTTTCTGCCTTTTGAATTGAAGCAGCTCCTGTTGCATAGCTTCAACCCAACTACCATCCTTTAGAGCCTCATCAACTTCCTTTAGCTCTATCTGGGATAAGAAACAAGAGTGAAGACAAACATTTGCTTCATGGGTTTGTCCTCTTGTTCTTACCCCTCTGACAACATCTCCAATGATGTTTGTGGTGGGGTGGGACTTGTGGATCCTTAGTTGTGGGATCACAACAAGTTGCTGAGAAAAATCTAAATTAGAAAAATTTAGATCTGGCATAGATGTTTCACCCACCACATCAGCACACTTATCAAGAGAGACTTGATCCAAGGAGTGTGTGACATCATGATGTTGTCATCTATGGAGTGGTTATCAGCATCAAGAAAGTCTTGATCACTGTCACCACTACCATCATTGTCTTCTGCAATTGAAGCATCTTTGTCTAGTTGTGGAGGCTCTGAGCTGGAATTTGAAGGCATACCAGATGTATCAGCTGAGTTTGTCATTGTAGTGCTGATAGAAACCTTATTTGCAGAAGTAGTTCCAACTGGAGCTGAAGATGTGTTACTTGAAGGTCTTCTCAGCTTAAATCTTGGATCAGGATCACCTGTGTTTAGATTTTCTACAGATCCTGAAACAGTCTCACAAGATTTGTTAAAACAGCTGGTAACTAAATCAAGATCAAAGAGCCAATCAGGACCATAACCAGCCACACACGGTGTGTGTTCATTGAAAGTCACATTGGCTGACTCCTCAAAAATTCTAGTTCTGAGATTGTATACTTTGTAAGCCATAGGTTGGGAAGAATATCCAATGAAGTGTCCATCATCTAATTTCTCAGCAAATTTGGCAATTTGATCTTTGGTATTCAAGATGGTGCAAGGACAACCAAATGACCTGAGAAAACCAATGAAAGGTTTCCTCTTGTGGCAAAGTTCATAAGGAGTCTTGTCATGAGTCTTGACTACTAAAACTCTGTTCTGCACATAGCAAGCAGTGTTGACTGCCTCTGCCCAGAAGGTGATGGGCAGCTTAGAGTAAGACAACATGGTTCTTGCAGCTTTAATCAGTGTCATGTTTCTCCTCTTAGCAACACCATTCTGCTGAGGAGTCCTTGGAGCACTGTATTGTCTTGAAATACCCTTTTCATCATAGAGTGCATCAAGGATTTGGTTCTTGAATTCAGTTCCCTAATCACATCTTATGATTTTGACCTTGTGATCAGATTGATTCTCAATCTTCAAGATGAAACTTTTCAGAATCTCAGGAGTCTCATCCTTAGTTCTAAGGAAGAAGACCCAAGTGAATCTTGTAAAGTCATCTGTGATCACTAAACAGTAAGAGGTCCTTCCTAGACTCATTACATTGGTGGGACCAAAAAGATCCATATGTAACAAATGTAGGGGTCTAGTGATGGAGTTCCTTTCCTTAGGCTTGTGTGATACCTTATGTTGCTTCCCTTTCAGGCATGCAACACAATGGTCATCACTTGTAAACTCTTTCTTTGGCAATTTCAGTTACCAAATCATTCTTAATCAGTTTATTCATGTTTTTAAAGTTTACATGGCATATTCTTTTATGCCATAGGAAACACTCATCACTATTGGCTTTAGACAGAAAGCATGAAACTTCTCCAGAGGGAGATGTTTCTTGCAAATCCATCTTGTACATGTTCCCTTTCCTTGGGGCTCTAAGCAGAATATGCTCATGAGGAGTGACCACCCCGGGCTTGAGAACAATGCACTCATGCTCAGTAAAGAGCATGTTATGACCCTAATCACAAAATTGGGATACACTTAGAAGATTGTACCCAAGCTCCTTGACAAAGTTTACCTTTTCAATGCTGAGCTTACCATTTGTAACCTCGCCTCTTCCTGAAATGAAACCACCTTCATCTCCTCCAAAGGCAACTGGCCCTCCATCAATCCTTTCAAAGTTATGGAGTAGTGACCTATTGCCTGTCATGTGCCTGGAACAGCCGCTATCAATGTTCCAGACATTTTTGTTTGTCTTCAGCTGTCCCCGCACAAAGAAAATGATTAGTTACATTTGGTGTCACACCCCAACCTTGACGACAGAAATGTCGAGGAGTGAGAGTTAAGATCGTTCACAGCCACATAACGCTATTATTAACCCAAATATATATTAATCATAAGTTCCAATTGTACCATTACAATCATAAGTCTCAAAGAAATTAAAAGCATAACATAAGATGTAACAAGTCATTTTTATTTCATTTATTTATCTAGGTCCATTCCTAGATGTGCAAGCTTCAAAGAGTAGAAATCAAGCTTGAGTATTTCCTGAAACATGTTAAAAATAAAAATGTCAACTATAATGTTGGTGAGATTTCCATAGTTTGAAATACATATGCAGGATCGGGTTTGTCACTTAGACACTTGGATTTCTCTCAAACTCACTTATAGAAACACTCAACTCAGATGAAGTAAAGTCTTTTACAAGAGTTGATAATAATATAATAAGTAATAAAGGAACACATAGAATAAATTTTCAAGGCACTTGTATAATACTTCTCAACTCAAGATATTACAAGACTCTTACAAGCATGATACATGAGTTACAATGAGAAACTATATATACTAGATCCTACAGCCAGATATACTTTGATACCAGCTGGAAACCTAAGACTAAAGCATATACTACAATGCTAAAGTTAAGGTATCTTAGATAAGGTATTATCTAAGATATGGTAGTCATGACATGTCCATGACTTACCTTTTGTCACCAACTAAAGATGGCAACTGTACTAACATAAAAAGGTAAATAGTGGATTAAAGTTTGGTCAACTACATGGCTTTAGAGAAAACGCCATGCAGTATCTCAGAGATTTGCAGTGGAGTGTCAGGGAGACCATACTTATGTCCACTAGATAATATCAGTGTTTTCCGAAGGTAAGTTGGCTTCAGAAGAACAAGTTCCTCCGAAGCCACTTATACTTCGGAAGAGGCTTCTATACTTCCGAGGCTTGAGGACTTCTGTACTTTGGAAGTTAACTTTAGATCTTTCTTTCTAAGTCTTGAACTTTGGAAGTAGGTTCTTTGTCTTCGGAAGTTGGAATTTTTCCTTCGGAAGTAAGTTTTACACTTTGTCTTCGGAAGAGCTCCTTTTTCTTCGGAAGTTCCACACTTAGCTTCGGAAGTCCTTTATTTGTTGTACCAAAATCTTCTAAGTGACTTGGTTGTTAGGATCTCAGCATCTAGTTTGATCAATTAGATTGGATTTGCAGCGGAATGAGCCCACGAATTAACAAATTTAAACAAGAACACACGAAATTTATCAATGAAATAGTGTTTGTTATAGAGAGAGAATTTCTGCCAAAAGGAATATATTCATTCAAGACACGCTTCGGCTGGCTTCCACACTGTTACAATTAGGTCATCTTTCCTTTTATAAGGGAAGCTGGCGTCAGTTGATGTCACTTGATAGTGACATCTAACTGTTATTTAACTACTGAAAGTTAACACAACTACTGAAGATGTCAAACAGCTGACATCTTCTTACAAAATACCAAGTGTTAACTATCACTACAACTACTGAAAAGAAACTACTGAAACAACAACGACTGAAGAACATGCTCTTCAGTCGTTTTACAAGTACTGAAATAGAAAAGAAACTACTGAAAGGAAATCATCACAACAACTGAAGAATGCTTCTTCAGCTGTTGTGACAAACTCTGAAGGCTTCAGTACTTGGACTTCTTGAACTTCAGTTGTTGTCATCAGCTGATGTCTTCAGATGTTGTCTTCAGTCTTTGTACTTCAGCTGTTGATCTTCAGTACTTTAGTCTTCAGCTGTTGATCTTCAGACTTTGGTCTTCAGCTGTTGAAGTCTTCAGTACTTTAGTCTTTAGCTGTTGATCTTTAGACTTTGGTCTTCAGCTGTTGAAGTCTTCAGTACTTTAGTCTTCAGCTTGTTGATCTTCAGACTTTGTCAAACAGCTGATCAAGTCTTCACAGTTGTTGTGATGTCTTGTGGGACTTAAAGGTTTTTCTGATCTGGCTCATTGGTTCTTTTGGTCCAACAAACTCCCCCTGAACCAATGCAGCCAAAACCTTTAAGCTTATTGAAGATGTCCCACTTATTATGGCAGAAAGATTGGTCTTTTTGTCTTCTAGATCAGCTCAGAAGTGACCCTTGTAAGCACAGGCCTGGAAGAAGTCTCATGATCTGTTTGACAAAGGATGGATGGGAACTCTGTCTTGGGGAACTGGACACAGAGCTGTTACCCCATCCATGAGATCTACTTCCGAACTATGAGTTTGTAAGACTCCCTTGTATAGGCCTCAAGGAAGATTACTTGTTCCTCCATGGTAAGCTCTTCCGCTTCTCCTTCAAAGAGTGACTTTGGCCTATAATACTCAGAGAGGTATTTGACCTGCTTCCCATTTTTTAGTTCCACAGTTGTTATGACTCTATATGCGAATTCATCTGGGTGAATACCCTCTAAGAACAACTGGCTCATTCTTTCTAACTTCCTCAAGCCTCCTATACACTAACCCTTTTTCACCACTTTATTCTCCAGCATCTTTTGTGGGGTCAGTTTAGCTTTATAGGCTTTCTTGAAGTCATCTAGGATCTCCCAAAGTGATATTACAAAGGCCAGTGAGATCACTTCATCTACAATCTTCTTTACTTGGCCAATGTATCTCTATGGGATATCTTTCTTTTGAATCGTATGAGACACCCTGGGATCAGGCCAAATCCTCACTCTCTCTTTTTGATATTGAAAGGTATGTCTGAGAGTGTATAATCTCTGAGCATGTTTCTTCATATTGATGATTGAAGATGTGGCAGCGTATGCTTTGTCGACTCTTCTCAACAGTTCCTCATCATGTTGTTTGTGAAGCTCTTCTTCTTCTAACTTCACTTTCACAATTTGCCTTTGAGATTCAGGAGTAATTGTTGGAGGGTGACTTATGGCCTTAGGCAACTGTATAACAGCTGAGATTGGCAGCCTATCTTCATCTTCATCATTATCTTCTTCTTCCTCTTCTAGCCTCAGTACCCTTCTCTTCCTCTTCTGGGGTACATCATCGGCTATTGGTTTTGTGGGTAAGGGAATTGGTTTAGTGGGTTGTGGTTGTGGTGGTTTTGGTGTGGGAATTTTGACAGGTTGTTCTAGCATTTGGATGTAAGTGAGGCTTTAGATTGTTTGACCAGTTCAGTCCTGCTCCAGCACCAGCTTCATTCAAGGCTTCAATGACCAGCCCTTTGGTATATACTTCAGACGAACAGATCTTGGTGGTTATTGCCAAGATGTTGTCCCTGGACCATGACTTGATTTCAATCAATGATCTTCCAAGATGCTTAGCTATGAACCTGATCATGATTTCCAGCCTTTCCCTTTCCAACACACTGTAACTTGCCCATCTTGCTTGGATTTCTTCAATCTCCAATCTTCTAATTTCTGAGTCAAGTTTTTCAGTGTCATGACCTTGCCTAAACAGCTGATCAATGATGTTATCCATTGATCGGCTATGTTGGGCATCAGCCTCCTTCACCATTTTCTCCAACTCCTTCTCCTTCTTTCACTCTTCCTTTTCTTGTATGTGACATGAAAGTCTTTAGTACTTTCAGTCACTTTCTCCATTTCAGCTTCTTTCTCCTTCTCCTTCTCAGTCTCTACACCCAACTCCTTCTCATTTTCCACCTCTATCTCTTTTTCTTTCTCTTTCCCATCTTCAATCCTCTTTCGTTTTGCTTTCACTGACTGAATCTCCCCCTTTTTGGTTGCATTGGTTGCAAGGGTTTGATTGTCAAAAAGCCTTTTGCTCACAACTTCCTCTATCAAGGGTTGGATAACCGAGGGAAGCCTCTCATCAAGGGTTTTAATCACTATATCAGTGATAATTGGTGTGATGAGAGGTAAGGAATTTTGAAAGATAGCAGCTATTGCTCAGGGGGTTCTGTCCCTGAGAGATAGTGCCAGAAGTAGAGGCAGGTGGCTGAGTTTTTTGGAGTGGCTCTGTGTATAGAGACCTTCAGAGGAAGGTGCCATCTGTTGGTGTATTGGGGCAGATGACTTAGATCCTGAGACGTTTTGGCTAGCAGCTCTTTGAGTCTGCTCACCTCATTCTCTAGGATTGTGTTGTGGGCTAAGACATCATAGAAGAAGCCCAGGTCATCATCAGTTTGTGCTGAATCATCTGACCTCCTGATAGAATCAGGATGTACATGCACTGTGTGTAGATCAGTATAAGCATGTGCCCCTTGGTCTTGGTTCTAGGGACTTCCAGCCTCAGGACTTTGTCCTTCATTGGCTGTTGCCTCTGGTGAGGTCTTATAGGATGTTACCCTTTTCATCCTGGTCATTGCTGAAACAGGGGAAGTGGCAGCCTCACCAGATGTTCTAACCTCCTCTGCTACACTAGGAGATTGAACAGTAAACCCCTGTGCTGTGGGTTAGCAGCAACATTTGGATCCTCCCCCTCAATTGTTGAGGCTATCCCATTTTGATTGGTATCTGGGGAGGGGGTGAGGATGCAACTGACTCAGCACTTTTGCAACTATTATGGTAGGACTTTGGGGGTCGGTTGCAGTGGGAGATGGTGTAGAAGCAGTATGCACCCGGGGAAGTGCGTTTCAATGGCAACCTCCTCAAATGAGGAAGGTTCCAGATGTATAGGTGCCCCGAATGTGGTTGCTGCAGGCTCCCTGGAGGAAGCCTGAGCGGTTGGGGTTGGTGAGTACTTGTAGCTACTGGGGGTTATGGCCAGTAGATATATCGGCGTTTGTGGTTGCAGGGACATCCTCAGGGGACTCATTTCCCTGAGTAGCCATTTTGGGATTCTTGTGTTTTGGTTTGGTGGGGACTTTTGATTTGGAGTGGTGGCTGTGGGTTCCAGCTGCGTGGTTTTTTCGCAGCTTGGCAGCCTGTTTGAGTGACTAGTCTGAGTTGTGCCTGGAGTATACCTCAGGCATACAGCCATGGCAGGGACTCCAAGGCCAACAACTCCCTCAGCTTTCAGCTGGTTCTCTATAATGGCCATTATGAACCATGGATATAATATCCATCGGTTAGCAATAGGTTTTGAGACCATATCCTTAAGTTCAAGAAATATTATTGCAGAAAATTTAAGTTTTGTTGCTCAAGGATAGAGAGGAATACCTGTTGCCACCTGGTTGACATTTGATCCCAAGAAGAAGTCTTAGGGGCTAGGCAGACATTCACCATATGAAAAATAAGGCATTTTGCGTCATGGAAATGCTTCTTTAGGATGGTAGAAGCGCTGAGGTTACCCTGGTATCCATGGTGGGCAAAGGATAGATCAGTGGTGCCCTTTGAATATCCAGCGGGGAAGGTGGCATCATCCAGTTGTAGGTTTGGCGAAGGATTGCCGAGTGATGACCACCTTACGGTAGTTGACGAACGACTGGAGAGACTCGGTGTCATTCTCCCCAGTGGTAAGGGTGACGTTCGTCCAAAACTGATTTAGGGATTCGGCATAAATGGTAGGATTGATAAGGAAGGCCGTTTTGTATGGAGAATGGACTATTAGATCAATGGCAGTATCAAACTTCGTCCAGAAGGGTGATTTGGTAAGGTAGGCAACACAGTTGTGTCTTGTTTTAAGCTGCATGGTCGCCATTAATGTGAGAGAAGGTTCGGAGTTTTTAACGTTAGGTTTGAGATAATGAAGCTCTATAGGATTAGGTATTTATAGGGTATGGTTATAAACACTGAAGAGTTTGGTGTTAATCATCAGTAGTTTTAAACGACTGATGACATGGTATTACCTTCAGAGGTTGAAACAACTGAAGTCTTGGTTTTAGGCATCCAGTTATAAAACTACTAAAACCATGGTTTTGACTTCAGATGTTGGAAACAACTAAGGACTTGGTGTTAGTCATCAGTAGTTGTGAAACTACTGAAGACATGGTTTTGTCATTAGTTGTTGTAAAGACTGAAGACTTGGTGTAGTCATCAGTAGTTTGAAACTACTGAAGACATGGTTTTGCTTCATTTGTTTAAGATGAAACAGCAGTTGTAAAACGACTGAAGAGAAAATTCCCATCAGTATTTTCGTCGATTCTTAGCTTTTCAGGTGTTTCATACTGTCCTCAACACTTACTCATCAGACTTTTTCGCTGTTTTCAGTATTTCATAGGACATCAGTACTTATCTGTTTTTACTGACATCAGTAGTTATAACTGCATCAGTTTCTTTTAACAGAATCAGTACATATTTGTGAGATGTTTACTAATGATCATCAGTACTTGTTTACTGAGATCATCAGTAGTTGTCACTTATTCTAGCTGCAGCGTACCAAGCCTTAACACTAGGTTTTGGAAAGTTGAACTATCTAAAGGCTTAGTAAAAATGTTTGCAAGCTCATCAGCACTAGCACAAACTTTGGATCAATCAGACCTTTTTCAAAACAGTCCCTAATAAAATGGTGTTTGATCTCTATATGTTTGGTCCTAGAATGCTGGACAGGATTCTTGACAATGCAAAGAGCTGAAGCACTGTCCATTAATAATGGAGTCTTAGTCTCTGTAATGCCATAATCCAAAAGTTGGTTCTGAAGCCAGAGTACATGAGATGTACAACTTGCAGTAGCAATGTACTCTGCTTCAGCAGTGGATGTAGCAACAGATGTTTGTTCTTACTCTGTCAAGAAATCAAACAGTTGCCTAGGAATTGACATCCACCAGAAGTTGACTTTCTGGTTAACTTACACCCTGTATAGTCACTATCAGAAAAAGCAACTAATTTGCAAGAGTGTCCAGTGGAATACCATAAACCTAGAGATTGTGTACCTTGCAGATATCTAAAGATCCTCTTGACTGCAATCAAATGAGACTCTTTGGGAGCAACCTGAAATCTAGCACAAACCAAGTTGCAAACATGATATCTGGTCTAGAAGCTGTTAAGTACATCAAGGACCCAATCATACATCTGTAAAGTGTTTCATCAACAGCTTACCTTTCTGATCTGCATCCAGTTGAGTGGTGTGGCACATGGGAGTAGAACAGGCTTACAGTTTTGTAAATCAAACTTATTCAAAAGATCTTTTGTATATTTAGACTGATGATTAAAGTCCCATCAGCCTTTTGTTTGATTTGCAATCCTAGAAAGAACTGTAATTCTCCCATTGCACTCCTTTCAAACTTCATTTGCATTAAATTGGTAAAATCATCACACAACTGGGGATCAGAGGATGCAAAAATTATATCATCAACATAAATTGAACAAGTAGCTTATGCTGATCCACCTTCTTAATGAACAAGTTTTATCTATGGAGCCTCTAGTGAAATTGTTTTGAAGAAGAAAATTTGATAATGTCTCATACCAGCTCTAGGAGCTTGTTTCAACCCATAAAGAGCCTTATCAAGCTTGTATATCCAATCTGGATGTTATTATCCTCAAAACCTGGTGGTTGACACACATAAACCTCTTCTTTTATTTTACCATATAAAAATGCACTTTTAACATCCATTTGAAAAACTTTAAGATTGTGGAATACATCATAGGCTAAAACAATCTAATTGCCTCCAATCTGGCTACAGGAGCAAAGGTTTCATCATAATCAATACCTTCTTCCTGTGCAAACCCCTAAACAACCAGTCTGGCCTTGTTCTTAACAATAAGCCCATTTTCATATGTTTTATTCCTAAACACCCATTTAGTGCCTATTGCACACTTACTGGGGGTAGAGGAACCAGTTCCCACACTTGCTGCTTGTTGAACTAAAGTAGCTCAAGCTGCATGGCTTCAACCCATCCATTGTCCCTTAAAGCAATGTGATAGTTCTTTGGCTCTTGCTGACTAATGAAGAGAGCATAGAAGCAGAAATTGGACAATTGACTTCTTGTTGAAACTCCAGCATTGATATCACAATGATTTGAGACATTGGGTGATTCTTCAGCTCTTGATAAACAATGAGATCTTGCAAGTGTTTGTAGGACCTTCAGCACAGCAGATGGTGATGCAGACTCTTGAAACCAAGAATGAGATGGAAAATCAAAAGATGTAGTGGAATCAGAGATCTCATCAGCATTTGTTGTGGATGGAACTGCTGAAGCTACAGGAACATCAAGTTTAGTGGACTCAGGCAGTTGATCACTAAACTTGAATAGGTGAGTATTGATATTATCATCATCATCAATACCACCAGTGGAGAACTGTTGACAGGAGCAACAGCTAAAGCCTGATAAGGAACATATTGTAGTATGTCAAAATCAAATAACTCCATAGGGTTTTGTGGAATCTTGTCCTTTGGAGATTCATTAAAATTCACATGCAGAGTCTCTTCAACTATCTTTGTTCTGCAGTTGAAGACTCTGTATGCCTTGTAAGTAGATGAATACCAACAAAATACCCTGCATCCACCTTAGGATCAAATTTGTGGAGTTGATCCTTTGTGTTGAGAATGAAACAAGGACACCCAAACGCTCTGAAAAATGAAATTAGAGGAGCCAAATGATGTATAACTTCATTTGGAGTCTTCATCAACCTCTGATTTACTAAGGCTCTATTCTACACATAGCAAGCTGTGTTAACACCTTCAGCCCAAAAGGTCAGTGGCAAACCAGAGTCAGCCAACATGGACCTTGCAGCTTCAATTAGGGTCATGTTCTTTCTCTCTACTACTCCATTTTGTTATGGAGTCCTTGGATGCTAAACTGCCTCTTGATTCCCTTGAGAGATAAAAATCATCAAGTGTATGGTTTCTGAATTCTGTTCCATTATCACTTCTGATACACTTGACAGATAGGGAATACTGCTTCTCAACATACAACACAAAGTTTATAATCGTCTGAGCAGCCTCATCCTTTGAATGCAAGAAGAAAGACCATACAAAATGGAGTAATCATCCACAATTACCAGACAGTATTTCTTCTTTGCCATACTCATCACTCTCACGGACCAAAGATATCCATGTGTAGTAATTGCAAGCAGGCAATGGACTTAGGTTCTTCAATTGGAGGGAATGAGACTTTGTGCTGTTTTCCTTTCAAACAAGCAGTGCAGTTGTCTTCACATCTGAACTCCTTCATAGGCAATCCCCTTACTAAACCATGATGTATCAGCTGATTCAAGTTTTTAAGATTCCCATGACCCAGCCTTTTATGCCATAGAATAGATTCTTGAGGAGAAGCCTTGGAAAATAGACAAGGATGGCCTTTGAGATCTATTTTCTTAGAAAGATCTAAGGCATACACTCTTCCTGTCCTGTTGGCCCTCAGGAGAGTGTGATCATCCACACCTTATCAATAAAACTCAGAACTTTGGATGACAGAATCCTACAGTTCTGACTGGTGAAAAAAGCAACATGGCCTTTATCACACATTTGACTGACACTCAGAGATTGTACTTGAGATTCTCCACATGGTTAACATCATCAAACCTTATTTCCCCATTAGAGACAAAGCCTTTGCCATGATGTAACCCTTAGCATCATTGCCAAAGAAACAAACCCCTTCTTTCCTAGAGAGTAATCATGAAGAAGAGAGCTGTTCCTTGTCACATGCATAGATCCTCCACTGTCTACATACCAGATGCTACTGTGGCATGCTGAAGAACCCTGCAATCATAGTAAATTAGTTAGTTTTTGAGACCCAAAACTTTTTGGTTTTGGGTCTGTTCACATCAACAGATGGTAAACTAACAGATTTGCTATGAAGAATAGCCTGAGGGGATGGAGATGATGAAGAAGAGAATCCTTTGGCATGGATTTTCTTCTCTGTGGTTTCAGCACAGGAGCATCTAATTGGTTGACTCTCCCCAATAGATGTTGAACCATCATAACAAGTTGTGTCTGATTTTGTGATAAAGCCTTCAGCTTATCAGACACATTAGTGCTTGAGATTGATGGATTCCTGTGTTGTACCATCTCCCTTTGAGCAACCTCAGCTGTTGCCTGATTAACCCCTTCCTTTTTGGATTTCTTTTTGGATTTTGGGGTTACAGGTTTTGATGTTGGGTACAAACTTGGTTTCAAACTCAGTTTTCATTTTATCCATTTTCTTTTTAATGTTCTCATTGTGTTTGAGTTTCGAGCCCTTTTTATACCGCAATCATCAGTAAGATGATTGAATAAGCCACATATTTCACATGGCTTTTTCTTCATCTTAAGTTGATCATCTGCTGAAGAAGATGAAACTACTGAAGACTTATTCTTCAGCAGTTTGCGACCAGTACTAGCAGTTTTCTTCCTTGCAGTACATGCTTTCTTGATATCTTCTTCAGTAGTTTTCCCACCCTTTCTACTGGCAGTTTTCTTTCCTTTAGTACATGCAGTAGTTTGGGTTTGTTCTCCAGGTGTTATGACTTGCTCTTTAGTACTTTTAGTACTTTGTGAAATACCACCTGGAGTGATCACCTTTTGATCATGTGAGTGTCAGCATTTGACCATCAATCAGCTCATAGGTTTTGGAGGAATTTATGCTGACTCTAACCTCTGATGGTGCTGTATCAGATAGTAGATCACATGATGAAAAGGATTGGTTATTGCTTTCTCCATCAGATTCTACCTCTGCTCTGGGAGTAAAATCTGTAGGAGGAGCAGTGTGATTATAACCAATGCCAAACTTCACATTGGAAGCAGACTGCTTACTAAGAAGCATTTCAAAACCCTTGCAGGAATGTACCCATCGATCACACTCTACCTGGGTAGCTGCAAGTGTTTCTTGAGGTCTCTGTACTTCTCTAGAAGTACCTCTTCCCTAGCCTTATCATCAGTGATTTGGCATTTAAGTTTGTAAATCTCATCATTCTTATCATTAAGCACAGACTCAAATTCAGCTTTTCTTTTGGATATTATTTGTTCTAGCTCAATGTTCTTGTTAATTAAAGCTATATTTGCTTCTCTAATAGATGCAAATGCGGCTATGCATGTTTCTATACATAGCTTGGCTTTGGCCTTAGAGGATACCTGTGATACCTGTGGTGTGGAGGCATTAGAGGATGAGGTATCAGCAGACTCCAGGGCCATAAGAGCAAGGTTTCCAAAAGGATTGTCCCCACCATGTTGACCAGCACCAGAAAACAGTTGTTCATGACCAGACATATCATCTGGTAAACTGCTCCAGTCAATAACTCTTAGGGTGAAAAGCTGGGTTGTTTAGGTTGAGATTGTTGATGAGATTGGGAAGGTTGAGGCTCAGGAAGAGCAGGTGGTTGTTGAGCAATGGGTACTTGAACTTGACTGGTTTGTGGCATGTAATAGCAGGGATATGGATATGGCATTGAACCCTGAGGGACAAAATATGCAGGAGATAGAGGTTGTGATTGATGACCAGAACTAGCAGGATGTTGCCCTCTGTTTTGTTGAATATTACTTGGAAAAGTCACAAAGAGTGCAGAGGAGTTAGATCCAGATGATCCACACTCTCTTGCAAAATGCCTAAGCCTGCGGCATTTGTGACACCTCAACTTACTCTTGTCAAAACCAACTTTGGTTTTGCCAGAGAGTCCAGGGAATTTCCTACCAGTTCTCTTGTAGAACTTCTGAGATATGATATTAATCAAGGCCATTTGGCTCAGAATATCCATCTCTTCTAAGTCATCATCAGCTATACCTTTCAAATCATCCATAATGAAGCACAAATTGTCACTATTACAGCCTGACTGACTATCAACACTCACAAATGCATGATCAGAACTGTTTGAAGAGAAATCTATATGCATATCATAATTACTTTCTGATGCAGCATATTCTGACTCATGACCGACCAAGGCAGTGTTCCCTGGTACAAAGTCTTCAGTGAGCTTTCCTCATGATGCCAGTTTCCTTTTCTGCTCTATCTCTCTTTCAAATGTAAGCAGTTTCCTATGAAGTTGGGTGAGAGATAGGCTATCCAGATTTGCATTAGAGTAAGACAATTGTATATGTGTCCCATCTCTCATGCAGTGATCTGAGGAATCTGTGGTTCATCTGGCTATTAGTGTATTCATGTTTGACCATTTTCAACTCATAGATCAAACATGAAAAACGCTCAAACTGTTGAGTCAGAGTCTCACCCTTCCTATGAGCAAATGTCTCATACTGTTGGGCAAGTATTTCCCTATTGTTTGCTAAGACCTCATCAGTACCACCAAATTGTTCTTTCAGTGCCTTCCAGAGGTCATGAGCAGTTTCATGATGCATAAGCCCAGAATAGATTTCATTAGGCAGTGCCATGGCCAGAATACCATGAGCTTTAGCATCAATCTCAAACAGTTTTCAATCCTCATCAGAGTATTGTTCCTTCTTCTTCGGAACCATTTGGTTGGTTTCCGGATTGTTCACCATAGGCTTATGTGGACCATGTACCACAGATGTCCAACAACCTGACTGTTAACAGACAGGTGATGGAGCATTCTTCGTTTCCATATGTTATACTCAGTCCTAACCAGCATCGGAGGCTTGGTTGAGGAACCAGTATTGTGAGGGTCATTAGAAGGAGTAGTCATATTCAGAATTCAGACAAATTCAAGGTAAACAAAGTAAATCTAGCTCAAAACCACTTAGAACCTCAAACAAAATGGCCAGAAGCAACAGAAACTCAATCTCTATAACCGATTCTTGCAAATTTGCTAATTCGATCAAACGTAGATAGCAAAAGAACAGTTTCAATGATCAATTGTTAAATCGATCAATGATTAACTGCTCTGATACCATTTGTTAGATAGCAGCATCTAGTTTGATCAATTAGATTGGATTTGCAGCGGAATGAGCCCACGAATTAACAAATTTAAACAAGAACACACGGAATTTATCAATGAAATAGTGTTTGTTATAGAGAGAGAATTTCTGCCAAAAGGAATATATTCATTCAATACACGCTTCGGCTGGCTTCCACACCGTTACAATTAGGTCATCTTTCCTTTTATAAGGGAAGCTGACGTCAGTTGATGTCACTTGACAGTGACATCTAACTGTTATTTAACTACTAAAAGTTAACACAACTACTGAAGATGTCAAACAACTGTTGAAGTCTTCAGTACTTTAGTCTTCAGCTGTTGATCTTCAGACTTTGGTCTTCAGCTGTTGATGTCTTCAGTACTTTAGTCTTCAGCTATTGATCTTCAGACTTTGTCAAACAGCTGATCAAGTCTTCAGCAGTTGTTGTGATGTCTTGTGGGACTTAAAGGTTTTTCTGATCTGGCTCATTGGTTCGTTTGGTCCAACACTTGGTTTTGGTTGCACTAGCCTTTCTAGATCCAACAAACTCCCCCTAGGCTGATGCTACCAAAACATCACTTATTTCTGCTTCTCAAAGCTTTCAGCACCAGGGACAAAAAATATTTGTCTGTCTCTTTGTTCTCCCTAAAGTGGTGCTGAGAAGCTTGTACAAGTCATTGGTGGATAGGAGATCTAGTCTATCACTCTGAATGACATGTACTCTTTCTTGTGTCCCCTTGAAAGAGTTAGTTGACGGGAGTTATAGTCATACTCCCATCTAACTATGGATTCAAGTTCAAGACCTTCAACCAATTATAAAAAGGCTTTGCCTTTGGTTACTGATCCCTTCCTTTCCTCCTCCTCCCTCAGTTTCAACTCTTCTTCAACCTTGCTTCTAGCAGTTAGCGGCCTTATGAAGGCTGCCTAGATGATTTCTGATATGGGCAGCTACATCAGAGTTTGAAGGGTTGGAGAATGTCTTCTATGCTAACTCAACAATGTCAAATCTGCTTAAGTGTAGCAGAGATGAGGTACTCAGCTTGTTGAGCTCTCCATTCTCTCTTTCAACAACAAAGTTGTGAGAAGAGTCTTCGAACCTCCACTGGATGATCTTCTTTCTAGGTGCAAGAGGTTGTCTTGGCACCCGGTTGCTTTTCTTGGTATCTAGTAGAGTCACTAGCCTTCTCCTTAACTTCTTTTCTTCCTCATTCAAAGTGTCTGAATTGAGGCCAAGGAGTTTTGCAGCTTGGTCCAATGTTCCTCTAGGCAGATCAAGAAATTGATCTCTAGTGAGGGAACTTGAGGATCCGTCGACATAGGTCAAATTGACAGAATCCTCCTCATAGGAGATACGCTTAGGGTTGTGCATTTTATGAGCTTTGTCTTGACTGCCTTGAATTCTTCTAAGGAGAGATGTTTAGAAGGCTGAGGGGATGATTTGAGGGTAGGTTGAGGTGTGTGGGTTCTGGCTAGAGTTTTGGGTTGGAGGATGAGTAGTTTAGGTGGTTGAGGTGAAGGGGTTGGTAGGGGTGATGGTGTATGTTCAGGGGTGTATGGTTCAGTGGTTGGTTCAGTTTTGATGGGGAGTGAAAAGGGTATAGGTTCAGGTTGTGGTTGGGTTTGGAGTTTGGGTTGAGTGGTTGCTTTGAAGGTCATCCCCTGTCCCCTTCTATACATCTCATTCCTCTTCCCCGCGCGAATGTCAGCCTTAATGTCACTAACATGTCGCTGGAGAGTCTTTTCTGACATAGGACCCACCTGCCTGCCAGAGAAGCCATGAGCTTTATAGATAGCTCTTCATCCTGGCCTTCTCACCTATTTTCTTTGCAGCAGTCAGTCCTGCTTCCTCTTCCTTCTTCTTCTTCTGCAATAGCTTTTCCCTTTTAGCCCTCTTTCTCTCTTTCTCCATTTGATCTTGCTCTATATTGAATAGCCATAAGATTGTATCATTGTTGTGTGGAGATAATTCTTCTTGAGAGAAACCTTTGGAGGTTAGGAAAGTTATCCTTTCCCTCCTGAGCTGTAGATCAACTTCTTTTTCTTTCCTCTCCCTTTCTTCTTCTAAGGCCAACCTTGTAGCTTCTTCTTTTTGTTGTTTTAGAAGCAAGGTTGCCTTTTCCAGCTCTATTAACTCCTCTAATGGTAGCAGGAGTACATCTTCAGTTGCAGCTTCTAGACTAACAAGTCTATCGATAATCTCTACCCTTTTTCGGTTGTTGACCGCCTCCTGGTTGGCTGTAGCTGCTTTGGTACTTGTAGCTAGCAGTTTTCTAGTTATCAACCTACCGTTTATTTTGAGTTTCTCCAACTTTTCCTTCTGAAGCTCTTCAAAGTCATCTTCCTCTTTCCTTTGATGTCTTCGGAAGTACTAGAGTTGGGGGTTCTTGGATGGAAGATTCAAGTTGAGTAGTAGAGATGGAAGCTGGAGTTAATGCTGATGTTAGAGCTAAAGGTTGGGTGAGAAAATCCTCTCTATTAACCTCAGATGCAAGTTCCAGGATTGCATCTGTGACTATTAGATCACCGGATAATGAGAGTAGTCCTTCCGCAGCAACAATCTCAGCTTTTGGAGTTTGAAATTGTTCTTTCGAGGCTTTGAATTGTGCTTCGGAAGTCTGTGAAAATGCACTAGCTATCAAAACTGTTTCAGTTGCTGGGCCATCAGTCCTTGTTTCCCCTTCGAAGTTAATCTTAGGTTCCACTTGGACCTTAGGTTGACCAACTTCCTCAATAGTGGTAGAAGGTGCATTTAACCTTCGAAGCTCTTGAGCTCCGAAGTAGATCACAGACATATTAGGACTTGGCTGTTCTATAAGAGATTCCAATAGGAACTTGTTAAAGAACCTATTGAGATCTTGGAGCATCCTTTGATCCACTTGAATGACAACTGGAGGAGGCTCAGGGAAAATTAAAGCTTGTTGCACAGGATATTTTGATCTCAAGGAAGTGAGAGCTTGACTTTGGGTTTCCTCTTGTCTTTGAATTTGTCTCTGAACACTCTCCCCTTTTTTGGTAGCATCATCCTGAGAGCTTGATGAGCTAGAGGAAGAGGTCAAGGAGACCTGAGTTGGTACATGCCTTACAGACCACTCAATCTGTTTCTCAGCTAGTTTGGCCTTGAGAGTTTCAATCTCAAGTTGCTGAGTGGCAGACCTATCCTCTAAAGTCCTAACCTTGGATTCAAGATTTGAGACTTTAGAAAGTAGGTCTTGAATGGCAAGTTGCATTCTTCCCTCATCTTCTTTTGAAGAATCACGGGGAGATGAGGTAACATACCTTGTATGTTCATCCTCACCACCAGATATGGTTTCTTGGCACCCTGGTTTCCCTTGCTCAAAGATGTCTCTTTCAGAGTCATCAAAGGGCATGGTTGCCGTAGATCCAGTCTCAGTGATGTTACCACTGTCCTGGGGATCCATTGAGACTCCTTTAGTAGTGGCAGTTGAATCTACATGAGTCCCCTCCACATCAGTAGGACTCACCTCAGTAAAGGTTTGCTGATGGGGGCTAGAGATAAGAGGTCTCTTTAGGATCTGTTGATCCTTGAGAGGGTGTTGTGGATCAACTTCATTTCCCTTAAGAGACATAATCTCTTCATCAGCTCCAATTAAAAGGTCGTTAAAGGATATGGAAGTGAAAACTAATGACCCGGGACTTTGATCAATGTCTAAAGGCACTGAGCCTGTGATAAGGCTGTCCCTTTTTGGCTGCTCAGGGGAGTATAGAGACTCACCCTGAGGGCTTTCAGCTTGGGTTTCGGGCTCATGGGTTTGAGACTGAGGAGACTCAAGACCCATATTGAGGTCAATTGTGAAGGATGGTTGGACCTCAGGCTGAGTGGGAGCCCTTTGTTCCACTCTAGCCTTTTTGGGTAGAACATGAGGAGCTTGTTCAATCAGAGAAGATTGAACAAGGGTTCATTTGGGATGTCTCTGATAAGTAAAGGTAATGGTTGGAGAAGGTAGATTTGGCAAAGTGAGGGTAGTTGCTGGTGTGGGTTCATCACCTGTGGGGTTAACAGGGATGTCACCAGGAGCCATTGGCTCAATCATACCTGGAAGAAGGGCAGTATCTCTTCCGGTGAAGTTGGTGGACATTCTCTTCAAAGTCTTGAAGATGGTTAGCCTCATTTGAGGAGTAGTCAGAACAACTGCACAGACAAGCTTGCTCTGGTCCAGCTCGTAGTTAATTATGTGCTGGAGAAACCTGGGATGCATGAAGAATGTGTCCTTTTGAAGATTTCCTAGGAGGTTAATTAGCACAAATCTTGAATAGTTGAAGCGGAGGCTTTTCACCAACTCATGAACTAGGCACCCAAGTTCATATGGGATTTGATCCCATCCCTCAGATTTATTCGACAAGTAGTGAAGAACCACATGCAGCAGGAACTTCCATTTGTAAGAGAAGTTAAATTTGTAGACAGTTGACCTGCTAACGTCTCCACCATATCTCATTTGGAGATAAGAATTGTCCAAATCTGGTTTGGGGAATTCTGTTGGAGCACCCTCGTCATGAAGCTCTAGATGCTCCCTGATGATCTGTTCAGAAATGACCAACTCCTGGCCACAGATGCTCGATCGAATGACATGAACCCCATTTAGGGTTTCAATCTGACCATTTGTCCAAAATTCAGACATATGGTTTGAGTAAATTATGGGGTTTACAATCAGAGCGGTGTAGTAAGAAGATTGGGTTAGAAATGAGATGATGTCTGAGAAGTCAACATCTCTTGAAGAATCAAGAAGTGCGACTTGGTTGTGCTGAGGGTTGAGTGCCATTTGGAAAGGTGAATGGGGATTATTTGAGCTGGGGTAAAGTTGGAGAGGAGAAATTTCTAGGGCAGTAAAATTTGCAAGTAAGAAAATGAAATTGAGTAGTCGAGATTATTTAAAAGATTGTGGAAAGGCGGTAATGAGGGTAAGGATGAGGTGATGTTATGGTTTAGTGGAAGAAATGACAGCGGCGGTAAGGTTAAAATCAGTTAAATAATCCGACATCATTAACAAAATCTTTGCTTTTTACAGTGTGGGGCCTAAGAGATTTACGTTACACGGTGAAATATCTCTTCCGAGTGTAAAACCTTTCCGAAGGTAACTTGTCTTCCGAAGGCAAATCTTTCTTCTGAAGCCAAAACTTTGCTTTCGAAGGTTAGAGTTGCTTCCGAATAGAGAATTTGTAAGTTTCGGAAGTAGATCTGATATACAATCAATCGCTTCTTCCGTGGCCAAAACTTCTTCCGAGAAGAAAGTTATCCTTTGAGGAATTTTGTTTCAGAAGATATGAGACTGTCTTCCAAAGGTTAATTTCTCTTCGGAAGGAATTTACACTTAGAAAATTTTAGAGAGAATTTCTTGTAACAGGGCTTAAGTTGTATTGACACAAGACTTACATATTAAAAAGGTTTTCAAAAGAGATCAAAGTAATCAATGTTTATCATCCCAATTGCGGTTATGAGATACTTGAATCTTTGTTTATCAAAAGCTTTGGTGAACAATCAGCATATTATTCATTTGAATCAACTTTGATTAACTTGATTAGATTTTTCTCATGAATATCTCTAATGAAATGATACCTGATGTCAATGTGCTTAGTCTTGGAGTACTTCACTGGATTTTCAGTAATGGATATAGCACTGTTGTTGTCAATGTGGATAGGAGTGCTCATGAAGTTGAATCCGTAGTCTATCATCTGGTTTTGAATCCACAGTAGCTGAGCACAACAACTAGCAGCGGCAATGTATTCAGCTTCAACAGTTGATATAGAGACACAAGATTGTTTCTTGCATTGCCATGAGATGATCCTTCCACCAAGAAATTGACATCCTCCTGATGTTGATTTCTTGTCAACATTGCAGCCTCCATAGTCACTGTCAGAGTATCCATAAAGATTGAAATCCTTGTTTCTTGGATACCAGAGACCTAGTTTAGGTGCTCCTTTGAGGTATATGAGGATTCTCTTCACAGCAGCTAGGTGAGACACCTTTGGAGCAGCCTGATATCTTGCATAAATGCAAGTAGCAAACATGATATCAGGTCTACTGGCTGTTAGATACATTAGAGAACCAATAATTTCCCTATATTGATGTTGATCAGTATCCTCCCCCTCAAGGTCAGGACAAAGATTATGGTTTCCGGGTATGGGTGTCTTGGCAGGCTTGCAATCCTTCATCTCAAATCTTTCTAAGATGTCAAAGACATATTTAAATTGATTAATGAAGAACCCTTCCTTCAGTTGCTTTACCTAAATTCCAAGTAAAAAGTCCATTTTTCCCATGGAGCTTATCTAAAACTTTTTCTTCATAATGCTCTCAAAGTCCTTGCACATTTGGTCATTTGAGGAACCAAATATGATGTCATCAACATAGACTTGTATGAGCAAAATGTCCTTTCTAGAGTTTCTGATGAAGAGAGTCTTATCAATGGTACCTCTAGTGTAGCCATTCTTCAGAAGAAACTGAGACAAAGTCTCATACCATAGCCTAGGTGCTTGGTGCAGCCCATATAGAGCTTTATCCAATTTGCACACATAGTTGGGGTGCTGTGGATCTTCAAATCCTAGAGGTTAGCATACATAGACTTCCCTATCTATATCCCCATATAGAAATGCACACTTGACATCAAGTTGGTATACTGTGAAGTCCTTGGATGCAGCATAAGCAAGGAAGATCCTAACTGCCTCAAGTCTTGCAACTGGTGCAAAGACATCAGTATAATCGATTCCTTCCTCTTGAGTGTATCCTTGAACTATAAGTCTTTCCTTATTCTTGATGATGAAGCCTCTATCATCTCTCTTGTTTTTGAAAACCCATTTGGTCCCTATAGGTACTTGACCAGATGGTAGCGGACATAGGTTCCATACCTTGTGTCTCTTGAATTGAAGCAGCTCCTCTTGCATCGATTCAAGCCAACTACTATCTTTCAAGGCATCTTCTACCTTCTTGGGTTCCATCTGAGATAGAAAGCATGAGTACAAGCAGACATTCCCTTGATGAGTCTGTCCTCTTGTTCTCACACCCTCAGAGACATTCCCTATGATGTTCTGAGTTGGGTGAGTGTTGTGAATCCTAAGACGAGGAATCACTTCTAGTTGTAGAGATAGATCCAGGTTAGACATATTCTGCTCAAGAACCGAAACACTCTGTCCAGCTGCTGTTTCAAGGTCATTCAATGAGGATTGGTTGAATGAATGAAAAACATCATCAATAGTTGGCTGTGAAGTAGTATTAACAGTTGCCTGTTCCTTCAAAATACTACTTCCTTCTGCCTGGTGTTGTGGTGGATCACCTGATGAGTTTTGATGCTCAGTAGGTGATTCACTTGTTGAAGCTTCACTACTCCTTGATATAGTTAGACTATCGGATCTGTGAATAGTGGAAGCTTGGTGTATTGTAGCACTTGGAGAATTTGGTCTAGGTCTGGGAAGCTCAAATAATTGATCATTAGCAGTAGCATCTGCATCATTTTGACCACCTATCCCAACTGAAACATTCTCACAAGAGGGTTTATAATAGTTTGGAAACAATTCAAAATCAAATATGTGATCGAGTCCATTCCCCCTAACACAAGGAGTGTGCTCATTAACAACTATATTGGATGACTTCTCAAATTGTTGATTCTTAATGTTGTATACTCTGTAAGCTTTGGAGCTAGAAGAATATCCAACAAAGATAGCATCATCTGACTTTTCAGCAAATTTTGCCAAATTGTCCTTTGTGTTAAGTATGGTACACCTGCTGCCAAGGGACCTTAGAAAGCCAATGAACGGTGGCCTCTTGTTCCATAGCTCATAAGGGGTTTTTCCATGGGGCTTAACTACAAGAACTCTGTTTTGCACATAGCATGCAGTGCTGACTGCCTCTGCCCAGAATGTTAGAGGTTGCTTTGAATCAGCAAACATAGTTCAAGCAGCCTCAATAAGTGTCCTATTCCTCCTCTCAGCAACACCATTTTGTTAAGGAGTTCTGGGAGCACTATATTGTCTGGCAATCCCTTTTGAGTTACAGAATGAGTCAAGAACGAAGTTCTTAAACTCAGTCCCTTGATCACTTCTAATTATTTTAACCTTGTGATCAATTTGACTTTCTATTTTAAGAATAAAAGATTTTAATGTTTTAGCAGTTTCATCTTTAGTTCTTAAAAAGAATACCCATGTGAATCTTGTAAAATCATCAACTATAAAAAGGCAATATGATTTCCTTCCAATGCTCATTATACTAGTGGGACCAAATAGATCCATGTGCAATAAGTGTAATGGGGTGGTGATGGAGTTAACAGCTTTGATTTATAAGATGCCCTATGTTGTTTCCCTTTCAGGCAAGCAACATAGTTATCTTTGCAGAAAAATTCCTTTTTAAGCAAACCATGTACCAAGTTATTTTTAGCCAATTTATTCATTGTCTTAAAATTTAGTGACACATTCGTTTATGCCATAGTGTTGACTCATCACCACCAGCTTTGGAAAGAAAGCATGATACTCCTCCCATTGGAGAAGCATTGTTCATATCCCCTTTCCTGGGAGATCTAAGAAGCACCAATTCCAGAGGAATTGTCATCCCTGGTTTGAGGATAATGCACTCATGTTCTGTGAAAAGCATTTGGTGCTTTTGATCAAAGAATTGAGAAACACTTAATAGATTGTGTTCAAGCTGTTTGACAAAGTGAACTTTGTCAACTTTTAATTTACCATTGGATATACTCCCTCTGCCAGAAATGTATCCTCCGGCCTCACCTCCAAACTGGACAGGACCTCCATCATAATGTTGAAATTATTAAAGGAGAGATCTGTTCCCTGTCATGTGCCTGGAGCATCCACTATCTACAATTCAAATGTTGTTATTCTTGTCATATGGATGTCCCTGCACATAAGATGAGATGATTAGTTTTGATTGGAAACCCAAGCTTTATTGGTTTTGAGTTCTTCCAAAGATAATGACATAATTGAACCAAAGTTTATGCATGGGGGTTCAATGGATGTCTTTGAAGCTTTTGTAGCTTGACATTCTTTCGAAGCTTCTTTCTTTTCGGAAGAAGCCTTCACCACCTTTTCTTCCGAAGCAGTCTTCTTCTGGGATGGTCTCAAGGGGACTCTTTTGTTTTTCTGAGTCTTGACAGCTTTAGCTTCTGAAGCCTTTTTCCTTTCGGAAGAAGAATCTTCTTCCGAAAGCAGCCTTGCTTCAGAAACAAGCTTTCCCCTTTTCATCACTTGAACCATTTGATATGGTCCAAATGAGAAACCTTCCCTGACTCCTTCCTTTTTAACATTATTTGCATAATGTGTGCTAGCAGGATTGTAGTAACAATCTTTGGCCATGTGGTTTTGTAGACCACACATTATGCATGCAATGTTAATCTTTTGGGGATTTGAGGATTGCTGTTTCTTGTTCTTTTTATCTTTATCAGGAACTTTTCCCTTTAACTTCTGATCCTTTGCTAGGACAGGAGTGCTGGTACTACACCCCTTTCCTGAATCAGAGTTTCCAACTACTTGGAATCCAGTTGAGATGAATATACCCTTTTGCTTTGGGTCTATCTTTAGCTTGGACTCAGCCACTTTCTTTACAGTTTTTCTGGCTGCCTTAGCTTTGCTTCTTCTGGCTTTAATGGTCAGGGTTTGATCATCATTGGTAGGGGAGGGCATAATTACCTGGTTCTTCCCTATGATGGTATCCATAGTTGCATCATTCTTTGACTCATGAGAAGGTGGGTCAGCAGATGGAACCTCTTGCTCTTCAGTACCACACCTTGGTTGTCTTATAGACTCATAGAGTGTGGGGGAGCAATTTCATTGGTTCCTAACCATCCTTTGTTTGGTAACAAAGTTTTGAGTGAGAGGATGATGCAAGAATGGCTTGGAAGTTTTGCTCGGAAATAGCATACTTCCTGGCTTGAGCCTCAGCTATAACAAGCTGGGCTTGAGCCTCAGTCAATTTGGATATTAAATCCTTTATCTGAGTCTTATAGTTTGTGTGTTCATGTTTTAATAGGGACATAGTTTTCTCTAACTCCTCAATTTTTCTTTGGTAGTCAGATTCAGCCCTTTTAAAGTCAGATTTCAAAATATTTAAAGACTCAATATCAGATTTAATCTCCATATTGTAGTCCTGATACAATTTAACCTTAGCAATGCAGGCAGGAGTACAGAGATATTCATATACCTTATTTTCATCTGTTCCGACCATGAGTGCTTGAGCAGGAGTCACATCCTGTACCATGAAGCTCCAATCAACTTCTTGAGCCATTGCAGCTATTTCAGTTGACTTTTCGGTGGGCTTTGGTGTAGAGGGATGTGTGGAGGCCCGTGGGGTTCCCAGGTTGGACTTGGGAGCCTTGCATTCCCTTGCAAAATGACCAAGTTGGTTACAGTTGTAACATTTGGCCTTGGTTTTGTCAAACCCAAATTTACTATTGATTAGGTTCTGGGGAAATTGCCTTCCAGTTTTCTTAAAGAACTTATTTGCTCTGTAGGTTAGAAGAGCCATTTGTTGGACTATGTCCACATATTCCACGTCATCCGGGCTGAAACACTCTAGATCATCAAAGCAGTATTGATAATCACTTGAGTGTCCACTTCCTGAGACAAAAGCACAGCTGTCCTGAAAGGAGCTTGCTGATCTTATTGAGACCTTGGAGTCTCAGGAAATGTGATGTATGGCCTAGAAGAACAAGATGGCTGCTGGGTGTAAGTCAGGTATTGTTGAGGCTGGGAGATTCCTAAACCTTCCGCAACCATTAAGGCGTTGCTAGCAGGAAGACTCAAGGGTCTGCTTGTCTGATGACCCCTCTTACTTTCCATTTCCAAACAGTATCCATCAAGGATCCCATAGAGTTCGGTCATGGTGAGTGTATTCAGATTTTCTGTTCTCTTGATAGAGGCACAGTAGAATGTCCACTCATTGGGTAATGCACTCATGAACTTTCTTGTAAGATCTCTAAGTTCATGAGCAATTCCCACAGATTGAAAGGAAGATATGAGATCCATGTACCTAAAATATTGTTGGCTAAGAGTCTCTCTAGCAACATGGGTGAAGTTCTCGAACTGCTGCTTCAGTGAGTCCTTCTTCGAGTCATTTGAGTTTGAGTACATTTGAGCAAGCGCATCAAACAGTTCTTTGGCAGACTTGCAATGCTCAAACCCCACCATGATAGAGTTTGGAATTGCAGTCATGAGAACAGTCATAGCGTTGCTATCAATGTCAAGCTTCTTCCTGTCCTCATCAGAATAATCTTCAACGGCTTTCTCGATCATGGCACCATTTCCACCAGCTACTTTTGGCTTATACGGGCCATTAACAAGGGATTGCCACATTTTGCTGTCTTGATACCTGATGAAGCCTTCCATTCTTCTGCTCCAGGATCTGAAGTTTTCAGGGGTGATGATGGGTGCTTTGGTCAACGTCCCCATCTCTACTTCAGATTTGTTGAGGCCCATTTTGAGTGAGGTATAAGGAGGAGTGAAAAACAGGTTGATTAGGATGGTAAGATCTGTTGATACATGTATGTCCCTAGATCATGATATGAATGTAATAGATCTTGTTTGTCTGATTCTGAGGTAATGCTTGAAATGATTAATGAAATGATATTGCTTGTTTGATATTTATAATGTTTCATATTTCATTAATGAGTCGACATTGAATTGGTTAAATAGATTTGTGGTTGTTTGAAGTGTTATACATAATGTTATATTAATTAATTAATGCATTCAAACTTAACAGAATGAAGTTCTCATGCGAGTGGCCCATGCGAATGGACCATACGCATGAATAACTTCATACGAATGACACAGTCGCACGACGGAACCAGGAGACTGGATCAGTCGTATGATTATAACATGAGATTGACTCAGTCGCACGACTGAATACTCAATCGTGCAAATGAATCAACCGCATGGTTCAATCGCACGACTGACCATACTAATGGTTCAGTCGCACGATTGAATAATACTAACCTATAAATACAACCCAATTCGTGAAAAATAGGGAGCTTTTGATTACTTACGACTCCAGACATACCCTAGCCGTCCAGAAGCCTCACAATTCGTTCTCCAAGTTCATAGAACACATTAGATCGATTCCCAATCAGTTTCTAACGTGAGTTTCAATTCTTGATTGATTCTTCATGTGTTCTCACTGATTGGATCGCCAATCAAATAGGATTCCGCACTATTCGATCTGGTTTACACGCTAATCACTAGGTATTTCATTCATATACCAGGTCCTAACAAGATCTCACAATCAAGAGCCTAAATGCTCTGATACCAATTGTAGGATCGGGTTTGTCACTTAGACACTTGGATTTCTCTCAAGCTCACTTATAGAAACACTCAACTCAGATGAAGTAAAGTCTTTTACAAGAGTTGATAATAATATAATAAGTAGTAAGGAACACACATAAATAAATTTTCAAGGCACTTGTATATATTACTTCTTAACTCAAGATATTACAAGACTCTTACAAGCATGATACATGAGTTACAATGAGAAACTATATATACTAGATCCTACAGCCAGATATACTTTGATACCAGCTGGAAACGTAAGACTAAAGCATATACTACAATGCTAAAGTTAAGGTATCTTAGATAAAGTATTATCTAAGATATGGTAGTCATGACATGTCCATGACTTACCTTTTGTCACCAACTAAAGATTGCAATTGTACTAACATAAAAAGGTAAATAGCGGATTAAAGTATGGTCAACTACATGGCTTTAGAGAAAACGCCATGCAGTATCTCAGAGATTTGCAGCGGAGTGTCAGGGAGACCATACTTATGTCCACTGGATAATAGCAGTGTTTTCCGAAGGGAAGTTGGCTTCGGAAGAACAAGTTCCTCCGAAGCCACTTATACTTCGGAAGAGGCTTCTATACTTCCGAGGCTTGAGGACTTCTGTACTTCGGAAGTTGACTTCAGATCTTTCTTTCTAAGTCTTGAACTTCGGAAGTAGGTTCTTTGTCTTCGGAAGTTGGAATTTTTCCTTTGGAAGTAAGTTTTACACTTTGTCTTCGGAAGAGCTCCTTTTTCCTTCAGAAGTTCCACACTTAGCTTCGGAAGTCCTTTATTTGTTGTACCAAAATCTTCTAAGTGACTTGGTTTTGGTTGCACCAGCCTTTCTAGATCCAACAACGTAGATATATAAAAGATGGCAATTCATGTTATAAGTTAGAGAGCAAAGTAACTAGGGATATAAGACAGAATGCACAATCAAACCTTGACAAAGTTTTACAAGTCTCAAACGTTTACAAACATATACGATTAGCTAAGTGTACTTGGATCAACCAAGCAGGCTTGTCAGGCCCATAGATCTATGACGTCGCCAGGCTACCAATAGTTAATGATTGTATATATATTCGATATTACATGGTAGCTACAAAGATCAACTAACCATAACATACAAGTGATTTGCCATAAGTTTACAACAATCAAACGTTTTACAAGTGCAACGATTAAAATGTGACATGTTTCACCCCAAAGTGTGAAAATATAAAAAAAGGGGTATAGAAATACTCACATGATCAAATAAGTATGGAATAACTATTAATAAGAAAATATAATAAGCAACGTCCAACGTAGTTCTTCACAAGGTACCTAAGTATGCACATTTTCCAAGGTTTAAGTTTAAGGGTAATAAGTTTAGCGAAGTAACGAGGGCTAGGGTTTTAAGTGGATTTAGGCATTTTATAAGTATATATATATATATATATATATATATATATATATATATATATATATATATATATATATTCTTTATATGTCAAAATATAAAGAAATGTGAAAAATCATTTACAATAATTAATAAAATTTAGATATAATATTCGAGCAATTATTTGACATAATCATGTTTTAAAAAAATTTTAAATGAAAAGAAAATTTAAACCAATAACAATTTTTGAACTATTATTTAAAATCCATTTCTTTTAAGACGTTAATCAAAAATAATCTTTGTTAAATTGTTTTATTACAAAGATATTTATTTAATTAAACTTAGAAAATTACAGAAATTATTTAATGACCTTTAAAAATATTTGAAGTTTATAAAACCCATTTTTATATTCAATAATATTTTTCTGTAATTAAATTAAGGCTAAAAAGCCTTTTTAAAAAAATAAGAGGGTGCCCGGGTTCAAACCCGGGACCTCTAGGTTGACAAGGTGGGTGATTAACCAATAAACCAAGGCCCTATCCGTGGTTTTATTCAGTTCCCAAATCTTAAAAACTTCAGTTTCAAAAACAACCCCAAATCGAATAAACCCTAGGTTGATTCGAACCAAAATTGAAGTTCAAATCACTGTTGATAATGATCTGAATCATGGGGCTTTTGTTTCCTACATGATTTCGAGTATGTGTGTGTTTTTAATTACCCGGTATCAAAGCTTGAAATGTCCAGAACGATGAAGAATAAGCCGCGACCACGTAGCATCGGTTTGATGCTCAAATGATGATGGTAATCAAATTAACTTGATGTGAAGCTTCGAAGGGCAATCACAAATCAAAGTCCTTAATCAATTTCGGATTTCGAACCCAGATGTTGGTGTTCGACTAGTTGCAAGTTAGCAACGAGAAGGGGATCTAATTTGATAGTTGGGTTTGTTTCAGATGTAGTTGAATGTTGTATTCGATTAGTGATTGATAGATGATTATTTAGGTGAGTTTAATTAGATTATTATTTGGTGTTAATGCACGAACGACTATGGAGTTTAAGATGTTTTGGTTATGTACTTGATTTGACTAGTAACAGATGTTTTAACTTGATTAAACGATGTATACCGGTTTGAATCATGTTTTAGAAAGGTTTGTGAGCGGTTTCGGATCAAGAATGGATGGATTTCGGCGGTTTTGGGCCTTGCCGGAGCCGCGGCCGGCGGTTGGCCGAACATTGGCCGGAAAAACGAGGGGGGGGGGCAGAATTTGGTTTTGAAGAATTTACACATATGGTCCCTGAAGATTTCCATCTTTATTATTTTATGCAAAAATCTTTTATTTAATGTTTACAAAATGACAATAAGGCCCCCTTGACTTAATTAAACTTTAAGTTTCACATAGTTCCACTTGTTAATTTTTATAACTTATTATTATTATTATTATCATATAATAAGTATCATTATAAGCTTTCAAGTTGAAGACAAATTAAAGCCATATGCAAAGGTAACCCATAAGTTTCATATTAGGCAACAATGGTCGTTACAAGAATTAACAAAGTTAACTTTAAATTAACCCAAAATTACAAGATGTTACAGTCCCCTACTTAAAAGAATTTCTTCCCGAAATTAAGAATGAACTAGGCGAACAAATGCGGGTATCTCTCCTTCATATGATCCTCATGCTCCCAAGTGAACTTAGCTCCACACTTGTTCTCCCAACGAACCTTGACAATTTGAGTAGTTGTGGTTCTAGTTTTCTTCATGATGCAATCCATAATTTCAACAGGTTTCTCCACAATGTGCAATGACTCGTCGATCTGGATGTCTTCCAATGGGACATGCAGACTCTCGTCGGCCAAACACTTTCTCAAATTTGAGACATGGAATACAGGATGAACTCCACTAAGATCGGAAGGTAGTTCCAATTTATAAGCCAATTCCCAATCCTTTTCAAGATTTTGAAAGGTCCTACAATCTTGGAGCTAGTTTACCCTTCTTTCCAAAGCAAACAACACCTTTCCATGGTGAAAATTTAAGAAGAACCATGTTGCCAACTTGGAACTCCATTGGCTTACGACGCTTATCGGCGTAATTCTTTTGTCGACTTCTTGCTACTACAAGGTTCTTGCGGATTGTGGAGACTTTTTAGGTCGTTTCTTGTATAAGTTCAGGACCAGTGATGAAATTTCACCAATGTCGGTCCAGCAGATTGATGATCGGCATTTACAACCATACAAAGCCTCAAATGGTGCCATCTTGATACTTGAGTGATAACTATTGTTATACGAAAATTCCGCGAGCGGTAAATGTGTATCCCAATCACCACCAAAGTCAAGGACACAAAGACGCAGCAGATCCTTGAGGGTTTGGATTGTTCGTTCGGTTTGACCATCGGTTTGAGGATGGTAAGCCATACTTAAATCCAATTGAGTATCCAAGAGTTCTTGCATCGAAGACCAAAAGTGTGAAGTGAAACGAGCATCCCGATCGGAAATAATGTGTAAAGGCACGCCATGACGACTCACAATTTCATCAATGTAGATTCGAGCCAGCCTTGAAACCTTGTACGTATCTCGTATGGGTATGAAATGTGCTGTCTTGGTCAAACGGTCAACAATGACCCATATGCTATCATGACCATGAGGAGTACGAGGTAACTTGGTTATGAAATCCATGGATATATGTTTCCATTTCCAATAGGGATTTCAGGTTGCTCAAGTAAACCATTTGGTCGTTGATGCTCGGCTTTGACCCTTGCACATGTGAGACACTTGGAAACATAAGACGCGATATCTTTCTTCATTCCAGGCCACCAATATTGACCACGTAGATCCATGTACATCTTATCGGAGCCAGGATGAATGGAATATCGGGTTTGATGAGCTTCGTTCATAATGAAGTGTCGAAGGTTATCACGATTCGGGATCCAAAGTTGATTCAAGAAGTACCACATGCCATTCGGTTTTGTCTCTAGTTGTGACCGAACGTTAGGCATCAAATCTTCATCTTTCCCTTCGTCGGTTAGTGCCGCTTGTTGAGCCTCGCGAATGCACAACTCAAGGTTACTATCGATCCTTATGTTTTGAAGCATGATAGTAGCCTCGTTGACATCCACATGAATCTCGGTATCAAGTTCTCATAGTGTATCAAACCATTGCCTTCGATTCGAATTTATTGGAGCAAGACAGTCTTATTGTGGACCTTGCGACTCAGCGCGTCAGTTACAACATTCGCCTTTCCAGGATGGTAGCGAATGTCGCAGTCATAGTCGCTAATCAAATCGATCCAACGTCTTTGTCTCATGTTGAGATCCTATTGGTTGAACACATGTTGGAGACTCTTATGATCGGTGTAGACTATGCATTGCGTCCTATATTGATAGTGTCGCCAAATCTTCAATGCAAAAACCACAACACCAAGTTCAAGATCGTGAGTCGTGTAGTTCACTTCATGAACCTTCAATTGCCTCGAAGCGTATGCTATAACTTTGCCTCGTTGCATGAGAACACAACCAAGACTTTGATTAGAAGCATCGCAATACACGGTGAAATCATCGTTTCCATCGGGAAGTGTGAGAATAGGAGCATTACACAACTTGCGTTTTAATGTCTCGATAGACTCTTCTTGCTCCGGTCCCCATTCAAAGAGTCGATTCTTTGGGTTAGCGCCGTTAAAGGTTAAGCAATCTTCGAGAAATTCGCTATGAACCTACGGTAATATCCTGCTAATCCCTGAAAAGAACAAACCTCGGTTGGGGTTGTGGGAACACACCAATTCTTCACGGCTCCAATTTTAGCAGGATCCACGTGAATTCCTTGGCTATTCACCACATGCGCTAAGAATTAAACTTCCTCCAACCAAAATTCACACTTGGAAAACTTGGCGTGTAATTGTTCCTTCTTCAAAAGTCCAAGAACTTGTCGTAAGTGCGTCTCGTGATTGACTTTTCTCTTGGAATAAATAAGAATGTCATCAATGAACACGATCACGAACTTATCCAAATACGGTTTACATACTCGATTCATGAGATCCATGAACATGGCAGGTGCAATGGTCAAGCCAAAAGGCATGACCATGAACTCGTAGTGTCCATATCGAGTACGAAAAGCGTTCTTTGGAATGTCATTATCATGTACACGTAGTTGATGATACCCAGAACGTAGATCAATCTTTGAGAATTGAGTTGCTCCTTGAAGTTGATCGAAGAGATCATCGATTTGAGGAAGAGGGTATCGATTTTTAATAGTAAGCTTGTTGAGTTCTCTGTAATCGATGCACATACGAAATGAACCATCCTTCTTCTTCACAAACAATACAGGTGCACCCCACGGTGATGAACTAGGGCGAATGAAACCCTTATCGGTCAACTCTTGCAGTTGACTAGCGAGTTCTTGCATTTCAGATGGTGCAAGACGATAAGGCGATTTAGCCACAGGGTTTGCGCAAGGGATTAAGTCAATCTTGAACTCAACTTCCCGCACGGGAGGTAACCCTTTAAGATCCTCGGGAAAAACCTCGGGAAAGTCCCGCACAACAGGATTGTCTTTCAACTCCTTACCCTTGGCTTTTGTATTACCTACATATGCCATGAAAGCCATGTAGCTTTTACTTAAGCACTTGCGGGCCTTGATGCAAGACATGAGTTTGATTCTTTGGGATGATTTCTCCCCAAAGACCTTCAAAGTATCACCGGTCGGTAATGGAATTTGAGACACTTCTCGAAGCATAGAATTTCCGCATGATTATTGGCTAACCAATCCATACCAATGATAACATCAAAGCTTCCCAATTGCATAGGAATAAGGTCGACGAAGAACTCGTGTTCGTTAAGGATTAAGGTGCAGTCACGTATTACGACGTCAACGACGATAGATTTCCCATCAGCGACCTCGACCGTGAAAGATCTGTCCAGATTAACACCGGTTTAGAAAGTATAGGCTCAAATTCCAAGGACACGAAACTCCTATCCGCACCCGAATCAAACAATACAGATGCATAATGATTATTTACAAGATACATACCTGTTTGGTAATAACCCATTATTGGTATGATAAACACAGATATGAATCTTTATAAGACAAGAAACGATTAAAAGAATTTCAACGACGTACCATTCACCATATTGTTGTTGGCTTGGGCTTGATTGGCGTTGATGTTGAAAGCCCTTCCACGAGCCGGTGGCACAGTTCCCGCATTGCGGACGAATATGGCCAGGCTCGCCATAGTTATAGCAGGTCCGGTTGGTAAGCATGGCAGTGTTGTTTGGCGCACGAAGACAAGTAGCCACCAAATGACCATACTTCCCACACAACGAGCAGACTCGGCATAGAATGTTGCTCGCATGATGGTACTTGCACGTGTTACACATCGGATATGGACGAGCATAAGCTCTAGCCATAGGGGCTTGATTTGCAACCACCATTTGTTTTTGAGGAGCATTGGGTGCTGTCAAAGCGTAGTTGCGCGTCGGGGTGAACTTACGCTTCTTGTTTTAAGAAGATGACTCAGCCCTTACCTCCTTTGTTGCCTCGGTGTCACCTTCGTAGTAGACTTGGAACCCTTTGCCAACACAGTGCCAGCTCTTATATGATTCTCGGTGAGCATGCAGTGATAGTAATCGCCTCCTCCAAAGTGTGGGCCTACTACCCACCACGACATCTTGAATTTAAGTGGCACCCCCTTGATAAATTTCTCAATGTATGGGGCACGGTGTCCACCATGTGTGGTAGTAGCATACTCAACTCATGATGCCGGTGAATAAGCCAAGTGATCCCACCATCTTGTTTGAGGTTCCAGAACTCCTCCTCTAGCTTTTGTACTCGCTCCTCAGGCAAACTTTTGGATCATGATTCCTTAACCATGGTTGGGATGACGACAACCATTTTCTGGGCGATCATTGCACTAGTTTACGGTCGGACTTCACGCTTTCCATGGTGACGAGACTGCTGGATATACAAAAATGAGTTATTAAGAATGAGGATAACAAAGGATAGAGTTTAGATAAGGACAAGCTATGGGTTTAAGCACACAGAATGATTCCATTTGGTAACGCATTACCATTTGGAAACGTTGACACGTCAAGGTGACTTCCCCAATTGCCTTAGAAACTTTGTATATTGACCATAGTTTTATCACTCATCCTAGAAATCCCTAGTAACATGATATCCCGTAGATTTATGCGAAATGCTTGCCTAGCCCGAGGCCTTTTGCCAGGAATCCAGGATACAGTTGTCTATATGTCACACTGTTGGACCAAAAGAACCAATGAGCCTGATCAGAGAAACCTCTAAGTCCCACAAGACATCACAACAGCTGAAGAAGACCTGATCAGCTGTTCTACAAAGTCTGAAGAATACAACTGCTGCAGTACGTCTGAAGTACTGAAGACAAAGACTGAGACAACAGCTGAAGATCTAAAGTCTGAAGACTTCAACAAGTACTGAAGACAAGACTGAAGATCAACAGCTGAAAGACAAAGTCTGATGTTCAAGTACTGAAGACATCAGCTGATGTTAACAGCTGATGACAACAGCTGAAGAGGGCTTCTTCAGTTGTTGTGATGGTTTTTCTTCTTCAGTAGTTTTCTTTTCCTTTCAGTAGTTTGTTTATTTTTCTTTTCAGTACTTGTAAACAACTGAAGAGGTTGTTCTTCAGTTGTTGTAGTTTCAGTAGTTTTATGTTTTTCAGTAGTTGTAAATGAGATGTTTAACACTTAGGAACATTTGTAAGAAGATGTCAGTTGTTGACATCTTCAGTAGTTGTTAAACATCAGTAGTTATAAAACGGTTACATGTCACTTTCAGGTGACATCAGTCTACGTCATTCTTTCCTTTATAAGGAAATGACTCACCTGTAATCGTGCCTTTGAGGCCGACAATCTTAATGCAATATTCCTTTTGTCGGATATTCTCTCTCTATAACAAAATTCTTTTATCGTTTTATATCAATTGTTCTTGTTTGAATTTGTCTAATTCTGAGCTATTCCGCTGCTATATCTGTTCAATCGATTAAACCAAGGGCTGAGATCCTAACAAATGGTATCAGAGCAGGTTAATCATTGATCGATCTAACAATTGATCATTGAAACTGTTCAATCGCTCTAAGTTTAATCGAATTAGCAAATTCGCAAGGATCTGTTATAGAGATTGAGAGTGTATCGCTTCTGGCCGTTTTATTTGAGGTTCTGTGTGGTTTTGAGCTAAATTTATTGTGATTTTACTTGAATCTGTCTGATTTTCCACAATGACTACTTCTTCGAATGATCCTTTCAATACTGGATCCTCTACCAAGCCTCCGATCTTGGTGAGGAATGAGTATAACATTTGGCAGAGAAGATTGCTCCATCACCTGTCTGTCAATAGCTCAGGTTGTTGGACATCTGTGGTACATGGACCACATAAGCCAATGGTGAATGATCCGGAAACAAACCAGTTGGTTCCAAAGAAGAAGGAGCAATACTCCGATGAGGACAAGAAGTTGTTTGAAATCGATGCAAAAGCCCATGGAATTTTGGCTATGGCTATTCCTAATGAGATTTACTCTGGGCTTCTGCATTGTGAGTCTGCTCATGACCTCTGGAATGCCATCAAAGAACAATTTGGTGGTACTGATGAGGTTTTAGCAAACAACAGGGAAATCCTCGCCCAACAATATGAGACTTTCTCTCATAGAAAGGGTGAGACTCTGACTCAACAATTTGAGCGGTTTTCATGTTTAATCTCTGAATTGAAAATGGTTAAACATGAATATACCAGGAGTCAGATGAACCATAGATTTTTAAGATCACTGCCTGAGAGATGGAACACATATACCATTGTTCTACGCTCAAATGCTGATGTTGATCGCCTATCTCTCACCCAACTTCATGGGAAACTGCTTACATTCGAGAGAGAGATAGAGCAGAAAAGGAAATTGGTTTCATCTGGCAAGCTCACTGAGGATTTTGTCCAAGGGAACACTGCCCTGATTGGACATCAAGAGCCAGAATATGCGTCATCTGAAAGCCAGTATGATGAGCATATTGATTTCTCTACAAACACTTCTGAGCCTGCCTTTGTGAGTGTTGATAGTTATTCTGCTGGTAGTAATTGTGACAATCTATGTTTCATCATGGATGATCTCAAGGGGATTGCTGATGATGACTTAGAAGAGATGGATATTTTGAGCCAAATGGCCTTGATAAATATCAGATCTCAGAAGTTCTACAAAAGAACTGGAAGGAAATTCCCAGGACTCTCTGGCAAAACCAAAGTTGGTTTTGACAAGAGTAAGTTGAAGTGCCATAAATGCCACAGGCTTGGGCACTTTGCAAGAGAATGTAGATCATCTGGATCTAACTCTCCTGCACCTTTTGTGACTTTCCCTGGCAATAGTCAACAAAACAGAGGGCAACAACCTGTCAATTCTGGTTATCATCATCAACCACAATCTCCTGCATATTTTGTTCCACAGGGGCCAATGCCATATCCATACCCCTGCTATTACATGCCACAACCAGGCCAGGTTCAAGCACCCACTGCTCAGCAACCACATGCACTCCCTGAGCCTCAACCATCCCAATCTCATCAACCTAATCAACTTCAACAACACAGCTTCTTCACACCAGGAGTTGTTGACTGGAGCAGTTTACCAGATGATGTGTCTGGTAATGAACAACTGTTCTCAGGTGCTGGTCAACATGGTGGTGAGCATCCTTTTGGAAATCTAGCTCTCATGGCTTTGGAATCCTCTGATGGATCATCCTCAAATACCACTTCAACACAGGTATCACAGGTATCCTCTGAGGCTAAGGCCAAATTATGTTCTGAAACTTGCATAGCAGCATTTGCCTCTATTAGAGAAGCAAATGTGGCTTTAATCAATAAAAATGTAGAGCTAGAACAAACAATTTCCAAAAATAAAGCTGAGTTTGAGTCTGTGCTAAAAGAGAAAACTGATGAGATTTACAAATTAAAATGCCAAATTTCTGATGATAAGGCTAGGGAGGATGTACTCTTAGAGAAGTACAAAGACCTCAAAGATACTCTTGCTGTCACCCAGGTAGAGTGTGATCGATGGGTACAATCTTGCAAGGGCTTTGAAATGCTTCTTAGTAAGCAAACTGCTTCCAATGTGAAGTTTGGAATTGGTTATAATCACACTGCTCCTCCTACAGTTTTTGCTTCAAGAGCAGGAGCGGAATCTGATGGAGAAAGTAATGACCAATCCACCTCATCATGTGATTCACTACTTGATAAAGCACCATCAGTAGTTGAAGTCAGTAGTAATCCCTCTGTGAACCTATCAGCTGATATTGATGGTTCAACTGCTGACACACATGATCAATGAGTTGATCAACCCAAGTGTTATCCCTAGAAGTACTGAGGGTACTGGAGAGCAGGGGATAACATCTGGAGTTCAAATCCTAATGACTGACAGCACTGAAGAGAAGAAAACTGTCAGTAGGAAGGATTTGAAGCCTACTAAGGAAGTTGACAAGAAGGCAAAAAGTGCTTCTAAACTGCTGAAGAGCAAGTCTTCAGTAGTTTCATCTTCTTTAGTTGATGATCAACAGAAGATGAAGAAGAAACCATGTGAAATATGTGGTCTATTCAATCATCTCACAGATGATTGTTGGTACAAAAAGGGATCCAAACTCAAACAAAAAGAGAAAATTAAAGAAAATTTGGCTAAAATGAAAACTGAGTTTGAGTCCAAGTTTGTACCAGCAGCATCAAATCCTGTTACTCCTATGACCAAAAAGAAATCTAAAAAGGAAGGAGTGCAACAGGCAATAGCTGAGGTTGCTCAAAAGAAGATGGTGCAACACAAGAACTCATCATCAAACACCAATACCAATGTGTCTGAAGAGCTGAAAGCTCTCTCCCAGAATCAGACACAGCTGGTAATGATGGTTCAACATCTGTTGGGAAGAGTTAACCAACTTGATGGCCCTGTGTTGAACCCCAGAAAAGGAGATCCAAGCCGAAGGATTCCTCTTCTACACCATCTCCTTCACCTCAAGCTATTGTGTCCAATAAACCTGTTAGTTTACCATCTGTTGATGAGACCAGGCCCAAAACCAAAAAGGTTTGGGTCTCCAAAACTAACTGATTGTTTATTTATGCAGGTTTCTTCAACATGCCAAAGTAGCATCTGGTATGTAGACAGTGGGGGATCTATGCATATGACTGGGAACAACTCACTTCTTAATGACTACTCTCCAGGAAGGAAGGGATTTGTTTCTTTTGGCAATGATGCAAGAGGTTACATCATCGGGAAGGGCTTTGTTTCCAATGGGGAAATAAAGTTTGATGATGTCAACCATGTGGAAAATCTCAAGTATAATCTTTTGAGTGTCAGTCAATTGTGTGACAAAGGCCATGTTGCCCTTTTCACAAGCCAGAACTGCAGGATTCTGTCATCCAAAGTTCTGAGTTTGATTGACAAGGTATTGGATGCTCACACTCTCCTGAAGGCCAACAGGACAGGAAGAGTGTATGCCTTAGATCTTTCCAAGAAAATTGATCTCAAAGGCCATCCTTGCCTATTTTCCAAGGCCTCTCCTCAAGAATCTAATCTATGGCATAGAAGGCTGGGACATGTTAATTTCAAGAACATGAATCAGCTGATACACCATAGTTTAGTAAGGGGAATGCCTATGAAGGAGTTCAAGTGTGAAAACAACTGCACTGCTTGTTTGAAAGGAAAACAGCACAAGGTTTCATTTCCACCTATTGAAGAACCAAGTCCACTGCCTGCTTACAACTTCTTCACATGGATCTCTTTGGTCCTGTGAGAGTGATGAGCATGGCACAGAAAAAATACTGTCTGGTAATTGTGGATGATTACTCCAGATTTGTATGGACTTTCTTTCTACATTCAAAGGATGAAGCTGCACAGAAGATCATAAACTTTGTGTTGTATGCTGAGAAGCAGTATTCCCTCTCAGTCAAGTGTATTAGAAGTGATAATGGAACAGAATTCAGGAACAATACACTTGATGATTCTACCTTTCCAAGGGAATAAAGAGACAGTTTAGTATTCCAAGAACTCCTGAACAGAATGGAGTTGTGGAGAGAAAGACAGGACCCTCATTGAAGCTGCAAGGTCTATGTTGGCTGATTCTGGACTGCCATTGACCTTTTGGGCTGAAGCTGTCAACACAGCATGCTATGTGCAGAATAGAGTGCTAATAAATCAGAGGTTGATGAAGACTCCATATGAAGTTCTACATCATTTGGCCCCTCTCATTTCATTTTTTAGAGCATTTGGGTGTCCCTGTTTCATTCTCAACACAAAGGATCAGCTCCAGAAATTTGATCCTAAGGTGGATGCAGGGTATTTGTTGGTTATTCATCAACTTGCAAGGCATACAGAGTCTTCAACTGCAGAACAAAGATGGTTGAAGAGACTTTACATGTCAAGTTCAATGAATCTCCAAAGGACAAGATTCCACAAAGCCCTGTGGAGCTCTTTGATTTGGACATACTGCAATATGTTCCTTATCAATCTCCTGCTGTTGCTCCTGTCAACAGTTCACCACCTGGTGTTACTACTGAAGATGATGATGATAGTAGTAATCACCTCTTCAGGTTTAGTGATCAACTGCCTGAGTCCTCTAAACCTGATGCTCCTGTAGCTCCAGCCGCACCATCCACAACAAATGCTGATGAGATTTCTGCATCCTCAACTTCATTTGAGTTGCCACCATCTTCATGGTTTCAAGAATCTGCATCAACATCTGCTGCTGCTGAAGACCCTACAAATACTTGCACAGATTTGATTGTTTACCAAGAGCTGAAAAATCACCCAATATCTCAAATCCTTGGTGATATCAATGCTGGTGTCTCAACCAGAAGCCAGTTGTCCAATTTCTGCTTCTATGCTCTCTTCATCAGTCAGCTAGAGCCGAAGAACTATCATGTTGCTTTGAGGGACAATGGATGGGTTGAAGCCATGCAGCTTGAGCTTCTTCAGTTCAAGAAACAGCAAGTGTGGGAGCTTGTTCCTCTACCCCCAGGTAAGTGTGCAATAGGCACTAAATGGGTGTTTAGGAATAAAACTGATGAAAATGGGCTAATTGTTAAGAACAAGGCCAGACTGGTTGTGCAGGGGTTTGCACAAGAAGAAGGTATTGATTATGATGAAACCTTTGCCCCTGTAGCCAGACTGGAGGCAATTAGATTGTTTTTAGCCTATGCTGCACTCCACAATCTTAAAGTTTTCCAAATGGATGTCAAAAGTGCTTTTCTATATGGTACAATAAAAGAAGAAGTTTATGTGTGTCAACCACCAGGCTTTGAGGATAATAAGCACCCAGAATGGGTATATAAGCTTGATAAAGCTCTTTATGGGTTGAAACAAGCACCTAGAGCTTGGTATGAGACCTTATCAAACTTTCTTCTACAGAATAATTTCACTAGAGGCTCCATAGATAAAACTTTATTTATTAAGAAGGTGGATCAGCATAAGCTACTTGTTCAAATTTATGTTGATGATATTATATTTGCATCCTCTGATCCCCAATTGTGTGAGGATTTCCAAACCTTAATGCAACAGAAGTTTGAAATGAGTGCAATGGGAGAATTACAGTTCTTTCTAGGTTTGCAAATCAAACAAAAAGCTGATGGAATTTTCATTCATCAGTCTAAATACACAAAAGATCTTTTGAATAAGTTTGATTTACAAAACTGTAAATCTTGTTCTACTCCCATGTGCAACACCACACAATTGGATGTTGATCAGAAAGGTAAAGGTGTTGATGAAACCCTTTACAGATGTATGATTGGTTCCTTGATGTATTTAACAGCTTCTAGACCAGATATTATGTTTGCTACATGTGTTTGTGCTAGATTTCAGGCTGCACCTAAGGAGTCTCATCTGATTGCAGTCAAGAGGATCTTTAGATATCTGCAAGCACACAATCTCTAGGCTTATGGTATTCCACTGGACATTCTTGCAAATTAGTTGCTTTCTCTGATAGTGACTATGCAGGATGTAAGTTGACCAGGAAATCAACTTCTGGTGGATGCCAATTCCTAGGCAACTGTTTGATTTCTTGGCAGAGTAAGAAACAAACATCTGTTGCTACATCCACTGCTGAAGCCGAGTACATTGCTGCTGCAAGTTGTACATCCCAAATACTCTGGCTTCAGAATCAACTTTTGGATTATGGCATTACAGAGACTAAGACTCCATTATTAATGGATAGTGCTTCAGCTCTTTGCATTGTCAAAAATCCTGTCCAGCACTCTAGGACCAAACATATAGAAATTAGACATCATTTTATAAGAGATTGTTTTGAAAAGGGTCTAATTAATCCTATGTTTGTGCCTAGTGCTGATGAGCTTGCAGACATTTTTACTAAGCCTTTGGATAGTTCAACTTTCCACAACCTGGTGTTAAGGCTTGGTATGCTGCAGCTAGAATAAGTGACAACTACTGATGATCTCAGTAATTACTGATGATCATTGGTAACCATGTCACATATAGTACTGATGAGTTATTTTACCCTCAGTAGTTTTTATAACTACTGAAGGCTAAATGCTTTAAGTACTGTACTTTATCTGTTCTACACTACTGATGTAGTTACAACTACTGAAATCAGTAGAAACAGATAAGTACTGATGTCCTATGAAACAACTGAAAACAGCTAAAAGCTGATGAGTAAGTGTTGAGGACAGTATGAAACAGCTGAAAGGCTATGAATTGACGACAACTACTGATGAGTACTCTCTCTTCAGTAGTTCACAAACTGCTGTTTCTTTATAAACAACTGAAGCAATACCATGTCTTCAGTAGTTTCACAACTACTGATGACTAACACCAAGTCTTCAGTTGTTTACAACAACTGATGGCAAAACCACGGTCTTCAGTAGTTTCACAACTACTGATGACTAATACCAAGTCCTCAGTTGTTTCAACATCTGAAGTCCACCTTGTCTTCAGTTTTTTAAAAACTACTGATGCCTAAATCAGAGACTTCAGTTGTTTCAACGTCTGATAGTAAACACCATGTCTTCAGTTGTTTTATAACTGCTGACCACACCAATACCATCAGTCGTTTCAAACGTCTGAAAGTTAATACCACGTCATCAGTAGCTTCAAATACTGATGACTAACACCAAAACCTTCAGTCGTTTCATAACCCGTACCCTATATATACCTGATCCCTCTTTCAGAGTTTTTCATTCTTTCACGACCTAACTTTTCAAAAGCTCTGAAAACCTTTCACCTTCATTAATGGCGACCATGCAACTCAAACCTCGACACAACTGTGTCGCGTACCTTACAAAATCGCCCTTCTGGACCAAATTTGAAAATGCTATAGATCTTATGGTCCAATCCCCACTAAAAACGGCTTTCCTTTAAATCCAATCATTTATGCCGATTCGCTACGTCAGTTCTGGATGAATGCGACCGTTAATGGAGAATCTATCCTTTCATCTATCAACTCGCATAAGGTGGTCATCTCTACTGCTACCATCCGCCAAATTTACTGTTAGATGATGCTGCCTACCCTGTTGGATATCCTAAGCGCCAACTTGATCTTTCCTTTGGACAACATGGATATCAGGGTGATCTTAGTGCTTCAACAATCCTGAAGAAACATTTTCCAGATGCTGAACGATTATTATTTCATATGGTAAATGTTTGCCTGGCTCCGAAGACTTCCTCTTGGGATCAACTGTCTTCCAGATGGCAACAGGTATTGTTCTCTATCCTTGAACAAGAACCACTAAACTTTTCTGAAATAATTTTTCTTGAACTCAAGGATATGGCCACAAAACCACTTTCTAACCGTTGGATACTATATCCTCGGTTTATAATGGCCATAATAGAGAATCAGCTTTCTGCTGAGGGACTAGTTGGTCTGGGAGTCCCTGCTTTGGCTGTATTGCCGGAGGTATACTCCCGACACAACACTGACCAAACTCTCAAACAGGCTGCCAAGCTGCGCAAACCCACGCAGCTGGAACCCACAGCCTCCACCTCCAAATCCAAAGTCCCCTCCAAACCCACAAAGAAGAAGCCTAAGAAAGCTACTCAGGGAATTGAGTCCCCTGTGGATGCTCCTGCTGCACCAACGCAGGTTATCTCTGCTGGAAATAACCCCCCAGTAGAGACTGTGACTCCACCAACTGAAGCCGCTCAGGTTTCCTCTCAAAAGGAACCTGAAGCAACCACTCAAAGGGAAGCCACAATGCTGGGATCCTCCTCACTTGAGGGGATTACCATTGAAGAGCACCACCTGTCCCGGGTGCACACTGCTTCCACACCCTCTCCTGATGCAACCGCCCCTCAAAGCCCACTATCATTGTTGCAAAAGTGCTGACGCAGTTGCATTCCTCACCCCCCACCGACACCAATTACTACTGGGATAACCTCAACACCTGAGGGGGAGGATCACAATGCTTCTGTCAACCCACAGCACAGGGGTTATCATGTTCCATCTTCTAGTGTAGATAAGGAGGTGCGAACTTCTGGTGAGGCTGCCACTGCTCCTGACTCAGCAAATGACCAGGATGCAGTTGGTAACATCTCTAAGTCCTCACCAGTGGCAACAGCTGATGAAGGACATAGTCCTGAGGCTGGAAGTCCCCAGAACCGAGAACAAGGGGCACATGCTACAATTGATCTACACTCAAGGCATGTTCATTCTGACTTTGTCAGGAGGTCAGGTGATTCAGTCACAACTGATGATGACCTGAGCTTCTTCTATGATGTAGTTGCTCAAAACACCATTCTAGAGGATGAGGTTAGCAGACTCAAAGAGCTGCTGGCCAAGATGTCTCAGGATGCAAGTCCATCTGCCACCACAATACACCCACAGATGGCACCTTCTTCTGAAGGTCCCCTACACACTGAGCCAGTATATACTTCCAAGCCACCAGCCTCTGCTTTCGGCACTGATTCTCAGGAACAGAACCATCCTGATCAATCAGTTGCTACCTTTCAAAATTCCCTACCTCTCATCACTCCCATGATCACAGATATAGTGATCAAAGCCATTGATGAGAGGCTTCCTACAATAATACAACCCTTGGTGGAGGAGTTGGTGACTAAATCTCTTTCTACTGCTCAAACCCTTGCACCCAATGCAACCAAAAAGGGGGAGAGTCAGTTAGTTAAAGGAAAAAGGAAGAGGATAGATGGGGAGAAGGCGAAAGAATCTGAGTTGTAAATGAGAAGGAGAAGGAGAGTGTGAAGGGAGCTGAAGTGAATGAAAGTCAAAAAGACTTTCATGTCACATATCAAAAGAGAAAAGGAGAGTCTGAGAAGGAGAAGGAGCTGAAGGATATGGTGAAAGAAGCTGACGCCAACCATAACCGTTCAATGGATAAAATCATTGAGCAGTTGTATAGGCAGGGTTTTGACATCAAACAACTAGACTCCGAGATCAGAAGGATGGAAACAGAGGAGATCAATTCAAGATGGGCTAGCTATGATGCCTTAGAAAGAGAAAGGCTGGAGATAATGATCAGATTTATAGCTAAATACTTGGGAAGATCTCTAATGGAAATAAGGGCCTGGACCAGGGACAACATCTTGGCAATAACCACCAAGATTTGTTCGTCTGAAGAATACTCCAAAGGTTTAGTGATTGAGGTATTGAATGAAGCTGGGGTTGGGAATCGAAAAGAACTGACAAAATTACCAAAGCCTCCCTTACAGCCAAAATGCTAAAACAGTCTGAAAAGCCTCAATCCTCAAAATCACTATCTCCACAACCCACTAAAACAACTCCTTTACCCTCTAACCAACCATCCAACCCACAAAACCAAATCCTTTACCTCTAAAACCCATTGCCAGTGATGTACCTAGCCAAAAGAAAAGAAAGGTACTGAGCCTGATGAAGATGAAGAGGAGGATGAAGACAGACTGCCACTCTCTGCAGTCATTACTTTGCCTAAGGCTAAACCAATGTCCATCACTCCTGCTTCTCAAATGCATGATGTAATGATAAAGATTGAAGAGGAACAGATGCAAAACATGATGAGGAAATGCTGAAAAGCATTGACAAAGCATATGCTACATCCTCTTCAATGATCAGCATGAAGAAAGAAGTATTAAGATTGTACACCCTTGCTAATACCTTTCAATACCAAAGGGAAAGAGTAAGGATATGGCCTGATCCTAGGGTGGCACACCGGATTGTCAAGAAGAAATTCCTTCAAGATACAAGGGCCAAGTGAAGAGAGTTGTCGACGAAGACATCACTGTGGTGCTTGTAGTGTCCCCTTGGGAAATTGTTGAAGAGTTCAAGAAAGCCTATGAAGCCAAACAACCACCTCAAAAGATGTTAGAGAACAAAATTATAAAGAAGGGATTGGTTTACAAACGACTTGAAAACTTCAAACAAGAAGAGTCAACCTGCTCTTAGAAGGAACTCATCCAGATGAGTTTGCTTATAGACAAATAACCACGGTTGAGCTCAAGAATGGAAAACAGGCCAAGTACATATCTGAAGTGTATGGCCGAGAAGGATTTTTGATGGTGTGCCCGAGGTGCTGACAATGGATAAGCAAATCATGTTTTTAAGGGCTTACACCAGGGAATCATATAGGCTGATACACGGAAGTAGATCTCATGGTTGGGGCAACAGCTCGGTGTCCAAGTCCCCAATACAGAGCTCCCAACCATATCATGCCAAACAGATCATCAGAGACTTCTTCCCAGGCCGGTGCTGAAAAAGGGTCACTTCTCATCTGATCAAGAGGATTAAGAGACCAATCTATCTGCCAAAATAAGTGGGACTCGTCAATAACTTAGAGGTTTTGGCTGCATTGGTTCAGGGGGAGTTTGTTGGACCAAAAGAACCAATGAGCCCTTATCAGAGAAACCTCTAAGTCCCAAGACATCACAACAGCTGAAGAAGACCTGATCAGCTGTTCTACAAAGTCTGAAGAATACAACTGCTGCAGTACGTCTGAAGTACTGAAGACAAAGACTGAGACAACAGCTGAAGATCTAAAGTCTGAAGACTTCAACAAGTACTGAAGACAAAGACTGAAGATCAACAGCTGAAAGACAAAGTCTGATGTTCAAGTACTGAAGATATCAGCTGATGTTAACAGCTGATGACAACAGCTGAAGAGGGCTTCTTCAGTTGTTGTGATGGTTTTTCTTCTCAGTAGTTTTCTTTTCCTTTCAGTAGTTTGTTATTTTTCTTTTCAGTACTTGTAAACAACTGAAGAGGTTGTTCTTCAGTTGTTGTAGTTTCAGTAGTTTTATGTTTTTCAGTAGTTGTAAATGAGATGTTTAACACTTAGGAACATTTGTAAGAAGATGTCAGTTGTTGACATCTTCAGTAGTTGTTAAACATCAGTAGTTATAAAACGGTTACATGTCACTTTCAGGTGACATCAGTCTACGTCATTCTTTCCTTTATAAGGAAAGATGACTCACATGTAATCGTGCCTTTTGAGGCCGACAATCTTAATGCAATATTCCTTTTGTCGGATATTTCTCTCTCTATAACAAAATTCTTTTATCGTTTTATATCAATTGTTCTTGTTTGAATTTGTCTAATCTGAGCTATTCCGCTGCTATATCTGTTCAATCGATTAAACCAAGGGCTGAGATCCTAACACACACAATATTTCTTAGGTTCATGGAATCAAACCTTGATGAGATTTATATAGATTAGACATAACGTCTAAAGATCCAAGTCATAAGCATAGGCATAAGATTCCACGTGTCCGTCGAAATAAGATTAAGAAGTTTCATGTTCGGGGAGAGTCAAAGACTCAAAGCTAAGTTTAGAGAGACAAGTAACAATGTTTGGGCAATCCTATGCTAAGGCATCAATTACACATAGAAGGCATAACATTATGTAGCATGCAAACTATATAATTTACAAGATAGAAATATAATTCTATAAGGTTCATGCTACTATTCTAAGTCACTATTTCTAATAAACTAGATCCCTATAGTTATGGGCTCTGATACCAATCTGTCACACCCCAACCTTGACGGCGAAAACGTTAAGGAGTGAGAGTTAAGATCGTTCACAACCACATAACGCTATTATTAACCCAAATATATATTAATCTAAGTTCCAATTGTACCATTACAATCATAAGTCTCAAAGAAATTAAAAGCATAACAAAAGATGTAACAAGTCATTTTTATTTCATTTATTTATCTAGGTCCATTCTAGATGTGCAAGCTTTAAAGAGTAGAAATCAAGCTTGAGTATTTCTTGAAACATGTTAAAAATAAAAATGTCAACAATAATGTTGGTGAGATTTCCATAGTTTAAAATACATAGATATAAAATGGCAATTCATGTTATAAGTTAGAGAGCAAAGTAACTAGGGATGTAAGACAGAATGCACAATCAAACCTTGACAAAGTTTTAGAAGTCTCAAACGTTTAAAAGCATATACAATTAGCTAAGTATGTACTTGGATCAACCAAGCAGGCTTGTCAGGCCCATAGATCTATGACGTCACCAGGCTAGCAATAGTTAATAATTGTACATATATTCGACATTACATGGTAGCTACAAAGATCAACTAACCAAACATACAATGAATTGCCATAAGTTTACAAGAATCAAACGTTTTACAAGTGCAACGATTATAAGGTAACATGTTTCACCCGAAGTGTGAAAATATAAAAAAGGGGTATAGAAAATCTCACATGATCAAATAAGTATGGAATAATGATTAATAAGAAAATATAATACGCAACGTCCAACGTAGTTCTTCAAGGTATCTAAGTATGCACATTTTACAAGGTTTAAGTTTAAGGGTAATAAGTTTAGCGAAGTAATAAGAAATAATAAGCACGTCCAACGTAGTGTATATATATATATATATATATATATATATATATATATTCTTTATAAGTCAATATATAGAAAATGTGAAATTAAATCATTTATAATAATTATAAAATTTAGATATAATTTCGAGTAATTATTTGACATAATCATGTTTTAAAAAAATATTAAATGAAAAACATTTAAACCAATAACAAAATTTGAACTATTATTTAAAATCCATTTCTTTCAAGACGTTAATAAAAAATAATCTTTGTTAAATTGTTTTATTACAAAGATATTTATTTAATTGAATTTAGAAAATTTACAGAATTATTTAATGGCCTTTAAAATATTTGAAGTTTATAAACCCATTTTATATTCAATAATATTTTTTTGTAATTTAATTAAGGCTAAGAGGTGCCCGGGTTCGAACCCGGGACCTCTAGGTTGACTAGGTGGGTGATTAACCAATAAACCAAGGCCTTAGCCGCGGTTTTATTCGGTTCCCAAATTTAAAAACTCCAGTTTCAAAAACATCCCCAAATCGAATGAACCTAGGTTTATTCAAACCAAAATTGAAGTTCAATCAGTGTTGATAATGATCTGAATCATGGGCTTTTATTTCCCACATGATTTTGAGTATCTGTGTGCTCTTATTACACGGTATCGAAGCCTGAAATGTTCCAGAACGATGAAGAACAAGCCACGACCACGTAGCACCGGTTTGATGATCAAATGATGATGGTAATCAAATTAACTTGATGTGAAGCTTCAAAGGGCAATTACAAATCAAAGCCCTTAATCAATTTCGGATTTTAAACCCAGATGTTGGTGTTCGACTAGTTGCAGGTTAGCGACGAGAAGGGCGATCTAATTTGATATTTGGGTTTGTTTAAGATGTAATTGAATGTTGTATTCAATTAGTGATTGATAGATGATTATTTAGGTGAGTTTAATTAGATTATTATTAGGTGTTAATGCACGAACGGCTATGGAATTTAAGATGTTTCGGTTATGTACTCGATTCAACTAGTAACGGATATTTTAACTTGATTAAACGATGTATACCGGTTCGAATCATGTTCTAGAAAGGTTGTGAGCGGTTTCGGATCAAGAAGATGGATGAATTTCGGCGGTTTTGGGCCTTGCCGAGCCACGGCCGGCGTTGGCCGGACATTGGCCGAAAAACGAGGGGGGGGGGGAGAACTTGGTTTTAATGAATTTACACATATGGTCCCTGAAGATTTCCATCTTTATTATTTTATGCAAAAACCTTTATTTAATGTTTACAAAATGACAATAAGACCCCCTTGACTTAATTAAACTTTAGTTTCACATAGTTCCACTTGTTAACTTTTATAACTTATTATTATTATTATTATCATATAAATAAGTATCATTATAAGCTTTCAAGTTGAAGACAATTAAAGCCATATGCAAAGGTAACCCATAAGTTTCATATTAGGCAACATGGTCCTTACAAGAATTAACAAAGTTACTTTAAATTAACACAAAATTACAAGATGTTACATTTGGAAACCCAAACCTTATTTGTCTTGGGCTCATTAGAGAATAGAAGGTAATGCAACAGTAATAGATCCTATGGTTGTGCTAGGAGGATCTTGAGCTGTTGTTGATGGAGAATTCTCAGTCACTTGTCTTTCTTAGACTTCCACACCACCTTTGGAGTCTTGGACTTGACCTTCAATACTTCAGAAGCTTTTGATACTTTGGAAGTTTTGATGACTGAGCCTTCGGAAGAACCTGCAGACACTAGAATAGACTTCAGTGCTTCGGAAGTATTCCTTCCTTCCGAGACCAACTTTTCTTCCGAAGGAAATTTTCCACTTGCCTTCTTCTTAGATTTGGAGCTTCTGAAGGAAACAGATTTTCCTTCCGAAGCTTGAATCTTCTTGGAACTCTTGGAAGTCTTTGTCTTGGTCATGTGAAGAGTACCTTTAGGATTGTATGGATAATCCTTAGCAAGATAAGCAGTACTTTCACAAATGACACACTCAATTTTCTTCTTCCTAAGAGCTTTTTGCTGGGAACAAGACTGACTTTGGTCACATCCCCTCTCCACCTTCATCTTTGCAGATGCTAAGACAGTCCTTTTGGGCTGGGAACTGTTCTTGGAGTTTGATGGTCCAGGCTGTGCAGCAGTGGTACACAACAAATCAGTCTTCTTCTTGGTACTGAGATGATTTGAACAAGAACCTGAACACTTAGCAGAAAAGTTTAGGTTGATGTGTTCAGTCTTTACTACTTCAAATCCTGTAGAGATAAACACTTGTTTCTGCTTGGAATCAAAAGTAGCCTTGATTTCTTGAGCCTTCCTTGCTTTCCTCTTGCTCTTCCTGATCATGTTCTTTCTCATTGACTTGGTCATCATAGTCTTCTTTTCTCCTCAGAAGGATTGTGTGTGGAGGAGCTATCTTATTTGATCCTAGTCCGTGCTTGTTCTGATAGCACACTTTGTTGTGCAGGGATGAGGATATCATGTTCTTGAAGGTCTCTTCTTCAAGAACACATTTGTCTGCCCTGGCTTTGCCTATCACAAGCTCAGCCTGGCACTCAGTCAGCTTGGTTATGAGATCCTTGATCCGTGTCCTAATATCTGTGTGCTCATGTTTAGAACTGAAATGGTTTTCTCTAAGTCCTCAATCTTTAGTTTATAATCATTTTTAGACTTTCTAAAATCAGCTTTTAAAATATTTAAGGACTCAAGATCAGATCTCATTTCAAGTTATCGGACCTGTATCTATTAACTTTAGCAATGCATTCAAGGGTACAGAGATGTTCCAATACCTTGGCTTCATCATGATCTACCATCAGTGCTTGGTTTAGAGAGGCATCTTCCACCTGAAAGCTCCAGTCAAAGCCTCCTTCTTCCAACAACATCACCTGCTGCTTTGGCTTCTCATTCGGGGGGTCTTTGTCAGTGTAGCTGGGTCTGGACTGTGTTTGGCTACCATTTGTTCTAGGTGCCTTACACTCCCTGGCAAAGTGGCCTATCAAGTTACAATTGTAACACTTGACTTTACTTCTGTCCAGACCAAACTTTCCACTGGTTGCATTGCTTGGAAACTTCCTTCCAGTCCGCTTGTAGAACTTCTTGGCTCTGTGAGTGAGAAGAGCCATCTGATGGACTATCCCGTACTCTAGATCATATGGATGGATACAGTCCAGGTCTTCAAGGGTGAACAGGAAGCTACCACAACTTTCATCAGAAGACACAAATGCTTGATAAGACTTGTCTCTTGGAATGGCTTTCTTGGGTGTAGTTCTCTCTAGGTGTCTCTTGAAAGATGATGAAAGGACATTTAGGTGAGTTGTCAGGGTAGCATATGAGATGATGTTAGGGTTCTATGCTATCCCTTTCAACCACATGCAAGGCTGAACCCATTTGATTGTTGGAGTTGCCAGATGAACCTTGCATGTTCATCTCCATCTGGTAGCCACTGAGAATCCCATATAACTCTGTCAAAGTAAGAGTTTTTAGATTCTCAGTCTTCTTGATCACCACACAGTAGTGTGTCCACTGCCTAGGAAGTGAGGACATGAACTTCCTTACAATTTCCTTGTTTTCAAGAGGAACTCCTCCATCCACAAGGGTATCCACACTCTCAACATACCTGAAGTATTGCGGAGTCATGGTTTCACCTGTTTTGAAGGTGAAGTTTTCAAAGTGTTGCTTCAGGAGATATTTCTTGTTCTCCTTGGCTTCAGAAGAACCCTCATACATCAGTTTTAGTGCATCTCACAATTGCTTAGCTGTTATGCACTTCTTGAAACCACCTCTGTATACAGAGTTTGGAAGGATAGTTTGAAATGCTATCATGGCTTTTCTATCAATCTCTACTCTCTTCCTGTCTTAATCAGAGTAGTTTGTCACATCCTTGGGGATCATACCAGCACTAGTAGCAGAAGGAGTGCTAGGTATGAAAGGTCCATTTTCAACAGACTCTTACATTCTTGAGTCCAGAGACCTGATGAAACCTTCCATTCTCAGACACCAGGTATCAAAGTCATCAAGAGTGATCAGTGGGGACTTGTTCATGGTTCCAGTTTCCATATCAGTCTTGGAAATGGCTTCCATTTGAAAAGTTTAGTATTTGTGTGTGTGAGGAATCTTAAGATGGTGAGATCTTATATTAAGAGCCTGGAAAGCTCTAATGCCAATGCAGGATCGGTGAAGGGGATTCACTTACAACATAACACAAAGAGGAGATTAGCTAAACTCCAACAAACAGTGAACTGGATTAACCATAATAAGACACTAAGAACACAAGTAATGTAAGAGACAGAACACAAGTATATGGTTTTCAAGAATGCAATATATTGATTTCTCTATGTTCTATTACAAGTGTTACAAAGCATATCCATAAAGTTACAAGAACATGAGATACTTATACTACATCCTACAACCTGCCATACTATGAAAGCCAGCTGGATACAATTGACTAGACTCAAAACAAAATCAATTGTAAAGTCAAAAAGGCAGATTGCCTTTTTGACTTTATGACTATGACATGCTATAGCTCACATCCTTATCTATTACAAAAAGGATAAAGTAGATGAATTAGAAACTTTACAGACTCAAGACCTCATATACAGTTACCAAAAGCGTGGACCTTTTTACCAACTCATGCAAGTTGTGACTTTATAGAGATGCAGCGAAAAGGTGTCCAGCTTTATGGAATAGTACAGCAGATAAAACATGTTACTAAAAGTCTTCGGAAGAAATCTGTCTTCAAGAGTTGAAGCTTCAGAAGACTTTGTCTCTGAAGCTTCGAAAGACTTCATCTTTGGCTTCAGAAGATATTGGTCTTCACTTTGGAAGATTTTACACTTTAGAATATTTTTGTTGCATGTGTGAAACTTCTGAAGCATTCTTTTTCAGTACTTGTGTAGCATGCATGGAGAAAGTCATTGGTTACTTCAGCCTCTATGCATATTCTCTACAGTCTTGTTCTCATCCTACATTTCCTCTAAATTATGTATTTTTAATTTAGTTTCATTTTTACCAGTACTTTGAGCTATTACATTCCATAGTGGACTTATGTTCTTAATTTTTGATTATATGGTTCATACTTAGCAGAGTTTAGGTAAAGTATACCATAGTGTGGCTTTCATGAGGTTTTTGATGTAATAGGTAACCATACCATTAGTCACCATGTCTAATGCTTGATAATTGTCTTTAGAACTCATATCATGCACCCTTACATATAATACACGTCTATATACATTTAATTCCCTAGTCAAGTTTAGGTCAAGCCAAAGTTAACTTTCGAGTCAAAGATAACATCATGGTTTTTGTCAAAGTTAACATAGTTTGTTGAAAAAATTTATATCAAAAAACTTATGTCCTGTAACACCCGGTTATTTATTTATTTTGAAGCCGACGAATAAAGAAGAAAAGAAATAAAGTCCAAAGTTGAGGGACCAAACTCACCATAGAGAAAAAGTTGGGTAAGTGGGGGTATATAAAGGGAGAGGGCAACCATTACCCTCTCCCCACACCCACATTTTCAGCCAAAGAAAGAGAAGAAGAGAGAAAGAAGATAAAGAGGGAGAAAAGTTGGTTCGGGTTGGTTCGAGTGAGCCAAAATCATTGAGAAGCGAGTCAAATCGAAGCTCTTCTCGTTGTGGTCGTTTGTGTGAGTTCTAGTATGTTTTTGAATGATTTAGGGCTAGAACACATCTGAAAAATAGGTTTTTGAGTGTGTATGTGTGTGACCCGTATGCGTATGTGTATGTGTTGTGTATGATTCGTTTGAGCCTTGCTTGTGAGCTTGTGTGTGCTTGAATGGTGTTCTGGTATGCATTCCTAAGGATTAGGATGGTTGATTTGGGCTTAGAATGGGTTTAGATGAGCTTGGAGGTCGAAAATGGTAGATTGGGTTCGGGATGAACTGCATTCTGCATAAGCTAGGGCTAGGCGACCGAATGGAGGCCATACGACCAATTGAGGTGCGATTGGGGTCCATCCGCATGATTGAGGTCCATTCACACGATTAAGAGTTTATTCGCATGATTGGGGCCAGTCGCATGGGGAGTCAAGAGACTGAGGGTCCAATTGCATCAATGCTCATCCGCATTAGTTCCATTCGCATGAGGTCCATCCGCATTGGTCTATTCACATGATGCTCAGTCGCATGGAGGCCATGTGACTGAAGGGTGTCCATACGCCCTAATAGGGCTGTTTCACCCGAGGAGAAGTGTAGTTTAACTTTTGACTTTCGGGGGAAAGTGCAGATGTAAGTTTGGATGTCTTGGAGACGTTGAGAAAGGAGAAGTTGTACGCCAAGTTCTCCAAGTGCGCGTTCTGGTTGCGCGAGGTTCAATTCTTGGGTCATGTGGGGAATCCTGACGGGATTATGGTGGACCCGGCGAAGGTAGAGGCAGTGATGCAATGGAAGTCTCCAAAGACGCCATCCGAGATTCGTAGCTTCTTGGGTTTGGCGGCTACTACAGAAGATTCATCCAAGACTTTTCCAAGATCGCTTCTCCACTAACCAAGTTGACCCGGACAGATGTAAAGTTTGTATGGGGTCAAGCTCAAGAGAAGGCGTTCGAGGAAATGAACGCGAGGTTGACTCAAGCTCCTATTCTGTCAATACCCGATGGAAGCGAAGATCTGGTGGTTTATTCCGATGCTTCCTACTCGGGGTTGGGGTGCATGTTAATGCAAAGAGGGAATGTTATAGCTTGTGCATCCCGCCAGTTGAAGGTTCATGAGGTCAATTATCCTACTCATGACTTGGAGCTAGCAGCCGTGGTCTTTGCGCTAAAGATTTAGAGGCACTATCTTTACGGGACGTAGTGCACCATTTTTGACAGGATCAGCGATCACAAGTTTGATGTATTAGAGTTCAAGGCAGCGGAATAAGAATAGGAATTAGACAAATTGTAGCAAGAAGTCGATGCTTGTATGCATTAAGAGCACATACGGTTATAGCAAGAGAATATATTTCTGATTCAAGGAATGTTTATAGATATGGAATGTTTCTAATCAAATCATTCAAATCATTCATTCATTCATCCTATTACAATAGGTTGTCACTCCTTATATAGAGTGCAACAATCACTGCTGTTATCACGGAAAGTGACAACTGGCAGATCTAATACAAAAATAACTAACTCTTAACAAACTACTGAAATGTTCACAACTACTGAGAACATATCAGAGTGTTAAGTATAGAATATAAAACTACTGATTAGAAACTACTGAAACTACAACGATTGAAGAACAAGCTCTTCAGTCGTTTTACAAAACTACTGAAACATAAAACTACTGAAACTAGAAATATAAAACTACTGATATCACAACTACTGAAGAAGTACTCTTCAGCAGTTGTGACAAACTACTGAGGCTTCAGTACTTGATCTTCAGACTTTGACCTTCAGGTGTTTCATCAGCTGATGACTTCAGTAGATATCATCAGCTGATGTCTTTAGTCTTTGTCTTCAGACTTTGTACATCAGTTGTTGATCTTCAGCACTTGTAAACTCTTCAGCTGTTGTACTTCAGTACTTTGGTCTTTCAGCTTCAGCACTTTAGTTCTTCAGCTGTTGTACTTCAGCACTTTAGTTCTTCAGCTGTTGAAGTCTTCAGCACTTGTCAAACTGCTGATGAGGCTTTCAGCAGTTGTTGTGATACCATGTGGGACTTAGAGGTTTTCTGATCTTGGCTCATTGGTTCTTTTGGTCCAACAATTTTCACTGACCACAAGAGCTTGAAGTACTTCTTTGAGCAGAAAGATCTGAACATGAGACAGAGACGATGGCTGGAGCTTATAAAGGACTATGATTGTGAGACCTATTACCATCCGGGCAAAGCCAACGTGGTGGCTGATGCCCTTAGCCAAAAGGAGAGGCCCGAGCCGATTCGGGTGAAAGCATATCAACTAATCATGACCTCTGATGTGATGAAGCAAGTCAAAGAGTTTCAAGATGAGGCACTGAAAGAGGATCATCTTAACTCTGAGAGAATAAGAGGTCTGGTTGCAGAATTGGGTGAGAACACACTTGGTGTTAAAACCCGATTTGGACGAGTGTGGATTCCTTGTTTTGGGGATCTACGGGTGAAGATTTTAGATGAAGCTCACAAGACTCGATACTCCATTTATCTAGGTGCCACAAAGATGTATCAAGACATAAAGAAAGATTATTGGTGGCTGGGTATGAAACGCTACGTGGTGGATTATGTGAGTAAGTGCCTTACTTGGCTACAGGTGAAGGCCGAGCATCAGAAGCCATATGGGAAGATCCAACCTTTGGATATACCAGAATGGAAGTGGGAGCACATCACCATGTATTTCATTATGAGCTGCCGCGTACTCCGAAAGCCATATGGGTGACTGTGGACCGTTTGATGAAAATTGCTCACTTCCTACCGATCCGCGAGACATATTCGTCTAAGAGGTTGGCGGATCTATTCATCAAGGAAATTGTAACTCGTCATGGTGTGCCGGTGTCTATTGTATCTGATCGTGACACCCGGTTTACATCCAAATTTTGGAAGAATTTCCACGACGCAATGGGAACGAGGTTACACATTAGCATTGCTTATCATCCCCAAACTGATGGTCAGTCAGAAAGGACCATTCAGACATTGGAAGACATGCTTCGGGCATGTGTGATTGATTTTGGGGGAAGTTGGGATGACTACTACCGTTAGCCGAATTCTCGTACAACAACAGCTATCATGCGAGCATTGGTATGCCACCATATGAGATGCTATACTGTAGGAGATGCAAAACACCCATTTGTTGGGGTGATATTGGTTAGAAGGAATTGGGCAGCGTCGAGGTAATCGAGGCTACGACTGAGAAGCTTGAGAAGATCAAAGCCTTCATGAAGGCAGTGAAAGATAGACAGAAATCGTATGCTGATAAATGACGCAGACCAATTGAGTTCCAGGAGGGTGACCAGGTTATATTAAAGGTCTCACCTTGGAAGGGCATCATTCGTTTCCGAAAGCGGGGCAAGTTGAGCCCGAGATACATAGGCCCTTTCCGAATCATTGCTCGAGTAGGAGAGGTGGCCTATAGACTGGAGTTACCGGATGAGCTAAGTGGAATTCACCTGACATTCCACGTATCTCATCTAAGGAAGTGCTTGGCAGATGAAGATATGATTGTTCCATTAGAAGATATCGAAGTAGACGAATGGCTCAATTATGTGGAGCAACCAGTGGCAATCATCGATCGAAAAGAGAAAAGACTGAGAAATAAAGTGGTTCCTCTTGTGCGTGTAGAGTGGAAGCACAGGAAGGGATCTGAGTCAACGTGGGAGACCAAGGAAGAAATGAGACAACATTACCCACGTTTGTTTGAGGAATAACAGGTTTCGGGGACGAAGCCTATTTAAGGGGGGTGGACTTGTAACACCCGGTTATTTATTTCTTTTGTAGCCGATGAATAAAGAAGAAACGAAATAAAGTCCAACGTTGAGGGACCAAACTCGCCAACATGAGAAAGTTGGGTAAGTGGGGGTATATAAAGGGAGAGGGCAGCCATTACCCTCTCCACACACCCACATTTTCAGCCAAAGAAAGAGGAGAAGAGAGAAAGAAGAGAAAAAGGGAGAAAAGTTGGTTCGGGTTGGTTTGAGTGAGCCAAAATCATTGAGAAGCGAGTCAAATCGAAGCTCTTCTCGTTGTGGTCGTTTGTGTGAGTTCTAGGACCCCTCTTTTACATGTTTTTAAATGATTTGGGGCTAGAACACATCTGAAAATCGGGTTTTTGAGTGTGTATGTGTGTGACCCGTATGCGTATGTGTATGTGTGTGTATGATTCGTTTGAGCCTTGCTTGTGAGCTTGTGTGTGCTTGAATCGTGTTGTGGTATGCATTCCTAAGGTTTAGGATTGTTGATTTGGGCTTAGAATGAGTATAGATGAGCTTGGAGGTCGAAAATGGGAGATTGGGTTTGGGATGAACTACATTCTACATCAGCTTGGGCTAGCGACCGAATGGAGGCCATACGGCCGATTGAGGTGCGATTGGGGTTCATTTGCACGATTGAGGTCCATCTGAATGATTGACAGTTCATTCGCACGATTGGGGCCAGTCACATGGGGAGTCATGCGATTGAGGTCCACTCACATAAGTGCTCATCCGCATTAGTTCCATTCGCATGAGGTCCATCCGCATGGTCCATTCGCATGATGCTAAGTCGCATGGAGGCCATGCGACTGAAGGGTGTCCATACGCCCTAATAGGGCTGTTGCACCCGATGAGAAGTGTAGTTTAACTTTTGACTTTCGGGGGAAAGTGCAGGTGTAAGTTTCGACGTAAAGGTTCCCGTAAGTTCATGTAAGATGGCTGTGTATGATATGCATGTTACACAAGAGCATGTTGGGCATGACGATGATGTTGCATGATTATGCATGTTATGTATGTATGATGTTGCCCTGTATGATGATGATGACTGTGTATGATATGTTCCTTATTATGATGTATGTTTATCTTTCCTATGGCTTTACGTTGAATGTGAATGAATGAAATGAAGTATTATGTTACGTAAAGTGAAAGATAATGAAAGAGGAACATGAAGTAAGAATGCATGCATTAATGAACGATGAAGTAATGAAAGTCTTGCAAGCACTGTATGTCAGGACATGCCATTAAGGTGTTAGCCCAACGGTGTGCGGGTTCGCTACCCGGGAGGATGCACATCGGGGTCTTTCTTTGTGATTGACCATACGTATGAACCATTGTTGCGTGCCTTAGGTACTGTGACTATTTGGTGCCGAGCACCACCGATGAAGGTTTTATAGGCTTAGGTCCAGTACCATGAGAATGAAGGGCATAGCATATACAATGGTATACCTAAACTTTACCTTAGGTACTGTGACCATTTAGTGCCGAGCACCACCGATGAAGGTCTTTTATAGGCTTAGGTCCAGTACCACGAGAATGAAGGGTAAAGTTCATAGTCATGACGAAAGGAAAAGATGTAATGATTAACGAACGATTGAAAGTAAGAATGAATGAATGAACAGAAGTTAATGAATGATGAAGATAATAATTATTATCTATGTGTACGTATGATGTATGATCACATGAAAATAAAGAATGGTTTTAACGAAAGAAAAGTATCTTTTTTTATAAAACTAGAACTCACTCAGCAATGCTGACTTTGATGTGTTTCCAGTTGGCAAGTAATGATTGCTGATGATGGCATAAGGTGGCTACTCAACTCTTTTGGGATGGCATCCATTTATATAACGCTTTTGTGATGTAATGCAACAATGCATTTTATAACTGATTAACGATGTATTATTTTGCAAAAGCTACTATATTGAAATGAAATGTCATTTTTAAATGTTTCTGCTGCGATGCTTTATGAAACACAATGTAGTTATATGTTTTATGTGCGATGAGGATCCAACTGTAAGCGTCCCGGGAACGGGGCCTTACATGTCCAGGCATAGAGTACAAGTGTAGATTATCTTAGATTACGATAGTTCCTTCACATCCTGATTCTAGTAGACGTTGTAGAAGTCATGGGAACACCGTTTGGATGTGAGTACGACTTATCATCCTCAAACAGATGGTTAAAATGAGCATACTATGCAGACATTGAAAGATATGTTAATGCCCTACATCATTGACTTTGGTGGTAACTGGGACACTAACTTACCTTTGGTTGAGGTTTTTTTATAGCAACAACTACCATACTAGAAATAAGTGTGTACTACTTGAGGCATTATATGGGTCTAAGTGTTGATTGCTATTGTTTTGGGCTAAAATTAGGGAAGATAGATGACGCAACCCAAGATTATTTAAGAGATAACTGATTAGGTGTCAAAGCAAGGAAAGAATGAAGGCATCCCAAGATCATTTGATATGTTATGCTAACAATGCAATAAAGCATTCAGAATTTTATGTTGGGGATTGTGTATTTTTGAAGTTGTTTCCTTGGAAAGGCATTGTTCGATTTGGTAAAAGAAGTAGATTGGCACCTACACATGCAAGTCCATTCAAGATCACTAAATGGATCAGTCATATGGTTTATCACTTTGAATTACCGCAAGAACTAAGTAGGGTACATGATAGACTCCATACGTATATTGAAGAACCTCAAGATGATGATAACCTTCGATTCATCAAACAATCTGTTATTATTATTATTATTGATAGGGAAATCAAGACTTTGAAGCTTAGTAGAATCGCAATCATCATGGTTAGATGAAACTCAAAGTTAGGTCCTAAATTAATGTGGATTAGGAATATCAAATGAGGCTAAGAAACGTTCCCATTTTCATGAAAGATGTTGTAGATGATAGCTTCGAATGAGATTCAGAATGAAATTTTCTCAACTAGGGATACAGTAACTTCTGTTACCAAAACATGTGTATTAACTTTGACTTTGAGTTTGATTTTTAAAATGACTTTGAACTTTACTTTGACTTGAAAGTTGACTCGACTTTGACTTAGACTATTATTAGAGACTTAAACACACAGGGTTATGTATTATGCATGAAATGTACGGTACGGGCCTTATAGAGAGTAGTGGGAATTGGACATGGTGATAGTGATAGATTCACTTGATTGTATGGTATGATGGTTACAGGCCAAGATTGGGTAAACTTAGAAAATGTAAAATCAAAATATCCACATAAAAACACAAGAAAATCCGTACATCGGTAGACTTTACTTGAAGTCTACTAATTAAACATAATTTAACCAGAAATTAAATAATTACAACTTATCTGTCATATAATATCTTTAAAGAGTCATAAAAATATAAATAAATTAAAAACACAAAACTCAAGCGAAATAAAGTGTTGCACCCTGAAAGGATCATACATGCCAACTCAATGGGTGAATTAATGATTGCTCTGCTGGAATCCCACAAGTCCAAGAACCAACGCGGATGAAGATCTTCAAGGAAAATAACAAGTGTTATCTTCCGCATTTGTTAATGCGGAAGATATAACTCTGATGCAGACAAGTGTTTACTCTTCCGCATTGACTAGTGCGGAAGACATAAAACTAAGCGGAAGAATAAAAGAAAATGCGGACAAGACTTTGCTCATCCTCATTGACAAATGCGGATGACAGACCAAATGCGCACAAGTATTTGTTCATCCGCATTAACCAATGCGGATGACCAACTTACTAATGCTGATGATCAAGTAGAAATGCTGATCAAGCTTAACTCTTCCGCATTTTTCAATGCGGATGAACAAACAGAGATGCAGATCAAAACTTGGACTAGTTTCTGATGTAATAGGTCAGGGGTAGTTTAGTCATTTTGTAAAGGCATCTTGTCTGCCTATAAATAGAATAGTTTACCTCGTACTGAGGTGATGGCTGATAGATAGAGAATTTTTTGTTGTAATTATTCTCTGTAACTTATCAATTTTCATATATCAATACAAACAACATTTATGAGTAATTTTCTTGCTTTGAATGTTTGTTTCCGCTACTCAATCACTGACTTGATTATCATATTCAATTCTCAGTAAGAATATCGCTCTTACTCAAACCCAGTCAATTGGTATCGAAGCTTTGGCTTTCGATCCTCTTTCAGATCTGCGCATAGACTGAATAGAACTCGATTGATCTGATAATCAAGTTTCTAGTAGTAGATATTATCATCTCTACTTAGCAAACAGCAAGAATACTCCTGTCAAACAGCAAGAATACTCATTCTGAACCTCGAAAGAACTGCTTGAACAAGTTGGACTCATCAAACATAATCAATCTTAAAATCAACTAAATCTATACTTTTACAAATCAACATGGATTCTAGCAGTTACTCTGAACTAGGTCATACACTTAAACCTCCCATGCTTAAACACAAATCTGAGTTTAAGCAATAGAGAATAAGGTTTAGAAATTATATCATAGGTGTAGATCCTGATTTTTGGATCTTAATATGTAAGGGTCCACATATTCCTGTTACTCTATCAACAGCTCAAGCTGCACTGTACAAGACTACCAGAATACCAATTGAAGACTTAACTCTGGATGAAGATGACTATAAGAAAATCAAAATTGATCTCAAAGCATACTTAATTTTGACTCAAGCACTCAAAATAGATGTGCTGAAAAGATTGGAAAAGTATGGAACTGCTAAAGCTGTTTGGGATGCTCTCAAAATTATGTGTGAAGGAAGTAGTGAGGTTGCTGAAATTAACAAAGACAAGCTGGTTAATCAGTATGAAACCTTCCATCACACCAAAGGAGAATCCATATCAAAACAACTGCATAGATTTGTACAGTTGGTCAATGACTTGGAAATTATGGGTGTTTCATACAACATTAAAGAACTTAACAAGAAAATGCTTCACAGTCTACCTGAAAGCTGGAAGCAAAATGTCAATGCTGAAAAATACTCTTGATCTTGAGAGTACCACTCTAGACATTATGATAGCCAAGATTGAAGCTTTGGAACTTGATGAACGAAGCAGAAATCTGAGTGGACCAAGAGTGATTGAAGCCTACAAATTCCCTTTAGAATCATATTCTGTTGAAAATGCTTTCATCACAGAGGAAGATGACTTCATCTCATCAAGAGATCAAATGAACAATACTGGGTTCATTGCATCTCCACCATTCAATCACCCTTCAACTTCAGCTCAAGCACCAAAAGTCTCCACTGTTCCTCAAACCTCTCCAGAAGACTTAAAATCGGAAGAGCAAAAGGCAACTTACAATGCCTTTGTTGCAAGTTTTGAAGCATATCTAGGGGGAAGACTCACTTCTACCCACCTAATACAAGAAGATATAGAAGAAATAGATCCTGATGATGTTGAGGAGATGGATCTACAATGGTAAATGGCAATGATTGCCATTAGAACAAAGAATTTTTTTAGAAAAGGAAGAAAGTTGAGCCTGAATGAGAACACAAAACTTGGATATGACAAATCCAAGGTAAATGCTTCAACTATGGCATGACTAGCCATTTCTCAAGAGAGTGCAATGCTCCGAAAAGAAACAACCATTCAAGGAACTCTCCAGGTCAATCATCATCACAGCCCAATTCAAGCTATCACTCAAACAATCAACAACAGCAGTACCATCATTCTCATTATCAACAAACATATCAGAATAAACCACAGCTGACTAATCAAGCCCATGCAAGCAGTTAGCCTTCTGCCAGTGCCCTTGTGATCAAACAAGATGGGATATGTGACTGGAGTGTGTATGCTGAGGAAGTCAAGCCTCAATTCCAGAATCATGCTCTTATGGCTCACATCAGTGATGGACCATCTTCAATGCCTACTGAGGTAAAAACTAACCTTTGTAGTGAGAAATGCATAAATGAATTACAAGAGTACAGAGAACACAACCATAAACTGGCAAATAAAATTAAAGAAGAAAAACTAACTACCTTTGTAGTGAGAAATGCATAACTGAATTACAAGAGTATAGAGAACACAACTATAAACTGGCAGATAAAATTAAAGAAGAAAAAGTGAAGTCAGAAATGATGAAGAGAGAACTAAAAAGTTTTAAAATCAAAATCAAATCTCTCATTTCTGACATAGAAAAATTGCATGGTGAGAAATACAATCTTGCAGCTCAAAATGAACTACTTACTGAAAATTTAGATCAAGCTAAAGCTCAACAATCTATGACTGAAGTGAAACTTGAAAAGTTTCAAATGTCTTCAGCCAAGCTGCAAGAGATGCTGGATTCACAAAAGGATCCAAAGGACATGTCAGGGATTGGGTATAATTCATGTCCTCCACCATACAATGACAATTACACTGTCATGCTTGACTCTATCTCACTCTCTGAATCAATCGAACCTAAAAATATGGAAGCTAAATCAGTAGTGAAACAAGTGACAAATCCTCAAAACAAACCTGATGTTTATTTTGAAACCAATGAGGATAAAATCAAGTTAGGACACTCAATCAAAATAAAAGAGTGCTCAGACAAGACAGTGAGTGTCATGAAACCATCAAGCCCTGTAAAAGCAATTGTACCTTTTATAAAATTCATACCATCTGTTTTACAAGGCAAAAAGAAATATGTCAAAACAGTGAAACCACTACTAAGAGTAGTTCTGATAATGAGATTGTATCTCCATAAAATTCAAGCAAATCAGAAAAGGTTTCACTGAAAAAGAAACCAACTGTAAAACTGAGTTCAACACATAAAACTTCATCAGACCCTCAGTCATCAAGGTTAAGGCAGGGAGTTGGGTATGATATCTATAACAAAGAACATGTTGACCATTTTGAGAAATAGGTGAGAAGTAGGTTAAAGAAACAGAAACAGCCCAGACAACTGAACAAAAGTAGTGTTGTGAAACAATCTAATAAAAGGGTAGATTCTGATTCATCACCTAAAGAAAAGAAAGTGACTCATCAAAAGAAAGTATCAGTTGAGTCACACAAGGAAAAATCTGATTCAAGAAACAAACAAATGTACTGTGATATTTGTGACATGTTCAATCACAAGATAGATAAATGCTTCTTCAATCAATATTGTTCTATCTATGATATGAACAATCACTCCACCAAAAATTGCTATTTTAACAAGTATTGTTCAATCTGTGACATGAATAATCACAATACATCTGATTGTTACTTTAATCAGAAAGGGTTGAGAATTCCATAACACAAGCCCATCTCAAACACATCTACTGTGATGCATTCTGTCAGACCTTATCTTCATAATACTCAATCTAGGACACCTAGATCAACAAATGACAGAAATAACTTGAAGGTATTAAGGAATGGTCAAAGAAATCATCCCACAATGAAACACAAACTTAACCTTCCTAAGCAAAAATCAACTTTTGATAATGAAACTCGGGCTAAATTTTTACAAAGAAATAATGACCAATGATTTCATTATTCATCTGAATCCTCAGTATATGTTGATGAGATGACTCAACCAATCATTATCAACAGTCTCCCAGAACACCTCCATCTAAATCACTATTCAGAGGGAAATACTAGGAGGTGACTATCATGAATAGGAATAGGAATCCCAAGACCATCATGGCTTGGGTTCCTTATTCTAATTAGTTCTTTTTGTTTGTAGGTTCATCCACACAGGTCTAATAGCCTATGGTACGTAGACAGTGGATGCTCCTGACACATGACTGGAGATCGTTCCCTCCTTCATGATTTCAAGTACATACAAGGAACTACTGTGGCATTCGGTGGAGATTCAGAAGGTGGTAGGATTACAGGTGAAGGATCTGTGACAAACAGGATGCTGAGCTTTGACAGAGTGAATTACTGTGAACAACTGAATTTCAATCTGCTAAGCGTGTCTTACATCTATGACAAAAAATATTCCACACACTTTACTGACACTCACTGCTACATTCTGAAACCTAGATTTCAGATTCCTAAAGTATGGGTTGTCTTAAAGACTCCAAGGAAGAATAATACATATGTCTTAAACCTGTGTTCTGCATCACCTAAGGAAGAAACATGTCTTTTGTCTAAAGCATCATTTGATGAGTCATAGCTTTGGCATAGACGTTTGGGGCACACTAACTTTAAAAATATGAACAAGTTAGTCAAAGGAAACCATGTAATTGGTCTTCCTAAAAAAGAATTCAATTTTATTGATCAATGTTCGGCGTGCCTCAAAGGAAAACAACACAAATCATCTCACAAAACCAAGCTGGTGAACACTAACAATACTCCATTGAAGTTACTTCACATGGATCTTTTTGGACCAACTCATGTAATGATTATGGGAAAGAAACAATACTGTTTAGTGATCATTGATGACTTTTCTCGATTCACATAGGTGTTCTTCCTACTTCATAAAAACGAAGCATCCGAAATCATTCAAGAATTTATCCCTAAAATTGAAAATCAACTTGATCTCAAGGTCAAAATAATAAGAAGCGATAATGCTACAGAGTTCAAAAATGAAAATATGAGTCTCTTTTGTGCAACCAAAGGCATTGCTCATCAATTCCGTGCTGAAAGGCGAAATAGAACACTGATTGAAGCAGCAAGAACGATGCTAGCCGATGCTAAATGGCCAATCACCTTCTTAGCAGAAGTAGTTAATACATCGTGCTTTATGCAAAATCAAACTCTATTGTTAAAGAAAGTAACATGACACCTTATGAACTAATCTTTCATAGGAAACCATTTATCGGATTCCTCAAATCATTTGGTTGTCCAGTCTCAATATTAAACACTCGTGATCATTTGGGAAAATTTTCATCTAAGTCTGATGAAGGATTCTTTGTAGGTTATTCTTCTGTCTCAAAGGCTTATAGAGTGTTCAATCCTAGACTGAACATTATCAATGAATCTACAAAGGTTCAATTCAAAGAACATTCATTTCCCAAATCTACAAATGGTCCTGATTGGTTGTTTGATATTGACACTTTTACTAAATCATTTGACCAATTTCACTTGTCTGATGTAGGGAATATACATTCAGGTGATACTTCATCAACTGTAGAAAGAAAAGATAGTTATCCATTGATTCCACCTACATCTGATGAACATATGAATGAAGATGTTCCTCTTCAAGCTGATCCCATCAGACATTTGTCACAAAACCTTAGTGTTTCTTCTGAAGAAGGTCCTAGCCTAGTACCATCTCACTCAGATGACTTGTCACATGAGATCAGAAATCAAAAACAGGCTTCTCATCCAATAGAAACTCAAGGTACATCAAATGATGGAAGCAACCTTAGTGCTGCTGAAGATGTAGCAGTTACTGAAACAAAAGTTGACAATCTTCATAATTCAATAACAATACAAGATGAATGTGCCTCTGACCATAATGAACTGAATGTCTCCAATCTTGATGTAACTATTGCTGGTGACACCATTCCAACCACAAGAATCATCCAGTTGAAACCATTATTGGTGATCTTAATGAGAGGGTGACAAGAAGCAAGTCTAGTATTGCAAACATTTGTTTGTTCTCCGGCTTTCTATGTCAAACAGTACCCAAAAACATCAAAGAGGTGCTTCAAGACAATAGTTGGATTGAAGCAATGCATGAAGAATTGCTTCAATTCAAGAAGCAAGAAGTATGGCAGCTGGTAGATCTTCCCGAAGGACAATACCCTATCGGTACCAAATGGCTGTACAGGAACAAGACTGATGATAGAGGGATCGTCATCAGAAATAAAGCAAGACTAGTGGCACAGGGATACACTCAGGAAGAAGGAATCGACTACGAAGAAGTGTTTGCTCCTATTGCCAGACTAGAAGCAATCAGAATCTTTCTTGCATATTCTGCATCCATGAAATTTACTGTTTATCAAATGGATGTAAAGTGTGCCTTCCTGTATGGAAAGATTGCTGAAGAAGTCTATGTGAGTCAACCACCTGGCTCTGCAGATCCAGATTTCCCTCACAGAGTTTACAAGCTTGACAAAGCTCTATATGCTCTTCATCAAGCACCAAGAAAGTGGTATGAGACTCTATCATCCTTTCTTCTTGAACATGGGTATGAAAGAGGAAAGATTGATCAGACTCTCTTCCAAAGAATAAGAGGGAAAGACATGCTGTTAGTCTAGATCTACGTGGATGACATTATATTTGGCTTGACAAACAAGCAACTCTGCAAAGAATTTGAAGATCTTATGGATTCAATGTTCCAAATGAGTGCTATGGGGGAACTCACCTTCTTTCTAGGGGTGCAAGTTCAACAAACAGCAGATGGAATCTTCATCAACCAATCAAAATATGTAGAAACGATGTTGAAGAAATTCCACTTTACTGACTGTCAATCTATCAGAACTCCCATGGATACTAAAGTGAAGATTGGACCAGACTCTGAAGGCAAATCAGTGAACCAGACTCACTATAAATCAATGATAGGTTCACTTATGTATCTAACAGCCAGTACGCCTAACATTATGTTTGGTGTTTGTGTGTGTGCTAGATATCAAGCTGATCCAAAAGAATGACATGTGAATGCAGTCAAGAGGATATTCAGATATCTGAAGGGCAAGCCAGCTCTTGGATTATGGTATCCAAAGGAAGGAGAATTTAATCTGTATGCCTACACAGACAGTGATTATGGAGGATGCAACTTCAACAGAAAATCCACTTCTGGCGGTTGTCAATTTCTTGGTCCCAGACTAGTATCCTGGCAATGCAAAAAGCAGACAAATGTGTCTGTGTCCACACCAGAAGCTGAGTATATTGCTGCATCAGCATGTTGCTCTCAAGTTCTCTGGATTCAAAACCAGATGCTTGATTATGGTTTTAACTTTTTGCATACACCAATTTCTATTGAGAACACAGCTGTTGTCTTTATAACTATAATCCAGTTCAGCACTCAAAAACAAAACATATTGAGACTAGATATCATTTTTTGAGAGACTGTGCTGAAAAGGGTTTAACAAATTGATTCAAGTACCAACTGAAAATCAATTAGCTGATTTGTTTACCAAGGCATTTGAACCTAGTAAGTTTGAATTTTCTGGTTCAGTCAATTGGCATGATTAACCTTGACTAAAAACTATAAAAAACATCAAAAACAATTTAAAACATCAGAAAAACCACAAAAAGAAATCAAGTTTTATAAAGAAAAGAATTATGGGAAATGATATAATTACAGTCGTTACATCATTCACTGTGCTTAATTTCAAAATGTAAAAGACTGAAATGACTTACCAGATATGTTGGTAGGCTCAACTTGGAAGAAAAGATACGTGTAGTGATGAATTAAAGACATATTCAATTGTCAAACACTCATCACAAAGTACAGGTCTGTATTGGCTTATCTGAATGCATGTGTGTGTAATAGCCTAAACACACCAAGTAATGATACTTTATGAATCTCTTTCACCACATCATGTTTCATCTTTGTTTTGCTGAGCAAAGACCTGATGAAACTTGCACATACTGCAGATGTCATGATCCAAAACATTCCCAATGTGGAACACATCCAAAAATTGGATGAATCAACAAAGTAATACATTCCAAGTGAATGAACAAAAGAATCCTATCATGGATCACCTTCCAAAGTGAAGTGAAAAGAATCCCATTGTGGATCAACATGAAAAAGGATCAAATTAAAAGAATCCCAATGAGGATCAGTGAAAATAGATTTTATGACTTAAGTAACCTGGTAAGAAAAGTTGTGAAAAAGGTTCTACCATGCATTGTATAAGGAGGGTTGATCATTTCATGCTTATGTGTGTGAGGTACACATTGAATAATAAATCAACCAAACATGATAAAAGTCATTTGCATCAAAATATCAACCAAGTATGGGTTTAAGAGGACAAACATACCTTCAATCTTCAAGTTCATAATCATATCCATTTAATCATAAAGGATGCACATGGTATGTAAGATTGATATGATCCAACAAAGAGATCTTGTTGGAATCCAAGAAAGAGATCTTTCTCTTCATATTAATATTAATCAAAATAATATTCAAAACTTTTAAATCTTTAAAGTTTCTCTCCAATGTGGACATAAACTTTAGGGGGAGTAATTTAAAAGGTTTGAGTAAGTCTAATTTTTGTTTATTAACTTACTTTTGAAAAACAAAACAAAAAGAGTATTAGTTGGTGTTGTTGCAATAAGTTTTACCATTATATCTCAGCTTATGCAGATTCTTAGAAGCATGATAAGCCCAAGATCTATCAAAATTGGGAAACTTGTATTAGTAGTGATACAAATCAATCCAAGCAAGAATTGACAACTTCAACAGCCAACTTCATAAGAAAAATCAATCAAGGACACCTCTTCATAAGATGAATAATCAATTCAATCACATTAACTTTTGATTAAGTTCAAAAGCTAATGCAGGTAAGTGCATTAATTAATGCAGGTGAAGGTAACCCATGCATGTAACTAATACGGGTAACAATATTTTTTGAAGTGCAACTAATATGGACAATGATTTTACTCTACCGCATTAGTGTGTGAAATTTAACCTACTGCATTTGATACAGTTAAAAAATGCATATGAACAGGTCTCTATCGCATTTGCTACAGTACTGTGTTGACATGTAACCGCATTTGATATAGTTGCACAAATGCTGATTGACTTTGTTCTATCGCATTTGCTATTGTGTACAAATACGGAGAGGATAAAACAAGCAACTCAACGCATTTGTTACAATGCTGATACAATGTTGTTCTTCCACATTTACTACAAACAAATGCGGACAGCAAAGATTTCAAGTTTAACTTCCGCATTTGCAACAGTACACAAATGCAGACAGAAACAAAATTCCGCATTTGTAACAGTAGTGGAATGCGGACAATTAGTAAAAAATTAAACCTTTCGTATTTGCTACAGTCACATATGCAGATGACCAAAAGCAGCCAAATGCGGACTGTCAATGTCAAAAGTGTGTCTTCCGGATTTGCTACAGTCAGCAAATGCGGATGACCAAAAATCAAACAAATTAACCTTCAGTATTTGCTACAGTGGTGACTGTCTGCTTGTAAACTAATAAATTTTTTCAAATTGTATTATTTGACTATTTAAAGGAATTCAAACGGGTCATTTAATACTTTTCAAATTTAAGAGACTTTATAGTGAGACGAGCGCAAACCTACAGTACACCACCTTCAATCATCATTATCATCATAAACATTCAAAGATTTTGTTGTGTTTCTTCTTAAAACATTCTTGTCATCGATTCAGAACCACAGTTATTTCGAAGATAAGGTATAACTTCAATAAATTTTGAAACCAAGACCTAAGTCTCGGACTGTTAACCTAAATCAAACAATGAACCCATAATAATGAAAAACACCAAAATCAAACTCATTAATGTGATGCAATAACACATTTTCGATCTCAATAAACATATAAATTGATAGGAATTCAACTGATATTGAAAACCATGATAATCATGTTTACTGCGAAAAACAGAGCAAAATGAAAAGGAAAAATGTTCACAAATCAAAGTCACATTAACAAATCAAATCAAAGTTAAAGTCAAAATGTTAACTAACACACATGTCTCTTGTGTAGATTACATGGCAAATCTTACATGGAGCAAGCTCCATAATGTCAACGGTTATTTAAACACTGATGTGCCTGAAGTCGAAGGTCTTAGTGATATGATAAGATTCTTATCTACCACAAGGGTAGCATATGCCATGATAGTGAGACCAACAATCTATGAGAATCCCATCAAGTCCTTCTGGGAATCAGCTGAAGTAGTTGAAGATGATGGAGTGAGAACTCTAACTGGGAGAATCAATAATGAACTTACTCTAAGGATCACAGAAGAGTCTGTTAGAAGATGTCTGCAATTCAATGATAATGCTGATGATCCTCGTGAATTAGATGATGAGAAAATAACCACATTTTTCTCTGAAATTGGTTATGAAGGGAGTTATGAAGCAAAACAGATAGTCAAAGGATTAGTGGATCTGCCTTGGAGGTTCCTAATTCATATGTTTCAACATTGTCTGTCAAAAAGAAAAACAAGATGGGATGACATTCTAGTCCTCACATCTTCCGCAATATGTGCTCTCTGCACCAACGGACGGTTTAACATGTCTGCATATGTGTTCAATGGCCTAATCTCCAACATTCAAGAAGGGTTGAGATACAAGTTTCTGATGTACCCCAGATTCATTCAATGTCTAATCAATGAATCATTTCATGACATTGTTAATGAAGGACCTGTGCTTAACATCCTTATTATGATGCAAGATTCTATAAGTACATCAAGAAGAAGGACCCAAGGAATTTTACAGTGGTGCCCATTCCCCTTCTTCCTTGGATGCTTCAACAATTACATCAAGCATGTCAAGCTCAACCACCTCCACAACCATAGCTCAACCAACTCCACAAACCTCCCAATACCATCTCCAATACCATCACCATACCATCACCAATACCATCACCACAACAAATACCACAACCTTCCACAACCATCTCTACAAACATTACCACAACCATCACCACTTTCAACTCCACAACCAACACCACCAACAACCACTCAACCTACACCTATATCACCACATCATCAATCTCCAATATCACCACCAGTCACCTATTTCTCTTACCAACTTTACCATCATCCCATGATCACCCTGATGAAATAGAAGGATCAATAAGCGAATCTAAATCATCCAAATCATCTTCTGATGAGGAGGATCATCATGATCAAACCCCAACTATGAAAGAACCTTCTGAGGCTGCTCCTTTAGAGAGCTATGCTGAATCTAACATCAACAGGCATGATGAAAAGGATGAATTAATCTCTGAGCTGTTACTCAAAGTGGAAAGGATGGAAAGAACCTTAAACAGGAGAGCTAGAATTATCAATGATAGAATCCTGGAACTGGATGAGAAAGAAAGTGAATTGAAAGAACTTAAAGGGAAATATGCAGCTGAAAGAAAAGAACAAGACAAGGAGATTGAGAATTTAAAAGCTGCACTAAAACACTCAAGAGAAAAAGTCAGTGGACATGTAGATACTCTTGAAATACAAACAATTGCAATGGAAGACAAAACAAAAATATCATAGAAGAACAAGCTGATATCATCTCAAAACTTGAAAAGAAATTGAGAGCCAGAACAAAAGAATATCCGAGCTTGAAATGATGATTAAGATCCAAAGAACTGAAGTGAATGATGATGATGAAAAAGAAGAACAAGAAAGGTTGATGTTGATGACAACAATCAGTAGATGAGAATGAAGAACAAGGAGGTGATAAAAGTCAAACTGAGATTAAAGATCAAAGTCTAGACATGGTAGTGTATTCTGGAAACACTGGTTACTCAGACTATGAAAAAGGTGAATTTGAAGAACTCTTCAGTGCACTGGATAGTTTTGCATCTGAACAATCAGCATTGATGATGACTTCTGGGAATTCATAACAACCAAAGAACTGAGTCAGAGCCTATTGTCTTTATTCCCAAATCACCAGTGCCTTTGGAAAAAGAATTAACTCTGCAAATTATCCCTTCTATCTCATTAATTGAAGAACAAAAGGAAGAACTCAAAGAAAAGTGTGAAAAAGAAAGGAAAGAAGAAACTAAAACTGAACAGAAAGAGAATGAGAAAAGTAAAATGAAGGATCAAGAGCCAAGTACACCTGAAAGGGTACCTGAACCAGAAGAACAAACTGAAACCTCTAGCCCTCAACTTCAAACTTACTCATGAAAGAGGAAGTACTTAGTTGAAAAAGCCAAAGGTAAGAGACCAATAATTGAAGAAGAACCAGCAAAGAAACAAAAAGATATCCCAAGAAGTCTAGCAGCAATTGCTGAATTTTTGGAAGAACATAAGCAGGCAGAAGCTCAGTTGAAAAAATTGGCTGGTGCAATTGATTTAGAAGAAGGTGAAGTTGCTGGTGGATATGAAGTTGAAAAGGATGTTCTCATGGACAGTCCTATTAAAGCAGAACAGGGAGTGGAAGACATGGTAACTAAAGCACAAACTGATGACTTGATGATTAAAGCCATGTTTTTGATCAATCAAGGCTATGATCCTGATGAAGTGTTTGGAATGACTTATGAGAGAATGAATGAGGAAGAAGAGAAAGTAAATTGTTGCTTGATCCAACAATAGACATTGAATATGAGAAAACAATGACAAAGGATACTCCAAAGCATAAAGAGTCATCTTTGAAGAAATCAACAGGGTATGAAATACCATTGCCAAGAAGGGGTCCTCTACACAAACTGTCTCAAATGAAGAAATCATCCTCATCACATGAATCATTATTTCCTGATCCTTATAATATGTCTGATAAGGAAATCAAAGAATATCTCTCAAGTTAGGGATTCACAAGAAGAAGGATTGCTAACATGAAGACAATTCTTTAAGAGTTGCAACTCTTCAATTGATCAATGAAAAGAAAGAAAAACTCAAGAAACTAGAAGAAAAATGACAAGGACCAAACCAAGAAGTAGAGTGTCAGCTGAAGACATGCAGTTGAACCAAAAAGACTAAGAACTACTTGCCCCAGTGCTCCACAAGTATCCTGAATGGTTTGCAGAACCATCTCAGTTGAAACTGCAAGAAGGACTGACTACTGCAGAACTAATCAGAGGGGTGTCTACTCCCAAGGGTAAGGTAGATCAAAAGATAATATCCTGGAAGTATGACAGCACATGGAATATGTCATGGTAGATTTGTCCCTTTTATTCATTGAGAGTAAGATGTCTAACGCCTGATAAAGTTAAATCATTAGAGAATGATCACTCTGTGTCTCTGGGATTTAACATGACATCTGTGACAAATGGATAGATGATTGTTTCACCTAAAACATTTCAAGTATGGTACTTGAAGAGGATGATGTTATTGAATGGCACTTAGTCATACGTATTAAGGGTAGTAAACCATTGTTAGGCGGAATTTACTTCTTGCATCAATCTTCTATGAATCTTGTGCAAGTGGGAGATTGTTGGATCTTGTATGCCCAAGACACATACAAGATTGATGTGGTTAGTACGTTATGATCGAAGTCGGGTCATACCCAATAACAAGCTAAACAAATACCAATATATGTTTATTTGTTGATGAGATCATACAAATAAATATTGACACCAATTTAGAAAATTGGTTTTCTAAAACTTTGCTTTTGTAAAAGAACAATATTATATAGATAAATTGTTCATGAGATATTATTTGTTTGTTATTTAAATTGGTTAAATAATAACAAATAAAAGTGTGTTGATGTTATAAAACTAATATTGGTTTTAATTTTATAAACTTTGGATTTAAAGGAGTGTAATTTTTATAAAAATTTCAAAAGGAGGGAATCCTTTTTTGAACAAATTCAGCTGCCCATATGGGGCATTGGAACTCCCCTTTTGTCTTGATCCTGCAAGTCATTAGACACTACTACACTCTTCCATCAAATACACCTTTCTCTCACACACACTTAAGCATGAACACTCTCAAAGAGGCTGAAAATTTTTCGGATTAGAGGCTCAAAGAGGCTGAAAATTTTTCGGATTTTGAAGGTGCTTTGGTAGAGAGTTTTGGTGTAGAGCTCCCTAACTAGCTAAGTGTTTGAAGAGCTTTGGTTATCACATCTTGAGGCTTTCTCCCTTGGGGGCTGGACATTCAAGAACATCTTCTTCTTCAACTCATCATCCACGCATCTTGTGCTCGAAAGGTTGTTTTCAATGCACGTCCTATGGTTGTTGTTTTTGGTTTTTGATAGCGTACTATTTCACATATATATGATCATTATACTTGGGTTTTGTTTGAGCTTTCAAATGGTGAAATTTTCAGATTATAAACAACATGTTAAAACCTTTTTCCCGCTTCGTTTTTATAGTTTAAATGGTTAAACTAGCTTTGTTATACACGTGACAAAACCCAACAGATTTGATAAAATATCAATCGCTTCTGCCGAGAAGAAGATTTCCCTTCGAAAGAATCTATAGTTTGAAAAATTTCAAAGTAAACCTTTTGGAACAGAGCTTAGATTGTTTTGATAAAAGACGATATTTAAATAAGTTTTCAAATGAGATAGACTAATCAATGTTTATTATCCTAATAGATGTAATGAGATACTTAAATTTTTGTTCATCACATGCTTTGGTGAATAAATCAGCATATTCTTCATTTGAATCAACTTTGATTAGTTTAATTAGTTTTTTCTTATGAATATCTCTAATGAAATGATACATGATGTCATTATGCTTTGTCTTGTAGTTCTTCATTGGATTTTCAGTAATGGAGATAACACTGTTGTTGTGAATGTGGATAGGAGTGCTCATAAAGTTGAATACATAGTCTAACATCTGATTTTAAATCCACAGCAGTTGAGCACAATAACTAGCGGCAGCAATGTATTCAGCTTCAGCAGTTGATGTAGGGACAAAAGATTGCTTCTTGCATTGCCATGAGATGATTCTTCCACCAAGAAATTGACATCCTCCTGATATTGATTTCTTGTTGTTGTTGCATCCACCATAGTCACTATCAGAATAACCATAGAGATTGAAATTGCTATTCCTTGGATACCAAAGACCAAGTTTAGGTGCTCCTTTATGGTATCTAAGGATTCTCTTGGAAGCAACTAGGTGAGAAACCTTTGGAGCAGCCCGATATCTTGCACAAATGCATGTTGCAAACATGATATCAAGTCTACTTTCTGTGTGATACATCAGAGACCTGATTATTGCCCTATACCGATGCTGATCAGTATCCTCCCCCTAAGAGTCGGGACAAAGATTGTGGTTTCTGGGTATGGGTGTCTTTGTTGGCTTACAATCATTCATATCAAATCTTTCTAAGATGTAAAAGACATACTTACTTTCATCTATTTTACCTGCATTCCATGGAACAAGTCGATTTTTCCCATGGAACTCATCTCAAATTTCTTTTTCATGATGACTTCAAAGTCTCTACACATTTGGTCATTTCACGAACCAAATATGATGTCCTCAACATAGACTTGGACGAGCAAAATGTCTTTCCCAGACTTCTTTATGAATAAAGTCTTGTCAATGGTGCCTCTAGTGTTGCTATTTTTCAGGAGAAATTGAGACAAAGTCTCATACCATAGCCTAGGTTCTTGGTATAGCCCATATAAAGATTTATCCAACTTAGACACATAGTTGGGGTGTTATGAATCTTCCTACCCTGGAGGTTGACACACATAGACTTCCCTATCTATATCCCTATATAGAAAGGCACACTTAACATCAAGTTGGATGGTAGTAAAATTTTTAGATGCAGCATAAGCAAGGAAGATCCTAACTTCCTCAAGCCTTGTAATAGGTGCAAAGACATCAATATAATTGATTCCATACTCTTTGGTGTATTATTGAACTACCAGTCTTGCCTTGTTCTTGATTATCAAGCCTGTATCATCTTTCTTGTTCCCGAAAACCCATTTGAGGCCTATTGGTACTTGACCAGATGGTAGCAGAAATAGGTTCCAAAATTTTTGTATTTTAATTGAAGCAATTCCTCTTGCATTGACTCAACCTAGCCATTATCATTTAAGGTTTCTTTTACTTTCTTGGGTTCCATCTAAGATAAGAAGCATGAGTACAGGTAGATATTCCTATTGTGAGTTGTCCCCTTGTTCTTACACCTTTAGAGATTTTTCTAGTGATGTTCTCAACTGGATGAGTGTTGTGAATCCTAGGCCGAGCGATCACCGACAGTTGCAAGATAGACCCAGATTTGACAAATTTTGGTTAGGAGCTTGAACACTTGGACCAGTTGCCGTTTCAAACTCATTCAATGAGGAATGATTGAATGAATGGGAAACACCATCAACATCAGTTAGTTGAGAAGCAACATTAATAGTTGAATGTTCCTTCAAAATGCTACTTCCATGATTTTGGTGTTATGCAGTGTCACCTAATGTGTTGAGGCTCACTAGGCTGACCACTTGTTGAATCTCCATTATCTCTTGATATAGTTATACTATCAGATCTTAAGATAGTGGGAGCCTGATCTCCAGCTGCTCATGGAGAACTTGGAATAGGTCTCGGTAACTCAAACAGTTGGTCATCATTAGAATTACTTTGAGTACTTGTTCTAACTGAAAAATTCACACAAGATGGGTTAGAATAGTTAGGAAACAATTCTAAGTCAAAAATCTGATAAGGGCCATTCCCCATAACACAAGGATTGTGCTCATTGACAACAATGTTGAATGATTCCTTAAATTGTTGATTTTTAATCTTATACACTCTATAAGAAATAGAATTGGAGGAATATCCAACAAAGATATCATCATCTGACTTTTTAGTAAATCTCACCAAATTGTCTTTTGTGTTAAGTATGGTACACCTGCTTCCAAAGGACCTTAGAAAGCCAATGAATGGTGGCCTCTTATTCCATAGCTCATAAGAGGTTTTTCCATGTGGCTTAACTACAAGAACCATGTTCTACACATAGCATGTAGTGCTAACTGCCTTTTCTCAGAATGCTAGAGGCAGCTTTGAATCAGTTAACATGGTCCAAGCAACCTCAATTAGTGTTATGTTCCTCCTCTCAGCAACACCGTTTTGTTGAGGAGTTCAAGGAGCACTGTATTGTCTGGCAATCCCTTTTGAGTTTCAGAATGAGTCAAGAACTGTTGGACCAAAAGAACCAATGAGCCAAGATCAGAAAACCTCTAAGTCCCACACGGTATCACAACAACTGCTGAAAGCCTCATCAGTAGTTTGACAAGTGCTGAAGACTTCAATAGCTGAAGATCAAGTGCTGAAGACCTTAACAGCTGAAGAACCAAAGTGCTGAAGTACAACAGCTGAAGAACACAAGTGCTGAAGCTGAAAGACCAAAGTACTGAAGTACAACAGCTGAAGAGTTCACAAGTGCTGAAGATCAACAACTGATGTACAAAGTCTGAAGACAAAGACTGAAGACATCAGCTGATGATATCTACTAAAGTCATCAGCTGATGAAACACCTGAAGGTCAAAGTCTGAAGATCAAGTACTGAAGCCTCAGTAGTTGTCACAACTGCTGAAGAGTACTTCTTCAGTAGTTGTGATATCAGTAGTTTTATTTTCTATGTTTCAGTAGTTTTGTAAAACGACTGAAGAGTTTGTTCTTCAGTCGTTGTTGTAGTTTCAGTAGTTTTATATTTTGTACTTAACTTGCTGATATGTTCTCAGTAGTTGTGAACATTTCAGTAGTGTGTTAAGAATTAGTTATTTCTGTATTGGATCTGCCAGTTGTCACTTTCCGTGACAACAGCAGTGATTGTTGCACTCTATATAAGGAGTGACAACCTATTGTAATAAGTGACGAATGAGTGAATGAATGGAATGAATGATTGATTGATTAGAATATTCTACATCTATAAACATTCCTAGAAATCAGAAATACATATTCTCTCCTATAACCGTATGCGATCTTAATGCTTACAAGTATCGATTGCTTGCTACAATTTGTCTAATTCTAGTTGTATTCCGCCGCTTTATATTCTGATACATCAAACTTGTGATCACTGATCCTGTCAAATGGTATCAGAGCAGGTTAATCATTGATCGATCTAATAATTGATCATTGAAACTGCTATTCAAGATCTAAGTTTGATTGAATTAGCTTTTGTTTTTGCAAGAAACGGTTATAGAGATTGAATTTTCTGTATTTTGCTCAATCATCCTGAGATCTTTTCTTCGTTCTCATTGAGTTTGTTGTGGTTTGTCTAAAACTTTTAAAAGCTTGAACTAAATTGTTTTTGAACTGAAAATGACTATCCCTCCAATGATCCTCACAATACTGGTCCTCAACCAAGCCACCTATGCTGGTTAGGAATGAGTATAAACATATGGCAAAGACGTATGCTCCATCACCTGTCTGTTAACAGCGCAGGGTGTTGGACATCAGTGGTACATGGTCCACACAAGCCTGGTGAATAACCCGGAAACCAATCAAATGGTTCCGAAGAGGAGGGAGCAATACTCAGATGAGGATAAGAAGTTGCTTGAGATTGATGCAAAAGCCCATGGAATTCTGGCCATGGCATTGCCCAATGAAATCTATTTTGGGCTAATGCATCATGAAACTGCCCATGACCTCTGGATTGCTTTGAAAGAACAATTTGGAGGAACAGATGAGGTCTTGGCAAATAATAGAGAAATTCTTGCCCAACAATATGAGACATTTCTCATAGAAAGGGTGAGACACTGACTCAACAATATGAGCGGTTTCTTGTTTGATCTCTGAACTAAAAATGGTCAAACTTGAATACACCAATATTCAGATGAATACAGATTTCTCAGATCACTGCCTGAGAGATGGGACACATATACTATTGTCCTACGCTCCAGTGCAAGTTTGGACAAACTATCTCTCACCCAACTCCATGGGAAATTGCTCACTTTTGAGAGAGAGATAGAACAGAAGAGAAAGCTGTCTTCATCTGGAAAGCTCACTGAAGACTTTATACAAGGCAACACTGCCTTGGTGGGTCATGAGTCAGAATATGCTTCATCTGAATGCCAGTATGATGAGCATATTAATTCTCTTCGAGCACTTCTAATTCTGCATTTGTAAGTGTTGATGGTCAGTTCACTGGGTGTAATAATGACAATCTATGTTTCATTATGGATGATCTCAAGGGGATTGCTGATGATGACTTAGAAGAGATGGATATTTTGAGCAAATGGCCTTGATAAATATCAGATCTCAGAAGTTCTACAAAAGAACTGGAAGAAAATTCCCAGGACTCTCTGGCAAAACCAAAGTTGGTTTTGACAAGAGCAAGTTGAGGTGTCACAAATGCCAACGGCTTGGACACTTTGCAAGAGAGTGTAGATCAACTGGATCTAACTCTACTGCACCCTTTGTGACTTTCCTGGCAATAGTCAACAAACAGAGGGCAACATCCTGTCACATCTAGTCATCATCCTCAACAACAATCTCCGGCATATTTGTTCTCAGGGCCAAATGCCATATCAGTACCCTGGTTATTACATGCCACAGTCAAATCAAGTTCAAGTTCCTATGACACCACAACCTCATGCATTACCAGAACCTCAGCCTTCCCTATCTCATCAACAACCTTCATCTCAACAACACAGCTTCTTCACCCCAGGACTTGTTGACTGGAGCAGTTACCAGATGACTTGTCTGGTCATGATCAACTGTTCTCAAGTGCTGGTCAACATGGTGGTGACAGTCCCTTTGGGAATCTAGCTCTTATGGCTTTGGAGTCTGCTGATACTTCATCTTCCAATGCCTCTACACCTCAGGTATCACAGGTATCCTCTGAGGCAAAAGCCAAATTATGTTCTGAACAATGCATAGCAACATTTGCTTCCATTAGAGAAGCAAATGTAGATTTAATTAATAAGAACATTGAGCTAGAACAAAAATTTCCAAAAACAAAGCTGAGTTTGAGTTTGTGCTCAAAGATAAAAATGATGAGGTTTATAAACTGAATTGCAAAATAATGATGATAAGGCTAGAGAAGATGTACTTCTAGAGAAGTACAAAGATCTCAAAGAAACCCTTGCAGTTACCCAGGTCGAGTGTGATAGATGGGTACAATCATGCAAAGGTTTTGAAATGCTTCTTAGTAAGCAATCTGCTTCAAATGTGAAGTTTGGCATTTGCTACAATCACACTGCTCCACCGACAGATTTTACCCCAGAGCAGAGGTAGAATCTGATGGTGAGAGTGGTAAGCAATCCATGAAATCATGTGATCTACCTTCTGATACAGCACAATCAGAAGTAGCAGTCAGCATCAAGTCCTCCTTGAAACTATCAGCTGATGTTGATGGTCCAAATGCTGACATTCACATGATCAATAAGTTGATCAACTCAGGAGTTAATCCTGAAGGTCCTGAAAGGACTGGAGAGCAGGATTTAACACCTGAAGTTCAAACTTCAACTGCTGTCAGCACTGAAGAGAGAAAACTGGCAGTAGAAAGAGTTTGAAGACTACTAAAGAGGTTGTCAAGAAAGCAACCAATGCTTCCAAAGCATTGAAGAACAAGTCTTCTGTTGCTTCACCATCTTTAGTTGATGATCAACCTAAGATGAAGAAGAAACATGTGAAATATGTGGTTTGTTCAATCATCTTACAGATGATTGTTGGTACAAAAGAGGTTCCAAACTCAAACAAAAAGAAGAAATTAATGAGAAAATGGTAAAAATGAAAACTGAGTTTGAGACCACATTTGTATCAGCAACATCAAATCCTGTAACCCTTAAGTCCTTAAAGCAATCCAAAAAGGAAGGAGTTAAACAGGTGACAGCTGAGGGTGCTCAAAAGAAGAAGGTGCAACATAGGACCTTATCTAACTCCACTAGCAATGTGTCTGATGAGCTGAAAGCTTTATCACAAAATCAGACACAGCTGGTGATGATGGTACAACATCTGTTGGGTAGAGTTAACCAACTAGATTCTCCTATGTTGAAACCACAGAAAAGGGTCTAAGCCAAAGGACTCCTCTTCTACACCATCTTCTTCTTCTCAGGCTGTTGTTACAAATAAACATGTTAGTTTACCATCTATTGATGAGACCAGGCCCAAAACCAAAAAGGTTTGGGTCTCTAAAACTAACTGATTGTTTATTATTGCAGGGTTCTTCAACATGCCAAAATAGCATCTGGTATGTAGACAGTGGTGGATCTATGCACATGACTGGGAACATCTCTCTTCTTCATGACTACTCTCAAGGAAAGAAGGGATTTGTCTCTTTTGGCAATGATGCTAGGGGTTACATCATCGGTAAGGGCTTGTCTCCAATGGAGAAATCAAAATTGATGATGTTAATCATGTGGAAAATCTCAAGTACAACCTCTTGTGTGTCAAATGTGTGATAAAGGCCATGTTGCCCTTTTCACAAGTCAAAACTGTAGGATTCTGTCATCCAAAGTTTTGCATTGATTGACAAGGTGTTGGATGATCACACTCTCCTGAAAGCCAACAGGACAGGAAGAGTGTATGCCTTAGATCTCTCAAGAAGATAGATCTCAAAGGCAATCCTTGCCTATTTTCCAAAGCCTCTTTTCAAGAATCTAAACTGTGGCACAGGAGGCTTGGTCATGTCAATCTCAAAAACATGAATCAGCTTAGCCACAATAGTTTAGTTAGAGGCTTACCAATAAAGGAGTTCCACTGTGATGTGAAACATGCACTGCTTGTTTAAAAGGAAAACAGCACAAGGTCTCATTTCCTCCTATTGAAGTGTCCAAGTCCACTGCCTGCTTGCAATTACTGCATATGGATCTATTTGGTCCTGTGAGAGTAATGAGCATGGCAACGAAGAAATACTGTCTGGTAATTGTGGATGATTACTCCAGATTTGTATGGACTTTCTTTCTACATTCAAAGGATGAGGCTGCTCAGAAGATTATCCACTTTGTGCTGTACATTGAGAAGCAGTATTCCCTTCCAGTCAATGTATAAGGAGTGATAATGGAACTGAGTTCAGAAATCATACACTTGATGACTTCTATCTTTCAAAGGGAATCAAAAGGCAGTTCAGCATTCCAAGGACTCCAGAACAAAATGGAGTAGTGGAGAGAAGAAACAGACCCTCATTGAAGCTGCAATGTCCATGCTGGCTGACTCAGGTTTGCCATTGACCTTTGGGCCGAAGCTGTCAATACAGCTTGTTATGTGCAAAATAGAGTTTTAGTAAATCAGAGGTTGATGAAGACTCCATATGAAGTTCTCCATCATTTGGCTCCTCTGATTTCATTTTTCAAAGCATTTGGGTGTCCCTGTTTCATTCTCAACACAAGGATCAACTCCACAAATTTGATCCTAAGGTGGATGCAGGATACTTTGTTGGTTATTCATCTACTTGCAAGGCATACAGAGTCTTCAACTGCAGAACAAGATGGTTGAAGAACTCTACATGTTAAGTTTAATGAATCTCCAAAGGACAAGATTCCACCAAGTCCTGTGGAGTATTTGATTTGGACATACTGCAATATGTTCCTTATCAAACTCCTGTTGTTGCTCCTGTCAACAGTTCACCACCTGGTGGTACTGCTGATGATGATGATGATTGCAGTACTCACCTCTTCAGGTTTAGTGATCAGCTGCCTGACTCAACTAGACCTGATGTTCCTGTAGCGCCAGTAGCACCATCCACAACAAATGCTGATGAGATTCTTCGAATTCAACTTCCTTTGAATTACCATCCACTGATTGGTTTCAAGGAAATGATTCACCATCACCACTGTTGCTGCTGAACCGGCTACAAACACTTGCAGATCTCATTGTGTATCAAGATCTGAAGAATCACCCTATGTCTCAAATCATTGGTGATATCACTGCTGGAGTATCAACAAGAAGTCAATTGTCAAATTTCTGCTTCTATGCTCTCTTCATCAGTTAGCAAGAGCCAAAGAATTATCACATTGCTTTAAAGGACAATGGATGGGTTGATGCCATGCAGCTTGAGCTTCTTCAGTTCAAGAAACAGCAAGTGTGGGAACTGGTTCCTCTACCTCCAGGTAAGTGTGCAATAGGCACTAAATGGGTGTTTAGGAACAAAACTGATGAAAATGGCTTATTGTTAAGAACAAGGCCAGACTGGTTGTTCAGGGGTTTGCACAAGAAGAAGGTATTGATTATGATGAAACCTTTGCCCCTGTAGCCAGACTGGAAGCAATTCGATTGTTTTTAGCTTATGCTGCTTATCAAAAACTTAAAGTCTTTCAAATGGATGTCAAAGTGCATTTTTGTATGGAAAATTTAAAGAAGAGGTTTATGTATGTCAACCTCCAGGCTTTGAGGACAATAAACATCCTAATTGGGTGTATAAGCTTGATAAAGCTCTTATGGGTTAAAACAAGCTCCCAGAGCCTGGTATGAGACATTATCAAACTCTCTTCTGGAAAACAATTTCACTAGAGGCTCCATAGACAAGACTTTATTCATTAAGAAAGCTGGGCAGCATAATCTACTTGTTCAAATTTATGTAGATGATATCATTTTTGCATCCTCTAAACCAAAGTTGTGTGATGCCTTTACAAAGTTGATGCAACAGAAGTTTGAAATGAGTGCCATGGGAGAATTACAGTTCTTTCTGGGGTTGCAAATCAAACAAAAGGCTGATGGAATTTTTATTCATCAATCCAAATATACAAAAGATCTTTTGCAAAAGTTTGATTTACAAAACTGTAAGCCCTGTTCTACTCCATGAGCAGCACCACACAACTGGACTCAGATCAGAAAGGTAAAGTGGTTGATGAAACACTTTACAGATGTATGATTGGGTCCTTGATGTATTTAACAGCTTCTAGACCAGATATTATGTTTGCTACATGTGTTTTGTGCTAGATTTCAGGCTGCACCTAAAGAGTCTCATCTGATTGCAGTCAAGAGGATCTTTAGATATCTGCAAGGCACTCCATCTCTAGGTTTATGGTATTCTACCGGACATTCTGGTAAATTAGTTGCTTTTTCTGACAGTGACTATGCAGGGTGTAAGTTGACCAGGAAATCAACTTCTGGTGGATGTCAATTCCTAGGCAACTGCTTGATTTCTTGGCAGAGCAAGAAACACAGACCTCAGTTGCTACATCCACTGCGGAAGCAGAGTACATTGCTGCTGCAAGCTGTACATCTCAAGTACTCTGGCTTCAAAACCAACTTTTGGATTATGGCATTACAGAGACTAAGACTCCATTGTTAATGGATAGTGCTTCAGCTCTTTGCATTGTCAAAAATCCAGTCCAGCACTCTAGGACCAAACATATAGAGATCAGACATCATTTTATAAGGGATTGTTTTGAAAAAGGTCTGATTGATCCTAAGTTTGTGCCTAGTGCTGATGAGCTTGCAGACATTTTTACTAAGCCTTTGGATAGTTCAACTTTCCAAAACCTGGTGTTAAGGCTTGGTATGCTGCAGCTAGAATAGGTGACCACTACTGATGATCTCAGGAATTCATACTGATGATCATAAGTACCCATGTCACATATAAGTACTGATGAGCTCTTTTAACCTCAGTAGTTTTTATAACTACTGAAGGCTAAATGTCTCACAAGTACTGAAGTACTTCATCTGTTCGAAACTACTGATGTAGTTACAACTGCTGATGCAGTCATAACTACTGCAATCAGTAAAAACAGATAAGTACTGATGTCCTATGAAACAACTGAAATCAGCCATAAAGACTGATGAATGTGTTGAGGACAGTTTGAAACAGCTGAAAAGCTAAGAATTGACGAAAACAGCTGAAGAGAACTTTCTCTTCAGTCGTTTGTACAACTGCTGTTTCATTTAAACAACTGAAGCAAAACCACGTCTTCAGTAGTTTTTATAACTACTGATGACTAATACCAAGTCTTCAGTTGTTTACAACAGCTGATGACAAAACCACTGTCTTCAGTAGTTTCATAACTACTGATGACAAACACCATGTCCTCAGTTGTTTCAATCATCTGAAGTCAAAACCACGGTCTTCAGTAGTTTTCTAAACTACTGATGCCTAACACCACGACTTCAGCTGTTTCAACGTCTGAAAGGATAATACCATGTCAACGGTCGTTTAAAACCACTGATGACTAACACCACATCCTTCAGTTGTTTCCTCACCCGTACCCTATAAATACCCTAACCTTAGCTCTCATTGCTTCATCTTCTTCAAACCTAACGTTCCTCTCCAAAACTTCCTTCTCCATGGCGTCTATGCAAATTAAACCGCGACACAACTGTGTTGCCTACCTCACAAAATCGCCGATCTGGACTAAGTTCGATACTGCTATCGATCTTATGTTCAGTCCCAATACAACAAGCATTCCTTTTGAACCCCGTCTTACATGCCGAATCCTTGAACCAATTTTGGATGAATGTTACTGTTACAACTGAGGAGAGCAACACACGATCCCTCCGGTCAGTCGTCAACAACAAAGAAGTAGTCATCTACCTGCAACAATCCGTAAAATTCTTCAACTGAGTGATGCTACCTCTCCTGGTATATCCGAAGGGCACCATAGATCTATCATTTGCTCAGCATGGATATCAAGGTGATCTCAGTGCCACCACCATCATGAAGAAACACTTTAATGACGCTGAGCGCCTGATTTTTCACATGGTCAATGTATGTTTGGCCCCTAAGACGTCGTCTTGGGATCAAATGTCCACCAAATGGCAGCAGGTAATGTATTCTATCCTTGAGCAACAACCACTGAACTTTCAGAATTAATATTTTCAGAGCTCAAAGATATGGCTCAAAAACTAACTGCCAACCGTTGGATACTATATCCACGGTTCATAATGGCCATTATTATAGACCAGCTTAATGCTGAGGGACTTGTTGGCTTGGGAGTCCCTGCTACGGCTGTTCTGCCAGAAGTATACTCCCGGCACAACTCTGACCGACACTCAAACTGGCTGCCAAGCTGCGAAAACCCACGCAGCTGGAACCCACAGCACCCCCTCCAAATCCAATCCGTCCCCACCAAACCCACCAAAAAGAAGCCCAAAATGGCTACTCAGGGAATTGAGTCCCCTGAGGATGCTCCTACTCCACAAACGCAGGATATATCCACTAGTCTAAACCCCCTAGTGGATACAATGACTCTTCCAGCCAGCCGCTCAGGCTTCCTCTCAACAGGAACCTGCAGCAACCCAGGGGCACCTATTTATCTGGGATCTTCCTCACTTGAGGAGATTGCCATTGAAGAGCACCATCCACCCCAGTGCACACTGCTTCTAACCCCTTACCCCAAACAACCACCCCTCACAGCCCAACTTTAATAGTTGCACAAGTGCTGACTCAATTGCACTCCTCACCCCCCCCAGAAACCACTTGCTACTGGGAATTCCTCTACAATTGAGGGGGAGGAACACAGTGCACCTGAGAACCCACAGCACAGGGGTTTCCCATTCTATCTCCTGGTGTAGACAAGGAGCTTAGAATACTATTGAGGCTGCCACCTCCTCTGCCTCAGCACATGACCAGAGTGAGGCTGGTAACATTGCTAAGACCTCCCTAGAGGCAACAGCTGATGATGGACATTGTCCTGAGGCTGGAAGTCCCCAGTACCAAGCACAAGGGGCACATGCACCAACTGGTTTACACCCAGTGCATGTAAATCCTGCTCTAAGCAGGAGGTCAGGTGATTCAGTATCCACTGATGATGACCTGAGCTTCTTCTATGATGTAGTTGCTCAAAACACCATTCTTGAGGATGAGGTTAGCAGACTCAAAGAGCTGCTGGCCAAGATGTCTCAGGATGCAAGTCCATCTCCACCATCATACACCCACAGATGGCACCTTCCTTGAAGGTTTCCCAAACACAGAGCCACCCCAAAATCAACCACCTGCCTCTGCTTCAGGCCCTACTCTCAGGAACAGAACCCTCCTGAGCAAATAGGTGCTGCACTCCAAAATCCCTTCCTCTCATCACCCCAATAATCACTGATATAGTGATCAAAGCCTTGATGAGAGGCTTTCCTCAACATTACAGCCCTTGTTGATGCTGCTGTCCAAAAGACTCTTTCTGCGGTACCAACCCCTTCCTCCAATGCAACCAAAAAGGGGGAGAGTCCTGCAGTGAAAGAAAGGAAGAGGAAAAGATCTGAGGAAAAGGAAGAGAAGCAAGTCCAAGAGGAGGAAAAAGAAAAGCAACCTCTGCTCACGTACAAGCGAAAGAGAAGTGCTGATGATCACACTGCTGAAGACAAATCCTTGGAGGAGCTGGTCAAAGAAGCTGACACCACACACAGCCGCTCCATGGATAAAATAATGAACAACTCTTCAGGCAGGGGTTTGACACAGCCACACTGGATAGTGAGATCAGAAGGTTAGAAGTACAAGAGATACAACCCGATGGGCAGGGTATGATGCTCTTGAGAAAGAGAGGTTGGAAATAATGATCCGCTTTATTGCAAAATACTTGGGAAGATCATTAATGGAGATCCGCGCATGGTCCAGGGACAGCATTCTGGCTATAGCCACCAGAATCTGTCTGTCTGAGCAATTCAACAAAGGGATTATTGTGGAAGCCCTTGATGAGGCTAGGGCTGGCAAAAGGTTAGAGATGGCTAAACTCACAAAGGCGAAATAACTACAAGGATGCTAGATCAACCTTCCCTTCCACCCACTCAAACAGATCCTATCCCTCAAATCTCCCAACCAACCTCTAAGCCAAAATCCAAACATCCTCTTTCTTCAAAACCAATCCTTCACCAACCCAACCATCATCCAGTGATGTACCCCGAAGGAGGAGAAGGGTGCTGAGGATGGAAGAAGAAGAAGAAGAGAGGATGAAGATGATAGTCTGCCACTCTCTGCTGTTCTGAAGCTACCAAAACCCCGAAGTCAATCCATGATCACACCTGACTCTCAAAGGAAATGGTCAGAGTCAAGATAGAAGAGAAGAACAGCAGAAACAGCACGATGAGCAACTGTTGAAGATGGTTGACAAGGAATTTCCTCAGTCATCATCTATTCAAGCCATGAAAGGGCATGCTCAAAGGCTGTACACTCTCAGCACACCTTCAGTATCAGAAGGAGAGTGAGAGTATGGCCAGACCCCAGGGTGAGTTCTAGAATCCATAAAAGCTATCCCACACAGATACAACGGCCAAGTACAAAAAACAATAGAATCTACCATCATGTTGCCGTTGTAGTCTCACCTTGGGAAATCATTGATGAATTCAAGAAAGCTCACCAAGCAAAGAAGACACCTCAAGCCTTACTAGAAAACAAGATGATTAAGAAGGGGTTGTTATATAAAAGCTTGAAGACATCCAAAAGAATGAGCTCCAGTTACTCCTTGAAGGCAACCATCCTGATGAATTTGTATATAGGGAGGTAACTACGGTGGAGCTGAAAAATGGCAGGACCATGAAGTACTTATCAGAGTACTATGGTCCAGAGTTCTTCTTCGAAGGAGGAGCAGAAGAACTCTCTCAAGAGGAACAAGTTGTTCTCCTGAGGCCTATGTTCGTGAGTCATACAGACTCATTAGGGGAAGTAAATCTCATGAATGGGATAACAACTCTGTGTCCAGTTCCCCAAAACAGAGTTCCCATTCATACTCTGCCAAACAAATTTGAGATTTCTTCCCAGGCAGGAGCTTACATGGGTCATCTTCTCTACTGATCAAGAAGGAAAAAGACAACATTTTGCCATCAATAGTGGGAGTATAAATAAGTTAGAGGTTTTGGCTGCATTGGTTCAGGGGGAGTTTGTTGGACCAAAAGAACCAATGAGCCAAGATCAGAAAACCTCTAAGTCCCACACGGTATCACAACAACTGCTGAAAGCCTCATCAGTAGTTTGACAAGTGCTGAAGACTTCAACAGCTGAAGATCAAGTGCTGAAGACCTTAACAGCTGAAGAACCAAAGTGCTGAAGTACAACAGCTGAAGAACACAAGTGCTGAAGCTGAAAGACCAAAGTACTGAAGTACAACAGCTGAAGAGTTCACAAGTGCTGAAGATCAACAACTGATGTACAAAGTCTGAAGACAAAGACTGAAGACATCACTGATGATATCTACTGAAGTCATCAGCTGATGAAACACCTGAAGGTCAAAGTCTGAAGATCAAGTACTGAAGCCTCAGTAGTTTGTCACAACTGCTGAAGAGTACTTCTTCAGTAGTTGTGATATCAGTAGTTTTATTTTCTATGTTTCAGTAGTTTTGTAAAACGACTGAAGAGTTTGTTCTTCAGTCGTTGTAGTTTCAGTAGTTTTATATTTTGTACTTAACTTGCTGACATGTTCTCAGTAGTTGTGAACATTTCAGTAGTTTGTTAAGAATTAGTTATTTCTGTATTGGATCTGCCAGTTGTCACTTTCCGTGACAACAGCAGTGACTGTTGCACTCTATATAAGGAGTGACAACCTATTGTAATCAAGTGGGAAATGAGTAATTGAATGGAATGGATGATTGATTCGATTAGAAATATTCTACATCTATAAACATTCCTAGAAATCAGAAACACATATTCTCTCCCTATAACCGTATGCGGTCTTAATGCTTACAAATATCGATTGCTTGCTACAATTTGTCTAATTCGTGTTCGTATTCCGCTGCTTTATATTCTGATACATCAAACTTGTGATCACTGATCCTGTCAAGAACTTGATTTTTAAACTCAGTCCCTTGATCACTTCTAATTTTGTTAACCTTGTGATCAATCTGATTTTCAATTTTAAGAACAAAAGACTTTAAAGTTAGTAGTTTATCCTTAGTTCTTAAAAAGAAGACCCATGTAAATCTTGTAAAATTATCAATAATCACATGGCAGTATGATTTCCTTGCAATGCTCATTATACTTGTGTGACCAAGTATATCCATGTGCAATAAGTGTAATGGAGTTGTGATAGAGTTAACAACTTTAGATTATGAGATGCTCGAAGCTGCTTCCTTTCAGGAATGCAACACAGTTTTCTTTGTAGAAAATTCCCTTTTAGGCAAACCATGTACCAAGTTATTTTAAACAATTTATTCATGGTTTTAAAATTGACTTGACATATTCGTTTATGCCATAGTGTTGACTTATCACCATCAGCTTTGGAAAGAAAGCATGATACTTCTCCCGATAGGGAAGCATTGTTCATATCCAGCTTATACATATCCCTTTTCCTAGGAGATCTAAGAAGCACCAATTCCTAAGGAATTATCAACCCTGGTTTGAGGATAATGTACTCATGTTCTGTGAAAAGCATTTGATGCTTTTGATCACAGAATTGAGAAACACCTAACAAGTTGTAGTCAAACTGTTTGACAAAGTGTACATTGTCAACTTTTAACTTCTCGTTGGATACACTTCATTTGCCATAAAGTATCCTCCAGCCTCACCTCCAAACTAAACAGGACCTCCATCAAAATGTTAAATTTTTTGAAGTAGAGATCTGTTCCCTATCGTGTGCCTGGAGGATCAACTATCTACAATCCACACATTATTGTTCTTGTCAAATGGATGCCCCTACACATAAGGTGAAAAAGTTAGTTTTTATTAGAAACCCAAGCCTTGTTGGTCTAGGGCTTTTCCAAGTATGAGGATTTTATTAACCCAAAGTTTATGCATGGGGTTTCAATATATGTTTGTGAAGAAGGGGCTTGGGCTGCAGTATCTTCTTTGATCTTCCATTCAATCTCTTGGCTGATCATTGAGGATGAGCTTATTAAAGCTTGAGTAGCATGGCATTATTTTGAAGCTTCTTTCTTTTTGGAAGAGTCGTTCACCACCTTTTCTTCTAAATTAGTCTTCTTCTACGATAGTTTGAAGGGGACTCTCTTGTTCTTTTAAATGTTAACAACTTTGTCTTCCGAAGCCATTTTACCATCGGAAGAAGGACTTTCTTCCAAAAGCAACCTTGCTTCAGAAACAAGCTTTCCCTTTTTCATCACTTGAACCATATGATAAGGTCCAAATGTGAATCCTTCTCGGACTCCTTCCTTTCTAACATTATTTGCATAATGTGCGCTTGCTGGATTGTAGTAATAATCTTTGGCCAAGTGGTTTGCAGAACATACATTATGCATGCAATGTTAATCTTTGGGGGTTGTGAAGACTGTTGTTTCTTAGTTTTCTTGTCTTCCTCAATAGTCTTCGCCTTATCTTCTTATCCTTTTGTTGGATAGGTGTGTTAGTACTACACACTTTTCTAGGATCAGAATTTCCTACCACCTGGAATCCAGCTGAGATGAACACACCCTTTTGTTTTGGGTCAATCTTTAGCTTAGACTCAACCACTTTCTTGGTATTTTTTTGGCTTAGCTTGACTTGTTCTGGCATTGGTGGTTAAAGGTTGGTCATCACAAGTAGGAATGGGTTGATTTACTTTTCCTTCCCTGTAGTGGTCTCCATAGTTTTATCACTCTTTGACTCAGAGGAAGGTGTGTCAGTAGATGGAACCTCTTGCTCTTCATTATCACACCTTGGTTGTCTAATAGACTTATAAGAATATGGTGGAGTAATTTCATTGCTTCCCAACCCACCTTTGTTTTGATAACAAAGTTTTGAGTGAGAGTATGATGCAAGAATGGCTTGGATGTTTTACTTTGAAATAGCATGCTTCCTGGCTTGAACCTCATCTGTGACAAGCTGGGCTTGAGCCTCAGTCAATTTGGATATTAAATCATTTATTTGAGTATTGTAGTTGGTATGTTCAAATTTTAAGAAGGAGACAGTTTTCTCTAACTCTTCAATTTTTCTTTTGATAGTCAGATTCAGCCCTTTTAAAATCAGATTTTAAGATATTTAAAGGCTCTATATCAGATCTAATTTCCATAATGTAGTCCTATATAACATAACCTTATCAATACAAGCTAGAGTACAAAGGTGTTCATATACTTGTTGTCATTTGTTCCAGCCATAAGTGCTTGAATAGTTGTCATATCCTATAACATTAAGCTCCAGTCAACTTCTTGAGTTGTAGCAACTGTTTCAGTTGACTTCCTAGTGGCTTTAGGTGTAGAAGGATGTGAGAAGACAAGTGAGGATCCTGAATTTGAATTGGGAGCCTTACATTCCCTGGCAAAGTAACCAAGTTAGGTACATTTGTATCATTTGGCCATTGACTTGTCAAACCCAAACTTGCTATTAGTTATGTTCTGGGGAAACTACCTTCTAGTTCTTTTGAAGAACCTCTTTGCTTGGAAGGTTAATATAGCTTATGTTGGACAATGTCACATATTCCTTGTCATCTAGGCTAAAACATTCAAGATCATCAAAGTAGTATCGAAAGTCACTAGAATGTCCACTTCCTGAGACAAAAGCACAACTATCCTGGAAAGAACTTTGCTGCCCCTGTTGAGACATTGGAGTCTTAGGGAAAGTGATGTATGGCCCAGAAGAACATGATAGCTGCTGGGTGTATGTCAGGTACTACTGAGGTTGGGGGGTTCTGAGCCTTCATTAATGTGTTGCTAGAAGGAACTCTTGAAGGTCTGCTCATCTGATGGCCTCTCTTGTTGTCAATCTCGACACGGTATCCCTCAAGGATGCCATATAGTTCAGGCATGGTGAGGGAGTTCAAGTTTTAGTTCAGGCATAAAAGGTAGTTTCATGAGCTGCCAAAATCATGAGATTTGAGGAAGGTGATAATGTTCTTGAACGACCAAAACACCAAGGATATGTACACAAAAACCAACCAAAGAAGTTGCTGAAAACCCTTTTTAAGCCGTGAATCTCTCTTCAAAATGAGAGAGTTTTTGTTCTTCGGGTGTTTTGCATGTAAGAGAGAGAGAGGGGGTTGAGTGTCCAAGTAGTTAATGAAGTCTTGTTTCAAGAAAACAAAATGGACCAATCACACAAAGGGGGGCGACCGAAATGGGTCCAACTAGTTGTTTAATTAGCTATGTAATTAACCTTTTAATTATATAAGTCATACACACTATTATTTTTTGATGTTATTTAACCAACTTAAACAACATTACAATGATTCCCTTGAACAAAATATCCTTATAAGTTGTTCCATCTCATATACAGTTATTTAGAAAACCCACTGTTGGAGCATATATAGTCATATATTGTTTGTCCGTCGCTTGTCGAATAGTCTAGCCTTAATGTTATACACCTAATATGTTGTAAACACATGAACTGGGTCATTCGTAGGAGCATATGCGAACGAGACTCAGTTGTACGACTGAGCCATGCTAATGGACCAGCCGTGCGACTAAGAAATGCGATTGGGACATTCGTAAGACTGAACCATAAGTATGGTCCAGTCGTACGATTGAACCATACGCATGGTCCAGTCGTACAATTGAACCATACGCATGGTCCACTCACACGAATGGGCCCAGTCGCATCTAATATGGGCCGAGACCTATATATACCAGTTTCAATGTGTAGAGAGAGGAAGGATTTGAGAAAGGGTTTTGAGAGGAAGTCTGCCTAGAGCCTAGGGCTGCCAGATGAGAGGGGAGATCATGCTCGATCTTCCCCTTGCCAAGAGTCTTGATTCTTATGTTGTAACGAGCTTGTAATCGTTAGGTTTTATCAATGAAACCATTCATTATAGTTCGTATTATTGTTTGACTTTTGGTTTATGCTGTTGTTTATCCTTCCGTCAAGAACATGCTCGGATGTTTATCGATCCAAACCGACTACACAATTGGTATCATACTCATGAATTAAATAGCCGAATGGACATGAGTATGAGCCATTCACCCGAATGGCTTATTAGAATGAGCCATTTGTTCGATTGGGAGTGTGTGACTGAGTCAGTCGACCGACTGAGCATCAGTCGGCCGACTGAAGGTGTTCGACCGAGTCAATCGTCCGACTGAGATTCATTCGCCCGAATGAACTGAGCAAATGTGTCTAGTTGGCCGATTGAACTCAGATTTAGTATATAAAGGGCCACAATCGATCACATTCTTCTCACCACTCCCAATCGCCCTTAACTCACACACCATACCGTTACTCTGCCCAAATTTCTTTAGACCTCAATTACTCTTCCTTCTTGATATTCTGAAGTGGATTTGCTTTCTTACAGGTAAAATGTGATGAAATCTCACCGAAATCGGAAGAAATGGTGCCCTAATTAGTGGTTCGCGATTGAAACAAGATCCGAACCACTCAATGGACTAATAACATACTGAAACCATGTAAAATGTTAAACATAATGTTATTAGGTTATTTGTTAAGTGGTTGTGAGTCTAAAGAACCTTTACACAACATTTAATTTCATGAATTGGTCAAGACTCGATCCTAAGTCAACCAAACAGTGGGTCATGCGACTAGTCGGATGGATGAACTCCAATCGCACGATTGAGCCAGACGAATAGCTCAATCGGCCGAATGGGACATGCGAATGAGCTCAGTCAGCCGACTGAATCCATCGCAGGCTCAGCCAACCGATTGAACTAAGTTGCAAGTTCATTCAATGAGTCCAGTCGCATGATAGAATAGTCGACTGAACACAGTCGCATGATTCATTCGCATGAATGAATCAGAATGAATCTTATCAAGTTACTTAGAACTGGTATGTGTTATGTGAGTATCTAATGATTATGTGTCTTGTGTTTCATATTGATGGCTGCTAGATGGTCTATCAACCCTAAGAATAATATATGTGCTCATATAGACCATACTACTCAGAATGGCGCCGAGTTTGCATCGCTTTTCTTAGGCGATCAAGGATCCACAAGGCCATCTCTACTCCATGCACTCCCTACAGGTCTTTACACAGGCCTTTTGGGAGAATGCTTCTGTTGATCGATCACGTGAGCCGTATTGCATACGAAGCTCTATCTGTGGTATGGCTATTGAGATTACTGCTGTCGATATTCAGAGAGTACTTGAGCTGGGGGACGATAGTGATCACCCCACCAGACTTCACCCACTTATGGTGAGAGGATGTTTCCTAAGGATTAAGTACGCTGGGGACATCAACTTAGGTGTGCTCAACAAGAGCAACCTGTGTCCCCAGTACAAGTACTTGGCACATGTCATACTAAAGTGCATTGCTTCCAGAAGAGGTGGTAGACCAGATCTAGAATGCCTATATGGCACTGGTGCTAAACTACCCCTTCAGCTTCTCGAGAATGATCTTCTCTTACCTTGTGGAGAATCTGGAGGCAAAGGGTAAGGAGGGTTTTTGCATGTACCCTAGATTCTTGCAGCTGATTTTCGATGAGAAGCTGCCATCACTTCCAATGGAAAGCCAAGATGCTGTGGTTTTAGAGATCATGGACGATACGACCCTGGGTCGTATGAGTCTATCGTGGTAAGCAAGTAAAGCCCCAGGTGAAGAAACTAATAGGCCATCTGGCCAATGAGAGTTATTGGCGCCAGGCAGACGTAAGTGGCATCACACAGACAGCGACTCCGACGATGAGCAGCTCCAGCTCCCAGAGCATGACTCTGATAACGATGATAGCGGGGATGCAGGAGATACATTGCCCACTCGACCAAGTGACCCCACTATTGATATTGTATCTCCAGCATCTGCCCCCACTAGAGATATCGCTGAGACTGCTGGATTCCACCAGGGTTTCATACCTGGTGAGGAAGAGGATGAGGAGCCTCTGACTTGGACTGTGGGAAGTAAAGTCGTTCCCACAGAACGAGGGCTCTGGGCGGTTGGTGAACGCCCAGCGGATTGGGAGAGACTACTGTTGATCCTACAAACTCCTGATCTGCCAGGCCGTGTTCTAGGGGAGCATCCTTCTAGACTGGATTGAGGAGAAGAGGATGGCTCAGCCCCATGGCTTGAAAAAGAGAAGCCCAGAATCGCCTTCATCACCACCACAACCACCACCACAGGCACCCACAGCTACCACCACTTCACCTACCACCACTACCACCATTCCACCCACCACCACTACCACCTCATACACCACTTCCACCCTACTCCACCAGTTACACACCCCATCCACTACCGCTACAGCTCATCCACAGCCCCACATCTATACCACCCCAATCTTCTCTACATCCACTACCACCACCACATGCCATGGAATCGGGACCTCTTCACAGGTCCCACCTGTTTTTGGATCCTCTTACCCATCTGTCGGGTTGGACGAGCAGTTGGCTAACCTTAACCGGTTAGTGCTGAAGCTGCTGGTGATGGATGAACAGCGAGCCTCTCAGTTTAATCAGCTGATAGAGCTTAATGCATCCCAAGCCCAAAGGATAGAGGCTCAGAGCCAACAGATTGAGGAGCTACATGAGACACATGCGTCATCCATTCAGAGGATTGAGGCTCATAGCCAAGAGATCATAGAGCTGAGAGAGATGCATATATCCTCAGTACAGAGGATACAAGATTTAGAGGCACATAATAATAAGCTTATGCTGAGACTGAAGAGATCCAAAGATGAGCCTCTAAAGATTCGAGAAGGAGATGGAGATGATGGTGATGACGATGACAGTGATGGTGATGATGATGATGATGATGTTTGTGATGATCAAGGGGATGACACTGATGCAGGTGATAATGTCGATGATGATGATGAAGGAGGAGATGCAGTTGCATCTACATCAGCTCAAGTTCAAGAGAGGCGCACAAAGAAAAATCAAGACCAAGGAGCCCCATCATCTTCTGCTAATCCTACTGACACACCAACTATTCAAGACCAGAATAGTGCATAATTGTTTATGTTAATTAAATCATGTGTATTTGAATATTGTATCAAATTAATGTAATTAATGTTTATGTTTATTATTGATGTTTACTACTTTGATTATTAACTATGGTTGATGTGTTACATGTTTTAATTCAAGCAGATCCAATTTTCAAGGAGATGAATATGATGTTGCTCCCCTCCACAGATCAAGACTCAACTCATAATTATTCTTGATCTATAGGGGATTGTCAGGAGATCGGTGAGTTACACTCCTGAAGAAGGAAAGATAATTCATGATCTCACCAACGGCAACTGGCTGAAATGTTCCGACTCAATCCTGATGAGATCATGAAAGATGCTCCAACAGTCCATGTTGAAATTGATGACGAGCTCAAGGACATCGATGAGATAGAGATCGAGGATGTCACAGCAGCTCACTATCCAGAGTACGCTGACAAAGAGGGAAATTTGGTCCCTAATTTGGGTGATTCTCTAGTCTGTGATACATTTGATATACTGGATCAGATAGAACAAGATACTGAGAGGGTCGAAGAACAAGCCCAAGCCTCAAACGCCGATGTTGATATCAGAAAGGCTGAATGGGCTGCATGTTTTGAGGAGATCAGAGCACAACGCTCTGCTCCTAAACCAAATATCTACACCAAGCTTTACAGAGTAAAGAAACATCAAAAGGTGTCAGGTAAGATTATCGCATGGGCTCATTTTGATGATCTTAATGTATACGCAATAAAGCGAGAGATGGGTATCGAGTACTTTAGATTCCCGCATGATCTAAAGTCTCTACCTGGTTTTGAGCTCAAGCAGCTGGCTAAACTGAAGTTACTATATGCTGACCCGAGAAAGATGCCAGACTGGTTTGAGGCTACCCTAAAGAAAGAGTACCACACCAGGTGGGTCAACTTCAAACCTCAACAACCTACTAGGTATATCAGACGTTCTGAAGTTGAACCCATAATTGGAAAGCCTAAGATAGTGCTGAAGTGGAGTCCCCCAAGAACAATGTCAAGAATCCCTCTCAGGGAAATGCCACAGGACTTCACACCACACTTTAAATGGTGGTACTATGATTGGAGAATAGGAGACATAGTTCTAAAAAAAGAAGGGAAAATGCATACTATCAGAGTATTTGACCCAATGTGGCTTACAAACTTGTCTGCTGATGATGTATACACATTATACAAGTGGCAACTGTTCTATGACACGCAAGATATTGTACAAGCCCTCCAATCCAAAATGTGATACGACTCTGCTTTGTGTTTGAGATATACGCAGGAGTCACAAGAGAGGAGAAGTACAAGAAGTACGATGAGGTGATGAAGAAGGTAAGACAATAGATGAATCTAGGTCCAAGGGGGAGTTTGTTGATACATGTGTCCCTAGTTTCTGATCTTAATGTAATATCTTCATATTGTCTTACGCTTATGTAAATGTAATAGTTGGGTACATAATGAAATACAAGTGTTTGGTTGTGTTTATAATGTTTAATATTTCATTAATGAGTTGTTTAATGCATATTGACATGATTATATAGGTTTGTGATTGTTTGAATTGTTATGCATAATGTTATAACATTGAATACATTCAAACTTGGTGAAGTGAAGTTCTCATGCGTCCGATTGGATCATGCGCCCCAACAGTGGTCATGTGTCCGAATGGCCATGCGACTGAGTGTCCATGCGCCTAAATAGTTCATACGCCTGAACAACTTCATGCGTCTGACTCAGTCGCACGATTGAACACTCAATCGTGCGAATGGATCAACCGCATGGCTCAATCGCACAAATGAACCATGCTAATGGTTCAGTCGCACGAATGAGCAACCCTAACCTATAAATACTACCTAATTCGTGGAAAAACGTAAGCATTGAATCCACTACGACTCCAAACGTACCCTAGTCGTCTAGAAGCCTCTAAGTTCATACTCCAAGTTCATAGAACGCTGTAGATTGATTCCTAAACGATTCTTGACGTTAGATTCAATACGTTATTGTTTCTACATGCGTTCTCACTGATTGGATCGCCAATCAAATAGGATTCCGCACTATTTGGTTTGGTTTAACACGTTAATCAGTTGGTGTTTCGTTCAAATACTAGATCCTAACATGAGTATCCCAATTGAACTCAGCCGCATGCTCAGTCGCCCGATTGAACTCAGCCGTATGCTCAATCGCCCAACTGAACTCAATCGTATGGTTCAATCACACGATTGAACCAGACTGATTTCAGAACAATTTAAAGTATCAATAGTTTTTGTTATGGACAAATCTCATGTTTATGTGTCTTGTGTTACAGAAATATGGTAGATAGGTGGATCATCAACACCAAGCACAACATTTGTGCTCACTTGGATGCCACCACTAGGAATGATGTTGAGTTTGTGGGTATTATTGCATTTTTGAGGCAATCAAAGATCTACAGAGCCATATCTATTCCATGCACACCTTACAGGTCATTATAGCAGGCATTCTGGGAGGGTGCATTTGTTGACAGATCTACTGAGCCCTACTGCATTCGGAGTACCATTTTTGGGGAAGAGATTGAGGTGATGGCAGCAGACATTCGAGGAGTACTGGACATGGGTGATGATGTTGCGTACCCAACCACGTTACATCCTCTGACTGTAGGGGGATGCTTTCTGAGGATGAAGTACACTGGGAACATCAACGTAGGTGTGCTCAATAAAAGCAACATGTGCCCTCAGTTCAAGTACTTAGCACACATCATTCTCAAGTGCATTGCTTCACGGAGGGGTGGATTTGATGATCACTGTGACCAAATGCAGAATGTCTATGTGGCACCGGTGCTGAATCACCCCTTCAGCTTCTCTAACATAATCTTCACATACTTGATCTAGAAGCTTGAGGCCAAGGGTAAGGAGAGCTTTTGCATGTATCCAAGGTTCTTGCAGATGATCATAGATGAGAAGCTCCCCTTACTGCCCAAGGAGAAGGACGATGCAGTGATGCTAGAGGTGATGGATGACACCACTCTAGGCATGATGAAGGTGTATAGGGGAAGCAGGTAAAGACCCCTGTTAGGAGATTGTTCAGGCATCTGGCCAATGCTGATTAGGTGGCCCCTTCTCACAAGAAGTGGCATCATAATGACAGTGATTCCGATGTAGAGCCTATTGAGCTACCCTCTGATGACGACGACCAAGGTGATGGTCAAGGCAGTGAAGATCCGGGTGGATCCGAGCTGGCTCCAATCCACCCCAACATTCAGATAGATGAGGATGAGGAGTCAGATGGGGAGCCTCTAGTACTGACAGTGGGAAGCCGGGTTGTGGCCACTGAGAGAGGGCTCAGGGCGGTTGGTGGACGCCAGGGTGAGTTCGGGGATGCTGTTACTGCTGATACTGATCCATCGTACACCCTGGACCAGCCCAATAGCCAAGGGGTAGCTTCTATCTCTAAGGGCTCTACGAAGAAGAGGATAGATCACCCTTATGGCAAAAAGGGTAAGAGGCCTAGATTTACTTTAATCACATCTACCACCATTGCCACAACCTCCACCATTGCCATAGCTACCACCACTACCACACCCCTAACACTACTACCATACCTCCCACCATTTCTACCACACTCCGACAACCACTACTACAACCACCCCTTTACCATCCACACCTACCCACCACCCATATTCACCACTTCCACTACTACCACCACCACCCACCAAGCAGGTCCATCCACCAACTCTACCTTCACCACTAGACCCACTCTACCCTTCAGTGGGGTATAGGAATAGCTTGGTGCACTAAACCGGATGGTGCTGAAGCTGTTAGCTAGTGATGAGCAAAGAGCTACACAACTAAGTCAGCTTGTGGAGCTCAATGCTGCTCAAGCAGAACAGATTACCCAACTTCAAGAGTAGAATGATCAATTAGTTAAGAGGATTAAGGAGTTGGCGGCCAAGAACAAAAAGATCATGCTCAGACTTAAAGGATCAAAAGATGAGCCTCTGAAGATCAGGGAAGGTGATGGTGACGATGATGATGATGATGATGATGGTGGTGGTGGTGAAGATGATGAGTCCGATGAAGAAGATGACATTGATGATGAAGGAAGAGGGGAAATAATAAAGGATATGATGATGAAGAAGGTGATGTGGCTGCATCAGCCTATGCTCAAGGTCAACAAAGAAGGACAAAGAAAGCACAAGACCAAGGAGCATCATCCTCAGCCATTGTTGTTGAAGAGTTGACTGATAAAGACAAATTAATGACTAGATGTTTATGTATTTGAAAACTTTTGTACTTGAATCTTGTATTACAGTTTTGTAATGTTTATATATATTTATCTAATGTTTAGATGTCTTGATTAATTACTAATTGTTGATGTGTTAAATATTTAAATCAAGCAGATGAAACATCACAGCAAGATGAATATGATGTTGCTCCCATATAGTAAATCAAGTCTCAGTTCACCATGATTCTTGATTTGCAAGGGATTGTCAGATGGTCAGTGAGCTACAATCCCGAAGAAGGAGAAATCATTCATGATCTCACTGACGAGCAACTCGCTAAAATGTTCATATTGAATCCAGACGAGCTCGTCAAAGACGCTCCAAAAGTTGATGTTATGAGTGATGACGAGCTAAACGACGTAGATGAAATAAAGATTGAAGATGTGATAGCTGAACACTATCCAAAGTACACGGACCGAGAGGGCAATGTGATCCCCGATTTGGGTGACACTCTCGGCAGTGCTACATTTGACAAACTGGATGAGATGGAAAGGAAACATAAAAGAATGAAAGCCAAGCCCAAGCCTCGGACACTAATGTTGATATAAAGAAGGCTGAATGGGCAACTTGTTTTGCTGAGATACGAGCCCAACGCACTACTCAAAAGCAAAATGCCTACACCAAGCTCTACAAGGACAACAAACATCTAAAGGTGTATAGCAAGATTATTGCATGGGCGTATTTAGAGGATCTTAAGGTTTATGCTGTTAAGAGGGATAAGGGAATATAGTACTTCAGATACCCACACGATCTGCAGTCTCTCCCAGGTTTTGAGTTCAACCAGCTGGCATGCTTAAATCTGCTATATGTTGATCCTTGGAAAATGTTAGGCTGGTTTAAGGCTGCACTAAAGAAGGAATGCCACACCAGATGGGTAAACTTCAGACCTCAACAACCGAAAAGGTACATCCGAAGGTCTGAAGTGGTCCTATTTCTGGAAAGCCTAAAGTCATGCTAAAGTGGAGTCCTTCGCGCACAATGTCCAAGATTCCCTTACGGGAAATCTCACAGGACTTCACTCCACACTTCAAATGGTGGTATTATGTTTGGAGAACAGGCGAAGCGTTCATAGTTCTACAAAAAAAGGGAAAAATGGAAACTATCCTAGTATTCGACCCTATGTGGCTTACAAACTTGTCTACAGAAGATGTTTACACATTGTACAAGTGGCCACTATTCTATGACGCGTAAGATATTTTACAAGCCTCCAGTTCGAGAATGTTATACGACTATGTTTTGCATTTGAAATACATGCAGGAGTTACCAGAGATGAGAAGCACAAGAGATTTGATGAGCTTATGAAGAATATCAGACAGTAATGTAAACTAGGTCCACGGGGGGAGTTTGTTGATACACATGTACCGAGTTTAGGAGCTTAATGTAGATGTCTATCATGTCTTACATATAGTAATGAATGAGTTGGATGAAATATAATATGTGATTGATGCTTAAAATGTTTAATGTTTCATTGTTTATTATGTGTTAAAGTATGTTGAACTAACTATATATGTTTGTGGTTAGTGTGCATAGTTCTTAGTAAAAAATGATTGAGAAATGTGTTCAAACTTAATTCTATGAAGTCTTCATGCGAATGGACCATGCTAATGGACCATACGCATGAATACTTTATGCTAATGGACCAGTCGCATGACTGAACCAGGAGACTGGACCAGTCGCACGATTGAGACATAAGCTTGACTCAGTCGCATGACTGAACGTTCAGTCGTGCATATGGATCAATTGCATCATTTAGTCACATGACTGAACCATGCTAATGGTTTAGTCGCATGATTGGAAAACCGTAACCTATATATACCACTTAATTCGTGGAAAAACATAAGAATTCGAAACACTTGAACACATACTCGTACCTTACCCGTCCAGAGACTCCAGAAAGCCTGCTCCAAGTTCATTGTTCGCAGTTGATCTTGTTCTAATCACTCTTAACGTTTCTTTAATCGTTAGGTTGATCGGGACTGCCTTCTCACTGATGGATCGCCAATCAAATAGGATTTCGCACTATTTGATCTCGTTTCACGCATTATCAATTAGTACTCCGTATGTACACGGTCCTAACACTTGGATGATTCTTGAGGTCAATTCTTCTTCTCCAACTCATTCCAATGCATCAAATCATGTTCCAATCCGATCTTGTTATCGAATTCATGAAGATGCACGGCTAAGCTTTTCGTGATTTACCTCGGGTGATAGCTTTCGTGTTTTTAGGTTTTCGTTTATGGTCAAATTGTGTTGTGATTAAAATTTAGAACCCTTTTAGTTCTTTATTGAGCTTAACTTGTGTCTTGATTGTTTAAACAATTGTTTTAGTAAATCTTGATTTGAATTTCATATAATTATGCGTGAGTTGTATGACTGCATGGTTTTGGTTGTTAGTTCAATTGACATGGTGTACTAAGACCCATTAAGTCTTGGTTATCTTTGCCACTTAATCATTACATGTATAGAATCCCCATTAAGGATTTCCCACCAAGTTGAACTAGGTGACTACCAAGAACCGAACCTAAATCCCGGGGTGGATTACCCTTTTTCATAATCATCTTCTAATGACTTTAATTAATTGCAATTTGTTTTCTTAATTAAGTTGTTAATCATACTAAGATTCACTTTTCACAGCAAAGAGGCAATAGTTTGATAATTCATTAGTTAATATATTTTCTTACAAATCAAAGTACGACACATCGACCACTAATTGCATGAGGTTCGACAACCTACTTACCCTAATTAGTTAATGTGAATAGGAACAGACATTTTACATCTATTTTATTGATACTTCGACATCGATCATGCGATAGTACATAAAATGTTTTAACGAACAAAAGGTAATATAATGATTTATAAAACTAGAACTCACTTAGCAACGCTGACTTTTATGTGTTCTAGTTGGTAGGTAATGGTTGCTGAGGATGGCATGGGGCGGCTACTTGGCTCATTTTGGATGCCAATTATTTTGTATAATGCTTTTGCATTGTAATGCAATCAAACGATGTTTTGTAATGAATGTTGTATTAACTTGCAAATCATTTATATTGAAATGAAAAGTTATTTTAATTTTTCCGCCGCAATGTTTTATTAAAGTTAATATATATATATGTATATTTTATGTGCGATGATTGACCAGCTGTGAGCGTCCCGGGAACAGGGCCTTACAAGTTGGTATCAGAGCCAAAGTTTAAGTGAAACGGGTAAATTTTTAAAAGAAACATAAACTTAAACTGAAAATGGGTGGAAAGGGAAGGGATGCCAGTCCGAGTAGCTGCATGCCATCAAGTATTTTATTTAATGTCAAACAAGCATTATGTGTGCACGTTTTGTGGTTTATGTGCCTTTAGTAGATTTAGATACTCATGTAGTCAAGATAAGAAATGCTCGGGGTATGAAGAGTAAAGTACTTGACTAATTACAATTGGCCACTGTAATTAAGGATTTACTATACTTGACATAAACTGAGCTATTCCCTTAAATGACCGTGTTTATGTTTGAATCTTATAGTGCGTTAAGAAGATGGCCGCTGGTAGATCGTCAAAGGTGGTGGAGGTCGTGGTGGACATGGTGTTGAACCACAAGCCACAAGAGGAAGGCCTAGAGCCAAAGAAGTGGTTCATGAAGAACCCAAGACTCCTTGTTCAGAGGCTAGGGACAAGAGTGCTAACTTAAGAGCCTTAGTGAAGAGGCTATTATTGAAGAGGTGCATCAGGTCAGGCAGATGATCCTATTATCTGTTGTGATCAAAGTGATAAAGGTTGTGCGGGAAGGAGAAAGAAAGGAGAGGAATAGGTCCTCCGGAGGATTGGAGCAACCGAACACTAAGACGGATTTCTCCGAGGATGAGGATGAGGAAGAAGAGCTTGTGCCAGAGGCAGCACGAGGCTGTAACTACGGGGCATTTCAAAGGTGCAAGTCCTCGACCTTTGATGGTAATTGCACTACTGGTGCTCACCAATGAGTGACAGAAATGGAAGCTATATTGGATATTAGCAAGTGCCGAGAAGACTAGAAGGTGAAGTTTGCGACCCATTCATTCGTGGACTAGGCTTTGTGCTGGTGGGACAATATTGTCCAAGAGGAGGGTAGTCGGGGAAATGAAAGAATGAGGTGACCAGAGTTGAACACCTTGGTGATTAAGGAGTTTTTTCCTCGTCAAGAGATGGATAAGGTGGAAAAGGAGTTCCTGTAGTTGGAGGTAGGAATCATGACACATCAGCAATATACCACCAAGTTCAATGAAATGGCACAGCTGGTGCCGGATCAAGTGACGCCTCAGTCATGAAAGATTAAGAGGTATATCCAGGGCTTGCCAGCGGATATCCCTAGGCACATGATCACGGCCCCATGAAGCACGTTTAGGTCGGCGGTTGATTTGGCAGGAAGGTTGTACGATGAGCGAGAGGTGCTGGGGGCTGAGGTTTGCAAGAAGGGTGGTGGTGACCAAAACTGGAATGGGAAATGGTTTGGATGTGGCGGAGCCGCTCCAAACAATAAGGTGGTCAAGGTGGATGACTGGCGTGTGGTCACATCTGGTGTAGGATCGAAGAGATGTGGTAAATACGGGAGGGTGTATTCGGGAGAATGCAAATGGGGATCAACCATGTGCTTCAGGTATGGGAAGCCTAGTCATATGGCGAGAGATTATGGAGTTATAAGGTATTATAACTGTGGGGAAAATGGCAACCTGGGTAGGGATTGCAAGAAGCCGAGGGCGGAGAGTTCCGGGGCAGGGAAGAAGATTGGAACTGAAGGGCAGAAGGCAAGTGCCCGAGCTTTCATGATGAATCGGGAGGAGGATAAGACGGACCCCGATGTGGTTTCAAGTACGTTTCTAGTAAACCAAACTCTTGCATCTCTGTTATTTGATTCCGGTACTAGTAGGAGTTTCATTTCTACTACCTTTTGTGCTAAGTTTCCCATTAGGAGTAGAAGTATTCATGAGCCCTTCGATGTAGAAACTACCATAGGTAAGTCTACCAGGATTTCTAAGATGATAGAAGGCTGTGACATTGAACTAGAAGGTCACAAGTTTCCTGTTATACCATTCATGATGACCTTAGGCGGTTTCGATGTAGTCCTAGGAATGGATTGGTTAGCGGAGTATGAGGAGAACATTGTGTGTCACAAAAAGATAGTCAAATTGACAGCGCCAAATGGGATTTCCACGACAGTTTATGGTGATCAGGTCACGACGATCCACATAGTGATTTCAATGGTGGTGGCGGGAAAGTGCATGAGGCGTGGATGTAGTGCCTACTTGGCCTACGTAAAGGACGTGGATACGCCAACACCACGACTGTTCAATGTACCAGTTGTGTGTGACATCCCATACATTTTCCCAGAAGATTTAACAGGTGTGCCACCGGACCATGAGATCGAGTTTCAAATCGACTTGATACCGTGCCCAGCCTGTAGCTAAGGCACCATATCGGTTGGCTTCGACCGAGATGAAGGAACTGATGGAGCAACTACAGGATTTTGTTGATAAGGGGTTCATTAGACTGAGTATCTCCTAATGGAGAGCTCCAGTCTTATTTGTGAAGAAGAAAGACAATAGTATGAGGATGTGTACAGAGTACTGTAAGCTGAACAAGTTGACAGTAAAGAATCGATACCCCTTACGATGAATTGATGACCTGTTTGATCAGCTCCAAGGTGCCGGTTGGTTCTCGAGAATAGATCTTTGATTTGGTTACCATTAGTGACGATGAAGGAGCAGGATATTCCTAAAACAACTTTTCGCACGTGTTATGGACACTACGAGTTTCTCGTTATGTCTTTTGGTTTAACCGACGCGCGAGCTTCTTTTATGGACTTGATGAATTGAGTGTGTTGGTCGATGTTGGATAAATCAGTGATCGTGTTTATTGATGATATCCTGATTTATTCGAACAATAAGGAGGAGCATGCAGTCACATTCGAGAGGTGTTGGAGATATTGAGAAGGGAGAAGTTGTATGCCAAGTTCTCTACGCGAGGTTCAGTTCTTGGGTCATGTGGTCAATTCTGAGGGGATTACGGTGGACCTGGCAAAGGTGGAGGCGGTGATGCAATGGAAGTCTCCGAAGACGCCATTCGAGATTCGTAGTTTATTGGGTTTGGCGGGCTATTAAAGGAGATTCATTCAAGACTTCTGTAAGATAGCTTCTCCATTGACCAATTGACCTGTAAGGATGTAAAGTTTGTATGGGGTCAAGCTCAAAATAAGACATTTGAGGAATTAAAGGCGATGTTGACTCAAGCGCCTGTCTTGTAGTTACCCGATGGAAGCGAAGATTTGGTGGTTTATTCAGATACTTCTTACTCGGGGTTGGGATGTGTCTTGATGCAGCGAGGAAATGTTATAGCATACACATCTCGACAGTTGAAAATTCATTAGATTAATTATCCTAATCATGACTTGGAGCTAGCAGTCGTGGTCTTCGCGTTAAAATTTTGGAGGCACTACCTGTATGGGACGAAGTGCACGATATTCACTGACCACAAGAGCTTGAAGTACTTCTTCAAGCAGAAGGACTTGAACATGAGGCAGAGGAGATGGTTGGAGCTGATAAAGGATTATTATTGCAAGATCCATTACCATCTGGGCAAGGCCAACTGGTAGCAGATGCTCTTAGCCGAAAGGAAAGACCCAAACCGATTCGGGTTAAGGCTTACCAATTGATTCTGACCTCCGATTTGATGAACCAAGTTAAGGAATTTCAAGATGAGGCATTGAAGGAAGATCATCTTAACTTTGAAAGGATGAGAGGACTAGTCGCGGAGCATGGTGAAAACACTCTCGGTGTTAGGACCCGATTCAGACAAATGTGGATTACTCGTTTTGGGGATCTACGTGGGAAGATTATGGATGAAGCTCATAAGACTCGATACTCCATTCATCCCAGTGCTACAAAGATGAATCATGACATGAAGAAAAATTATTGGCGGTCGAGTATGAATCGTGACGTAGTAAAGTATGTGAGTAAGTGCCTTACTTTCTTGCAAGTGAAAGCGAAGCATCAGAAGCCATACGAGAAGATCCAACATTTGGACATACCCGAGTGGAAGTGGGAGCATATCACCATGGACTTTATCATGAAGTTATAGCGTACGTGGAAAGGCTATGCTGCCATATGGCTGATAGTTGATCGTTTGACAAAGAGTGCTCACTTCCTACTCATCTGCGAGACGTATTCTACCAAACGATTAGCGGATCTATTCATCAAGGAGATTGTAAGTCACCATGGTGTACCGGTGTCTATCGTGTCGGATCGTGACACCCGGTTTACATCCAAGTTTTGGAAGAGATTTGACAATGCTATGCGGACGAGGTTACGTATCAGCACGACTTATCACCCCCAAATAGATGGTCAGTCTGAAAAGACCATTCAGACACTAGAAGATATGCTTCAGGCATGTGTTATTGATTTTGGAGGAAGTTGGGATGACCACTCACTGTTAGTCAAGTTCTCAGATAACAATAGCTACCATGCTAGCATTGGCATTCCTCCTTATGAGATGCTATACAGTAAGAGATATAGAACACCCGCTTGTTGGGGTGATATTGGCCATAAAGAGTTAGGGAGCATTGAGGTGGTCGAGGCTACGACTGAGAAGCTGGAAAGGATCAAAGCCTTTATGAAGGCAGCTAAAGATAGGCAAAAGTCATACGCCGATAAACGACGTAGACCAATTGAGTTCTAGGTGGGTGACAGGGTTACGTTAAAGGTCTCACTTAGAAGGGAATCATCTAGTTTAGGAAGCGCGGAAACTTGAGCCTAAGGTACATAGGGCCTTTCCGAATCATTGCTCGAGTAGGAGAGGTGACCTATAGATTGGAGCTACAGATGAGTTAAGTGGAATTCACCCGACATTCAGTGTATCTCATTTGCGAAAGTGTTTAGCAGACAAGGATACGGTTGTACCACTAAAAGATATCAAAGTAGATGAACGGCTCAATTATGTGGAGCAACCAGTGGCGATCATCGATCGCAAAGAGAAGATACTAAGGAATAAGGTGGTTCCCTTGGTACGTGTACAGTGGAAGCATAGGAGGGGATCAGAGTCCACTTAGGAAGTTGAGGAGGAGATGAGGTAGCATTACCCTCAATTATTCAGCAACTAATAGGTTTCGAGGATGAAACCTAAATAAGGGGGTGGAGTTGTAACGCCCTGAATAAAGTCTAGGCGAGCCAAATAATAATAATAGGCTAAAACAAGATTATGTAGTGTAAATAAGATGGATATGGTTATACCCCGAGTTAACTTTACGGTTTATGTGTCCGGCGAGTTAAAGGTCCAGAGAATGCCTGGTATATATATAAACAAATCAGCTTGAGCAACTCTCATTTGCAACTTAACACCCTGATTCTAGAGAGAGAGAGTGGAAGAGAGAAAGTGGAGAGAATTGAAGATTTAAGGCTTGGTTGATCAATGGATTGAAGATCGGTGTTTGTGGGCATCCAAACAACAAGAAAACACCAAGAATCTAGGTAATAAACATCATTTATTCCTTCCTTTGAAGTAAACCCGGATTCTAGGGCTTGTAGTTTTTGAAAGTGACAAAGATTCATGGAAAACTAAAGTTTTTATGTTAGAAAACATGTAAGAAGCTTAGATATAGCTTATTGGGTGATAAATCAAGGTTTTGGATGTAAAAGATTGAAGTTTTGGGTCAAAAATGGGTTGGTTTGTAATTTTCAGCCCGTTCTGCGAAATTAAGGGTTCATCCAGAGAAATTATGTAGTTGTCTGGCGAAACTATGGATCTTCCTGCAAAACTATAGTTTCGCAGACATGGTTATCCAACGAAAGTTGGGCAAAATGTAACACCCGGATTTTTTTTAAAAGTCTAGAAATAAGAATAAAAGCATGAAAGGCAATAAAGTCCAAGAGGAGGGACTAAAAGTGTCCAAAAAGGACAAAACTTTCAAAAGTTGGTGTAAAGGTGAGTATGGCCGCCCACCCTCACCTCACTTCACCATTTGTCTCGGTTTTAGAGAGAGAGCAGAGAATACTCTCGGATTGAAGAAGAAGGCGAACAAGAAAAGTGAATTGAAGGTAAGAATTCAGGGTTTTTATGTTCTTATGTCGGGGTTTATCCCGGTTATGTGTTTGTATGCCTATGGGTTGTGTTTGTGCTCGTGTGTGTGTTTATGGATGTTGTTTCTAGGTGTTTTGAACTCTTTGCAAGTGGGTTAAAAGGAAGAACACCCAAGTTGCACCAGGTGAGTTCTAGACCCTGGTTTTTACATGTTTTAAACTATCTTTGGAGCTAAAAGCGTATTAAAATGATTTTACAAGTTTATGTGTGAATACCCGTGTGCATGGTGTATGTTGGATGTTAGTTCTTGATGGGTTATAGGCTACTCATGTTTAGAATAGCCACATTATGCTTAGAACAGATGGGTTCGATGGTTACGATTGAAAATATACTAGAAACATGTTTTACGGAATGCTCATGCGCCCAGATAAGTGTTCATACGTCTGAAAGTGCCTTAGAAAGAATTAAGTATAAGCCATACGCCAAAACAGTAGCTCATGCGCCCAAAATTTGCCTTAAAAATGTTTAAGTTCAGCCCATGCGCCTGAACAGTGGCCCATGTGCCTAGAAATCTTAGTCGAACGACTAAGGGTAGGGTCATGTGCCCCAATAGTGCCCATGCGCCCAAGTGGCCCATGCGCCTAAGTGTTCATGCGTCTGAATAGTATCCATGCGCCTAGATTGAGCTGGAATTTACTAAGTGTTCAGACGTCCTGGAGTCCCAATGCGCCTGAACAGTACCCATGCACCTGAAAGTGGCCCATGCGCCTAAGTGTTCCCCAAGCGCATGCATAGTGCCCATGCGCCTAGGACTTAGAATATTTTTCTGATTTTTGGGGAACATGTGTAAAGTAGGCTTTGACTTGGGAAATTCCCGGGGGACTATAAGTTGACTTTTGGGTCATAGATAGTATGATAGGCATGTTATGGATGATGATGATGATGATGTTGCATGACTATGCATGATGTATGTTATGTATGTATGATGCCCTGTGATGATGTATGAATGGTATGTTATGTTATGTTCCTGTGATGATGAATGTTTATCTTTCCATGGCTTTACGTGTTATGTTAATGAATGAACCGAAAGTATTATGTAACGTAAAGTGAAAGATAATGAAGAGGAACATGATGAATGAATGCATGCATTAACAAATGAATGGATGTAAAAAGTCTTGCAAGCAAATGTATGGAGGTCCACACCCAATGAAAGGTGTTAGCTCAACTGTGTGCGTATTAGCTATCCCAAAAGGATGCACACTGGGGTCCAATCCTTGTGATTGACCATAGGTATGGGATCCTTGCCGCTTGCCCCAGGTACTGGAGTCAGCTTCGTGCACAATGTTTGGGGTCTATGATAGACCACAGGCCCAGTAACCAGCTTCGTGCACAATGTTCGGGTATAGCATATGGCATTGATCTGGAATGAAAAGAAAAGATGAATGGTGAATGTACTTGCCCCAGGTACGGGAGTCAGCTTCATGCATAATGTTCGGGGTCTATGATAGACCTCAGGCCCAGTAACCAGCTTCGTGCACAATGTTCAGGGTATTGTACATGTCACAAAATGTAATGAATGAATGAAGATTAATGAACGTAATGGAAGATAATAATGATATTATCTGTATGTACGTATGATGTATGATCGCAAACGAATGAAACATAGTGTATGGACTCTGTAAAGAAATAAATAGCGATTTATGTATGTTTTATTATAAAAGTAGAACTCACTCAGTGACACTGACTTTTATACGCTTTCAGTTGACAGGTAAACATTGCTGAGGATGGCACGAGGCGGCTACTCAGCTCTTTTGGATGGCATCCATTTATTTAAGGCTTTTGTGATGTAATACAACAATGTAATTTTGTAACCAACAAACGATGCATTATTTTGCAAAAGTTTTTAGAATGAAATGAAATGCCATTTGTTTTATGTTTTCCGCTGCAATGTTTTGATGAATAAATGTAATGTATATGTTTTGCGTGCGATGAATCACCAGCTGTAAGCGTCTCGGGGACGGGGCCTTACACAAAACTGCAGCGAAGATGCCAGCAAAACTACAAGCGAAGGTGGCAGCGAAACTATAGGTGAAACTAGCAGCAAAACTACTGATCTTGTAGCAAAATTAGCAGCGAAATTAGGTAGAAATAAACTCCTTTGAATGTTAACTTATCTGCAGGCTGTGTAGTGCAACCCTTGCTTTGAAAGCTTGATTGAGAAACTACTCATTGAGTCCAAGTGAGTTCTAGATCCCCTATTTTAAAGGTTTTAAACTTGTTGGGGCTGGAATGCATACTAACTATACGTTTTAGATGACCAAGATTTTAAGAGGTTTTAACAGGAAGATCGATTTAGATGACCAAGATTTTAAGAGGTTTTAACAGTGCGACCCCAACCAGAGGTGTTTCCCCTTGGACCCCAGTAGGAGCTGCTGCCCCTAGGACCCCGCTGTCAGGGGTTGCCGCCCCCGAACCCCCACTGTGTCGCGGAGGACGAGTAATGTTTTATGTTGATTATGGTTGTGGTGCATATGTATATGTATATGAATGTATGATGCATGACGTTTATGATGATGTGTGATGGTATTTGTTATGTATGGTAATGCGTGATGATGTTATGCATATGTATGATATGTTTTCTTATGTTCCTTACTAAGTATTATGATGTGACTTTACGTGCTATGATTATGATAATGAAGGTAAAGTATTATCTTAACGAAGTGAAAGATTTAAGATAATGAAAGTGGAACATAACAAATGAACAAATAAAAGCCTTGCAAGCAAATGAAAGGAGGTTCACAACTCATTGAAAGTTGTTAGCTTAACTATGTGTTTAAAGCATGTGATTTTGGCTAACTCTTAAGGATTCATACATACAGTAGGAGTTAGTCTTGGTGACTGCTCCAATACATGCGATATGGTAATTACTGTGTGTTATGTAACGTGCGATTTTGGCTAACCTATAAGATTCACACACACAGGGGAGTCGGTCTTGGTGACTATACGTGCGATATGTGCGATATGGGGTCCTTGTTGCTTAACCCTAGTTGATATTGCTTTGTGCCCAAGAGGGGGGTTAAGCATACGACAGGACCTAGATAGAATTGAGAAGATAAAAATGTACGAAAAGTGCGATAAGTACGAAATGTGCAAAACGTGCGAAATGTAGAAAACGAATGATGAAAGAAGATAACTGTTGGGGTTTGTTAGAACAAGATTCATAGTTTAACCATTTAAACTTTGTGAAAATGCAATGGAAACAAGCTTTATAACTGTGTTAATGAACTGAAAATTCCGAGTTTCATCTTGATATTACAAATTTATAAACAAACCCCAGAAAAAGGACCTTTTATATGTGAATAAGACTAGCTATGTAAACACAAACATACATTATGGACAGCCATAAAGAGGCTGCCATAAATTCCTTTCAACAGCAAAAAGGGGCGAGATTGAAGAGGATGTACTTCAAGAAACAACTAAGGCACCAAAGGAGGTCCTCTCAAGTGTGCATACCCCAAGCTCTATAGCAAGAACACGTTTGTTGTTAGGATTTCCACACCAAATCGCAAGAAGAGGCTGCTGAAACACCCTTTTTCAGCCTTGTCTTTCTTTTAAGATGAGAGAAAAAAACCCCTCTTGCATGTATGAGAGAGAAGAAGAAATGGAGAGTGTGTCTAGTTCAAAATGTGTGTTGTTTCAAAACAACAAAATGACTCATAATGCCCTTAGAGGGCGGCCGAAATTCTTGTTTTAAAATTAGTTTCCCCTCATTTTAAACACACCCACTAAAAGGAACTAGTTACAATATAAGTTGTATAATTAACCTCTTAATTATAAAACTCTTATTATTTGATGTTATTTAACCAACTTAAATAACATTATAAATAATATCCATGAACAAAATATCCATATAAGTTGTTCTTTCTCACATACAATTTATTTAGAAAACCATTATCTAAATTGGTGTAAATATTTAATTGTATGATCATATCACCAATTAAATATTATTTGGTGTTTGCTAAGCTTGTTATTGGGTATGACCCGACTTGGATAATAACGTACTAACCACATCAATGTTCTATGTGTCTTGGGCATAAAGAATTCAACAGCAATAATTATTACCTTGATGTACATATGATGTGTGATCATGTGCAATAGTAAAGAAAATGATTTAATGAACGAAAGGTAATATAATGTTTTATAAAACTAGAAACTCACTCAGCAACGCTGACTTTATGTGTTTCCAGTTGGTTGGTAATGGTTGTTGTGGATGGCACGGGGCGGCTACCTGGCTCATTTTCGATGACATTCTTTTGTATAATGTTCTGTATTGTAATGTGAACAAACGATGTTTTGTAACGAATGTTGTATTAACTTGCAAAAGCATTTATATTGAAATGAAAAGTTATTTAATGTTTCCACTGCAATGTTTTATTAAAGTTAATATATATATATATACATATATATATATATATATATATATATACATATATATATATATGTATATTTTATGCGCGATTATTGACCAGTGTGAGCGTTCTGGGAACGGGGCCTTACAATAAATCAATGGAATTGTTGAGGAATTGATTCACCCTCAATATGATGAAATGATATTGTGAGCGAAGTGTGTCCTTCCTAATACTTCTGATTTCATCACTCCCTTCACAGACTGTATGAAGAATCTTCCACAAGGATTTGCTGTTTTGTAATTCTCACACTTGATCAATATATCTTCGGGTAATGCCATACTAAGCAAGTTGTATGCTTTGATATCAACTTTTACCTTTTTAACATCATTAGGTGACAGATCTTTCGAACTCATGGGTTGATTATTGTCATTATAATCCGGCTCAAGAGTGGGAGGAAAATAAAGACCTTTAGTTATCGATACCCATAAGTCAAAATTAGTATAATTCACATGATTCCTGAAAGGATTTAAAATTAGCTTTCATTTCCAACTTTGGAGGTTTGTATGATGATCCACCAAAGTTACTCATTTTTAGTTAAAGTCTAAGAGTTTAACTAAACAAAGTTTCTTTTTTATTAAATTACTAATTAGTGACAAAACTAAATTTAATAAAAATTAAGTGATTGTGTTCATAAACCGGTCAATCCTTTTAATGATAATTAATAATCAAATCAAGGATTTTGTTATTGTATTTGCTCAAATAATTCGAAAATATCTAAATATCAATCACTAACTCAGATCCACTATTCAATTAATGTGCATATTGATCTAAGTTTAAACGAGTAATAAAATAGTACTCACTGAAAGACAATTCACTTGTTTTTATTGTTTTAAGCAAAAATTGATTCACAGAAAAACAATTTGATCAAAAACAATAGATCTAATTAGCAAAACTGATAGATGTAATGAAACAAAGCAGACAACTAAACAATTCTAACACCGATAGATCAATCGATCTAAATGAATGAGCAATTGGCTCTCATACCACTTGTGAATCCAAAGATCGCAATCAAGAAATTATCAGTATAGGAATGAAATCAAGTTAATGATTGGGGAATGATCATTAACTATTGTTTAATTGTTTTATGTTTAAATATCAAATCAAGCAAATGTTTATTATGACGAACACAATGATATGTACACAATAAATAAGCAAACAAGATTTGATTCAAAAGTATGTTATTAAAACTGATTAATGATTACAAATGAATAAAGAATGAATGCTATAAACAATAACTATTTTGATCGTGTTTATGTTGATGATGTATTGATGTGACAGCTGCTAAGGTTTGTGTTTCATTAATTGTGTGAATCGATGTGATGGTTTGTGTTTACCGTCGTATTGCTCGTCCGTCTCTCTCTTTGATGAGAAATCTAGGACTCATTTTTATAGACATTTATGTTTCTATTAAAGAAACACCGGATCTCTTGGATTTGAAATTGTCTTATTGACTTGTTGACTTGTAACACTTGTATTATTTATAAACAAGTGTTTGGACTCCGCAGCTGGATAGTCTTTCACAGTGGTATGTAAGGTTTCATTTAAAGCTCATGCACCTAAAACATTAAAAGTCTCTTCTGCATGCATGCACTTAAGTGCAGAGTATAAATGCTGTGAAAATTTTACACTCTGCATCATAATTAATCCAAGTGTAAAATCTTCCAAAAACAAGACCAACATCTTCTGAAGCCAAAAGTGAAGTCTTTTGAAGCTTAAATGTTAAATTCTTCCGAAGCAAAGAAGCGAACACTGATTTCTTTCAAAGACTTTAAATACATGCTTATAAGATGTACTTTTACATAAAGCTAGACCGCTTTCTGTTGCAACTTAGAAGACTCACCAACTTACATAAGTTGGTGAAACGGTCCATGCTTTTGTTAACTGTACATTAAGGTCTTGAGTTTGTTGCTTTCTATGTTATTTACTTTTATCCTTTTTCTAATATATTAGGATGTGAGCTATGGCATGTCATAGTCACTAGTCAAAAGGCAATATGCTTTTTGACTCTACATTTGATTTTGTTGTTGTCTAGATCAAATGTTTCGAGCTGGATTACTAAGCATAACTGGCTGTAGGATGTAGTATAAAGTATCTCAGGTATTTGTATTTTCCAAGTATGCTTTCTAACACTTATAAAGAACTTGAGAGCAATATACCATATTCTTGAACTTAGATACAGGTCATACTACTTAGAGATGAGATATGATCTTGAGTCTTTAAATATATTAAAATTTGATTTCAAGAGAGCTCAGAATGATTATAAACTAAAGATAGAGGACTTAGAGAGAACCATTTCAACTCTTAAACATTAGCATACTAACTACAGGACTCAGATCAAAGATCTCATAACTGAGTTAACTGAATGCCAGGTTCAGCTTGTGATAAGCAAATCCAGGGCATAAACTATGTGTTATTAAAGAAGACACCTTCAAGAAAATTATGTCCTCATCCTTGCAAGCAAAAGTTTGTTATTAGAATAAGGAGGGACTAGGATCTAGTGAGATAGTTCCTTCACAGAAAATCTTGTCCGTAAGATCTCCTAGGTGTGGAACTTGTGAAGATGAGCTCCCCTGATAGATCCCATAAATGAAGGAGATAAAGAATAAATAGTGAAGAATACCTCTGAGAAGAGTGAAGAAGACATTCTGTCACACCCTCACTTATAACAGAAACACGAGGATGTAACAGACGGGATCGTCATAACACATTGCTAATTAATAGAGATGCAATAAATGATGAAAGTCAATGTGTCATGACATCACCCAACACAAATGGAGACTTGTGTCGCAGTTAGTCAAATCCATGACAAACATAGTCATACAAGCAAATAAGTATAATTCCCACAACCCGAGAACAAGTGAACATAATGTGAATAATAAATAAAAGTCAATGCAAATTGCCAAAGACATCCAAAGAGTTTAAATAATGCAATCCTACGGTCGTTACTAAGGCATCATCCTTAGCTATCCTCAATGATTGTTACCTGAAAAGATTTGCTCAAAAGGTCAACATATTGGTGGTGAGTTCGCAGGTTTAAATAATAAACAAAACTTGATGCTGTGTAAAAGTTTGGTAGGACATGAGTCCACACAGTTATAAGCAAGTAATATCACATGTAATCATGAGCATCACAACTAAACCTATGACATACATACAAAAACTTGTCGGAACATATTCACCCTAGGGCCCGTATCTGGCAACTATTAGTTCCAACTAGTATAGTAACAAACAAGGTGGGGTGTCAGCCTAATAGTACTATCAATACCTATATGTCGGCTCCAACAATGGAGTTAAATAGTTGTTAATAAAGAACCACACAACTAGCTCATGCATGTACCACATATATACTTACAAAACGGTAAACACAACAGTCCCAAAAATTGAATAAGTTCACAGCATGAAAAAAGGCGAGCATACTTTTCCCCCTAGTTTATAAATATTTAAAATGAAAACAGGGCCACGAAAATCACTTGGAAATGTGATGAATTAAAGTGGATAAAGGACTTCAACGGATGAGAGCCAACGGCGATCTAATGCCTATAGATAGTTATAATTAGGTCTTTAAACACGTTTGATGAGAAAGGATACATTCAGTCTGTTTCGGGTCGGGTTCGACGCACGACTCGCTCAATATATATATATAGACATATCTAACTGCATAACTACTCACGTTATACATAATTTATGACATGATAATATATTTAAACTCATGTTACGCTCACGAACACACCGGTGTATGCGTTTATATATAATCATATGAACACATATAATATATATAGATATCTTGATTATCCATGCCCGCTACACAGGTACCCACATCCATTAGTATATACGACACAACACAAATATATATTACATTACATAGATAAATATCACAATACATACTTTAAAATTACACGCATCGTAATGCATACATACTTAGTAGTACACACACAATTACACAAACACATCCACAATCACAACATACACACATATATATTACACAAACACACACACCTTCATAACACACACATACCTTACGCACATACGAAAAACACACACCCTTACACAAACATACCTTATGCACACACACAAAACACACACCCATACACAAACCAAAACACACAACACATACACATATATTCACATGCACACACACGGTTACACATACAATACATGTATATACACACATACTCACAACCATCACACACACCGAGCATCACCGTAACCCAACTGAATCACACCAAATCGAGAACACAACACCGAACACAACAAAACGAAACACCCAGGATGAAAACCTACCTGCGGTATGCAGTACGGAAGGTCGATGGTGATCGACGAAGACTTCCTCGTGAACTTGATATCATGGAAGAGTGGTCGGTGGCAGTGGCTTGGCCGGAGTTGGTCTCGATCACGAATGAAGGTGTCATGGCGGTAGGGCAGTTTAGGGTGACGGGAGTGACTGTAACGCCCTGTTCCCGGACACTTACAGCTGACCAATCATCGCTCACAAAACATATATTTCTATTAACTTACTAAAAACATGCAGCAGAAACGTTAAGACAAGCATTTCATTTCATTATAAAAGCTTTTGCAAAATAATACATTGTTATCAAATTATAAAATACATGTTGCATTACATCACAAAAACATTACAAATTTGATGCCATCCAAAACGAGCTAAGTAGCCACCCCGTGCCATCCTTAGCAACCTTTACCTGCCTACTGGAAACACATAAAAGTCAGCGTTGCTGAGTGAGTTGTAGTTTTAATATAAAATATGCTTTACTTTGATTAAAGCCGTTCTTTACTTTATTTCAAATCATACTATACCGTCGTACATGATCACACATCGTACGTACACATAGATAATAACATTATTATCTTCTTTATTTTTAATCACATTCTTTCTTTAACTCTGTAGCCCTTTCCGGATTAGTGTCATTAGCTATACCCCAAACGTATGCACACAGCGGGTACTGGGCCGAAGATCATAAATGACTTCCATAACGCATGAATTTGCCTTTAATGAACAGATCCGCCAACCTCTCGGATGAATATGTCTCACGGATTGGTAGGAAGTGAGCACTCTTCGTCAAACGATCAACGATCCCCCATATGGCATCATACCCTTTCATGGTACATGGTAGTTTCGTAATGAAATCCATGGTGATGTGCTCCCACTTCCACTCCGTTATATCCAAAGGTTGGATCTTTCTATACGGCTTTTGGTATCCGACCTTCACTTGTAAACAAGTAAGGCATTTACTCACATACACTGCAACATCACACTTTATACCCGACCACCAATAATCTTTCTTTATGTCTTGGTACATTTTTGTATCATCGGGATGAATAGAGTATCGAGTCTTATGAGCTTCATCCATTATCTTCACGTGTAGATCCCAAAACAAGGAATCCACATCCGCCTGAATCGAGTTCTAACATCGAGTGTGTTTTCAGCCAATTCCGCAGCCAGACCTCTCATTCTTTTAGAGTTAAAATTATCTTCTTTCAATGCCTCATCTTGAAACTCCTAGACTTGTTTCATTACATCAGAGGTCATAACCAACTGATAAGCCTTCACCCGAATCAGCTTGGGTCTTTCCTTTCGGTAATGGCATCCGCCACCATGTTGGCTTTCCCCGGATGGTAATGGATCTCGCAATCATAATCCTTTATGAGTTCCAACCATCTCATAGCCTTATGTTCAATCCCTTCTGCTCGAAGAAATACTTCAAGCTCTTGTGGTCAGTGAATATGGTGCACTTCGTATCGTATAGGTAGTGTCTCCATATCTTTAAAGCAAAGACCATGACTGCAAGCTCCAAGTCATGAGTAAGATAATTAACCTCATGGACTCTTAGCTGTCGGGATGCATAGGCTATAACCTTTCCTCTCTGCATCAATACACATCCCAACCCCGAGTAGGAAGCATCTGAATAAACCACCAAATCCTCACTTCCATCGGGTAGTGACAAGATAGGAGCTTAAGTGAACCTCACCTTTAACTCCTCGAACGCCTTCTCTTGTGCCTGACCCCACACAAACTTTACATCCTTACGTATCAACATTGTTAGTGGAGAAGCGATCTTAGAGAAGTCATGGATAAACCTTTTATAATAGCCTGCCAAACCCAAAAAACTACGAATCTCGGATGGCGTCTTTGGAGACTTCCATTTCATCACCGCCTCAACCTTTGTTGGGTCCACCATAATACCTTCAGGATTCACCACGTGACCTAAAAACTAAACTTCGCACAACCAGAATGCGCATTTGGAGAATTTAGCATACAACTTCTCCCTTCTCAACGTCTCCAACACGTCTCGAATGTGACGGGCATGCTCATCTCGCTCTTTCAATAAATCAGGATATCATCAAAAAACACAATAACTGATTTATCCAAGATCAACCAACACACTCGATTCATCAAATCCATAAAAGCAGCTAGCGCATTGGTTAAACCAAAGACATACGAGAAAATTGTAGTGTCCATAACGCGTGCGAAAAGCTATTTTATGAATATCCTGCTCCTTCACCATCAACTGATGGTAACCAGATCGAAGGTCTATCCTCGAGAACCAACTGGCACCTTGGAGCTGATCGAACAGATCATCAATTCGTGGTAAGGGGTATCGATTCTTCACTATCAGCTTGTTCAACTCGCGGTAGTCCATACACATTCTCATACTACCGTCTTTCTTCTTCACGAATAAGATCGGAGCACCCCAAGGAGAGATACTCGGTCTAATGAACCCCTTGTCAAGCAACTCCTGTAGTTGCTCCATCAATTTTTTCATCTCGGTTGAAGCCAACCGATACGGTGCCTTAGCAACAGCTTGGGCACCAGGTATCAGATCAATCTGAAACTCGATCTTGCGGTCTAGTGGTACTCCTGGTAAGTCTTTGGGAAATACATCTGGAAAGTCACACACCACCGCTATGTCGGTCAGTTGTGGTGTTGGCGTATCCACATCCTTCACGTAGGCCAAGTAGGAACTTCATCCACGCCTCATGCACTTTCATGCCACCGCCATCGAAATCAGTTTTGTGATCGTAGTGACTCGATCACCATAAACAACCACCAAAGTCCCGTCGGCGCTATCAGTCGAATCATCTTCTTATGACGCACAATGTTCGCCATATAGTCCGATAACCAATCCATTCCTAGGACTACGTCAAACCCACCTAAGGTCATCACAAATGGTCTAACAGGAAACTTGTGATCTTCTAGTTCTACGTCACAACCTTCTATCATCTCAGAGATCCTGATTGACTTACCTATGGCAGTTTCTACATCAAAGGGCACATCTATATTCTTACTACTAACATGCAATTTAGCACAGAAAGCAGCAGAAATAAAACTCTTACTAGCACCATGATCAAATGATACAGAGGCTAAAGTTTGGTTTACTAGAAACGTACCTGACACAACATCGGGGTCCGTCCTAGCCTCCTCCTGCGTCATCGTGAATGCTCTAGCACTCGACTTCTGCCGTTCAATCACGGTCGTCTTCTTCCCTGCACAAGAACTTTCAGCCCTTGGCTTCTTGCAGTCTCTACTCATGTGGCCCTCCTTGCCACAAGTATAACACCTTCTTACCCTACAGTTCTTCGTCACATGTCTGGTCCTCCCACAATGGAAACATACATTGGATCCCTCTCTACATTCCCTAGTGTGCTCTCGTCCACACTTAACACACCCCCTCAACCCCGCACCGGATGTGACCACACGTCGGTCATCCACCTGTGCACCTTTGTTGCTTGGAGCAGCTCCGCCACGTCCAAAGCACTTCCCATTCCAATTTCGATCACCACCACCTTTCTTGCTGCCTTTAGTCGCCACCACAGGCCTTTTATCATACAACCTCCCGCCCAAATCAATCGCCAACCTAAACATGCTCGATCGGGCAGCGATCATGTGCCTACGAACATCCGCTGGCAGGCCCTGAATATACCTCTTGATCTTTCGTGACAAAGGTGTATTGCTGATGTGTCATCGTTTCCGCTTCCAGCTGCTGGAACTCCCTCTCAACCTTATCCATCTCTTGGCGAGGACAGAACTCCTCAATCACTAGCCTCTTCTACTCTACCCATTTCATCCTTCCAATCGCCCGACTGCCCTCGCTTGGAAGATGTTGTCCCACCAGCATAAAGCCAATTTCACAAATGAGTGGGCAGCAAAATTCATATTTTGGTCCTTTTGACACTCGCTGATATTCAGAACCACTTCCATCTCTCTCACCCATCGGTGAGCAGCAACAGTAGTACCATTACCATCGAAGATTGGGGGCTTGTATCTTTAGAATGCTTCGTAGTGACAACCTTGTGTCATCTCCTGCACATGCTCTTATTCCTCCTCGTCTTCCTCGTCATCCGAGAATACCGTCTCAGTCTCGGGCCATCTCCCTTCACCCGTAGACCTACTCCTTTCCTTCTCTCCCCCTCCCATACATCCTTTGTCACTTCTGTCACTACAGACAGTAGCATTTTCTACATCCTAATGCACCTCTTTCACAACAGCCTCCTTCACCGAGGCCCTTATGTTAGCACTCTCGTCCCCCAGCCTCCGGATCAGGGGTCTCGGGTTCTTTATGAACCAGCTTTACGGCCCTAGGCCTTCCTCTTGTAGCCTGTGGTTCTGTACCACATCCATCACGACCTCCACCACGTGAATCTTTTGATGATCTACCACCGCCATCCTCTAACGCACTATAATTCAAACACCACACAGTCATTCAAGGGAACAACTCAGTTTATGTCGAGTATAGTAAGTCCCTAATTACAGTGGCCAATTATGATTAGCCACTTACTTTAATCTTCATACCCTAAGCATTACCTATCCTGACTACATAAGTATCTAATCTACTAACAGCACACAGAACAAATCACATAACATGCGCACATAATGGCGGTTACCATAAGAAAATACATGATGGCACGCAGCTACTCAGACTGGCATCCCATCCCTTTCCGTCCCATTCTCAGTTTAAATTTAGGTTTATTTTGAAAATTTATCCGTTTCACTTAAACTTTGGCTCTCATACAAACTTGTAAGGCCCCTTTCCTCGGACACTTACAGCTGGCCAATCATCGCACACAAAGCATATATTTGTATTAACTTACTAAAAACATGCAGTGGAAATGTTAAGACAAGCATTTCATTTCATTATAAAAGCTTTTGCAAAATAATACATCGTTATCAAATTTTAAAATACATGTTGCATTACATCACAAAAGCATTATAAAAGTGGATGCCATCCAAAACAAGCCAGTAGCCACCCCATGCCATCCTCAACAACCTTTACCTGCCAACTGAAACACATAAAAGTCAGTGTTGCTCATTGAGTTCAAGTTTTAAAATAAAATGTTTTACTTTCATTAAAACCGTTCTTTTCTTTCTTTCAAATCATACTATACCGTCGTACACGATCACACATCGTACGTACACATAGATAATAACATTATTATCTTCTTTACTATTCATCACATTCTTCTTTAACTCTGTAACTTTTTCTGGATCAGTGTCATTAGCTATACCCCAAATGTATGCACATAGCGGGTACTGGGCCAAATATCATAAATGACTTCCTTAACGCATAAAGCCTGGCACTAGCACCGGGGCAAGCGACAAAGATCCTAACTGTATACTACACCCCAACCTTATGCAAAAAGCGGGTACTGGGCTCAAGATTATAATGACTTCCATAACGCACAAAGCCTGGCACCAGCACCGAGGTGAGTAATCACTATAAACCATGTACTATATCACTAGTCAGTCACAAAGACTAGACCCTTGCGTGTATCCTTATGGGTTAGCTAAACACACACATTGAGCTACGACATTTTAGAGCTGTGCACCTCCGTACATTTTGCTTGCAAGCCTTTCTTTACTTTCTCTTTCATTAATGCATGCATTCTATCATTATGTTCCTCTTTGCATTATCTTTCACTTTATGTTACATAATACTTTATCATTTCTTTCATAACTGTAGCACGTAAAGCCACTGGAAAGATAAACATACATAACATGAACATAAACATAATCTTACAAAACAACATCGTACAAGGTACCATCTTACATGCATGACATACATGCAACATACCATCATGCAATAAGCATCAATCATACATCATACATACAATGCCCATCACATCATCTTTGACTTTCAAAAGTCAACTTACTATGCCCCCGGGAACCTCCCAAGTCAAAGCCTACTTTTACAATTTTCCCCAAAATTAGAAAATATTTATAAGTCTTTAGCCGCATGAACACTATGTAGGCGCATGAGCACTATGCAGACGCATGAGGAACACTTAGGTGCATTGGAAACTTTCAGGCGCATTAGCACTATGGGGCGCATGAGCAACACTTAGTCTATTCTGGGCAATTCTAGGCACATGAGCACTATGCACGCGCATGAGTGCCTAGGTGCATGAGCTATCTGGACGTATGAACACTAAGTCAATTTCAACGTATTCCTAGGCGCATGAGTACTATTCGACCGCATGAGGTTTTGGGCGCATGGGAACACTTAGGCAGTTATTTACAGTTGGGCGCATGAGCTACTATTTGGGCGCATAAGCAGCCTATAACACACTTAACATCATAATTCAATCCTCAATCATCACATATCATGTTCTAAGCTTAAATCATGTATTCTTAGCCTTAGAAACACAACCATTACAACATCAAACACATACATAGTCCAAAAATCAAACCCCACTCGCAACATACACATAAAACATACGGGTAAAAACCCATTTTAATAAAAACGTTCATACATGTATTTCCAGCCTCCAAAGCAGTTAAAAACGAGTAAAAAGGGGGTTCTAGAACTCACCTTTACAGCCTCCTTTGGGTAAGACTTCCTTCAAACCCATTTGCTACAAGATCACACCTAGAAACCACCAAAACACACACAACCAAACATACAAATGCACATAAGCATGTAACCGAGGCAAGGCAGTTAAGAACACTATAAAAACCATGAATTCTTACTTTGAATTCGATCCTTTCTTCTTGTTCTTCAAAGACCCAAATGCTTTGTGCCTTTTTCTCCTTATCTCTCTAAAAATCCAAATGAATGGATGTTATGAGAAGAGAGTTGGCAACCATGCCCACTTTACACCAACATTCAACCTTTTGTCCTTTTGGACACTTTTTACCCTTCAACTTGGGTAAAATATATTTTCTTTATTTTTCTTCACTTTATTCTTCTTTCTTTGTCTCTTATAAATAACCGGGTGTTATAATGACCAAGAGTTTTCAAGAGTTTAAATATAATATTGATATTTACACTTTAGCACATAGACTATTCATGAATTATTTCCTTTTAGTTTACTAAATATTTATAGTATACCCTAAACTATCTATTTCTATTTATATAAACCGATCTTAAAAAGAAAAATGATGTTTGACTAGTCGTTTTAGAAGAGATGTTATTAACGGGCCTAAGATTTGATACTAAATAGCATTAGCGCGTTCATGGCCTGTCATGTCATATGCACAATATATTAGGTGTCCGTGCGAATGATGTTAATAATATATAATAATAATGATAATAATAATAATATAATAATAATAATTGTCACACCCCGACCGACGACGGAATCATCGGGGCGGACGAATGGGAGACGATCGCTCATAGCACATGGAACTAAGACAAATCGAAATATATTAATGTCATTATTTATTAAAACATTACAAGACAAATAAGTTCATACAATACAAAAGTTTCAACAAAGAAATAACATGTTTAGTTAAACTAGGTCCAAGTCTTATATGAGCACGAAGAGAATCCGCAAGTAGTAACCTGAAACATGTTAAAAATAAAAAGGTCAACTTTGAAAGTTGGTGAGATTTCCATAGGTTGCAATACATAAGTATATAAAAGATGGCAATTCATGTTATAAGTTAGAGAGCAAAGTAACTAGGGATGTAAGACAGAATGCACAATCAAACCTTAACAAAGTTTTACAAGTCTCAAACGTTACAAGCATATACGATTAGCTAAGTGTACTTTGATCAACTAAGCAGGCTGTCAAGACCATAGATCTATGACATCGCAGGCTAGCAATAGTTAATGATTTACATATATTCGACATTATGGTAGCTACAAAGATCAACTAACCATAACATACAAGTGAATTGCCATAAGTTTACAAGCATCAAACGTGTTTACAACTGCAATGTTTATATGGTAACATGTTTCACCCCGAAATGTAAATATGTGCAAAGAGGGGTATAGAAATACTCACATGGAAAATAAGTACAAGAATGATGGTAAGAGAATAAACGAGGCTCCAACGATTTCTTTTATGAGTTACCTAAACGTATTGATTCCAAGATTAAGTTTGATAATAAGATTAACGATTAGACACGAACTAGGGTTTCTATTGAAACTTGGGGGTTTAAATAATTAAATAATAATGGATCGTTTACGTTTTGGTTTAATAACAATAATATAAATCAATTAAGTCCAAGAACAATTAGAAATGTCTTAACAATTTAACTTATTGATTTAATAGAAATTAAGTTTAGTATGTGAAACGAAATAATTAGTTTAATAATAAATTATTTAACACTTGACAAAGAGAATTAATTAAATACTTATTGAATGATGCTAGAATTATTTAAAATCATTTTATAAAGTTTTGAGGTTTTAAAATGATTTTCATAAAGATCTTCTAATATCAAGCCTAAAAAATAAAGATAAAATATAATAGAAGTTATATTGTTTTATAAGTTTCAAGAACTTAAATAAAATTTTAAAGAATACTTTATTAACTATTTATATATAAATGGTTAAATGAATAGATGAATAATAAATATAATTTAGTAATGGTTGAGAATAAAATAATTAATTTAATAATCAATTATTAAAACATGATAAAAAAAAATTAATGGATAATTAAGTATTTAAATAAGTTGTACATTAATTATTTGATTTAATTAAGAAAAACGATTTTATAAATTAATAAAACATAATAAACCTCTAAATAACTTTTGTCATAGTTTTTATATTATAAAAATATTTGTTTCACATGAAAACATAAGATTATATGTTTATTTTTATAGAAATTAACGTAATAATTTATGGGATAAATTAAATAACAAAAATAATATTTTATTTAATGTCATAAGAAAATATTAATTTCTTTTAATTTATAAGAAAAGAGCTAAAAAAGACTTGAGGGGGACAAGGGTCGAACCCGGGCTCCTTTCTGAGATCCGGTTTAATTTATAGTGGGCCAAAGCCCGATTTCTGTTTATAATCCAAACAATTTAATATAAACATGATTTGATTAAATCCCCCAAATCCATATGAACCCTAGATTTGTATTGGATTCAATTGACATGAATTCGAAATTGTTAACGAAATTAAAGTTTGGGCTTTGATTCGCCAAGTAAAAACGAGCATGTAGATGTGCTTAATTACCTGGATTGATTTTGTTTAGTTAGCAAACGAGAACAGGAATAGGTGCGCCGTGGAGTTAATCAAACGGAAATGATTCTTGATGGTTTGATTTGATTGACCACTTGGAAGCTTCGTATCACGATGATAATCGATTGCCCTCTATTATTTTGAGTAATGGAACCGAGAAGATAGACAACGGCTAAGCTGCAGGTTGTCGATGAAGATGGACATTGTTTATGTTGAAATTGTGTTTGCCAAGTGAAATTGAATACAACAATTGATTAGTAATAGGTAGAAGTTCGAAGATTACATTAATGAGTTATTGTTAAACTTTAAGGCTCGAACGGCTATGAGTTAAGGGGCTCGGGTCCCCCTCGAATGATTGATAACCGATTCGATGAGTGAAAACAGAAACTTTAACTCGATTAATAGTGTAATTATGCTCGAAACATGTCCAGGTTGATTCAGAAACGGTTTTAGATCGGTAATCGACAAGGTTTGGAGGTTTGGAGTGTCCGGAGCTTGGCCGGAACTCGGCCGGAGCACACGCCGGAAATACGGGGGGGGGGGGGGGGTGATGTTGGTTTGGGGAAATTACACTTTTGGTCCCTCGTTTTTCTTAGTATATTTTTAGTCAAAACTTGTAAACAATGTTTAATAAATGGCAACTTTGACCCCAAACTTAATATACTCCAATAGTTTATATAACTTGCTTATTTACTTTATAAAATTCTTTATAGCCTATTAATTTTTATAAGGAATTTCACAATTTAATTCCAATCGTGTAATTGAAACTATTAATTTAAAATAACTCTATAATCTTTACAAAACCCAAATTCTATATTAATTATTCTGTTTATCCATTTATAAATATTATAAGATTATAATCTTGTTAAATATGGAATATTAGATTATAGGTGGTTAAAGATACTAGTCTTTGCGTATTATTTATCCTTAATTTTCATAGAAGTTTAAAATCTAATAATAATTAGAACTCAAAAATATATATAGAGCCTCATAAGTTTATAATTTTTATATGGAAGATAAATGTGAATTTAAATCAAAAAGTTAACACTTTCAGTTCTTTTATCACCATAAAGAATGATGTAGTTTGATTTATGCGTTTTTATTTGTATAATTGAAATAAGGATTCAGTTTTTACAATTTACAAAAATAGTAGATGTTCAGTCTCCCCCTACTTTAACTAATTTCGTCCCAAAATTTAATCACAAGCAGACTAATTTCAAGGATATAGGAGACTTGGATTTGTCACGTTTGCAAGTGACACTTGGAACATTTAAATTCAATGATTAAGTATGATGTGTTGATATGCTTAAGTTTGTTAGTTTCATAGTTCCTGTTTTATGTGTCCCTTGACAAGGGTACAAGATTATTAATTTGAATTTTAGTTTGATAACCTTTATTTAAATGTTTCCAAGATAATTGGAAGGTTTTGTCTGAGGGAAGCAGAAGTATTGGTGTACACGAGACTCGGATATAAGTTCAGGATGTTTTTGATGAATATATGGATTCCTAAACTTCTCAATGAAACAACTTTTTGAGTTTAAGGATGATCGATTTGTTGTTTATTATGTCTTTGATGTTTCAAAGTTTTATTGCTTAAGTAATACAAGAATCGTGTTTGTTTTATGGTTAAGGATTCATTTATAATAAGTGCATCATGTAATAGTTTTGTGGATAAGTTCAATTTGAGGGTGAAGACCTTCGGAACGATATTAAGGGTCGTTATAGATTTGGGATATGATTTAAGCTTCAAGGAAACAAAATCAATGAGAAACGAGTCAAATAACAAGATGTTTCGAATGTAACTTCGTTTCAACGAAAAATTACGTTGACTTATCAAAGATTAGGTCCAACATAACCCTAATGAAGACATGCGTACCTATAAGCAATACTCACCCCAAGGGTTCCTAGGTAGGTAAACGGATCCATCTGTTGATTTGGATTATTATAACCTTTCCTAGACAACACCTCGTGTACATGCATATTCCCACTCTTCCAACATTACATGTTTCAAGTTATATGACATCGACGTTGAAAGACTTGAAAACCACGAATAACGTTAAAAGACATTTTTGAAACCATTGATTCAGTGTTGGACCAAAAGAACCAATGAGCCAAGATCAGAAAACCTCTAAGTCCCACACGGTATCACAACAACTGCTGAAAGCCTCATCAGTATTTGACAAGTGCTGAAGACTTCAACAGCTGAAGATCAAGTGCTGAAGACCTTAACAGCTGAAGAACCAAAGTGCTGAAGTACAACAGCTGAAGAACACAATGCTGAAGCTGAAAGACCAAAGTACTGAAGTACAACAGCTGAAGAGTTCACAAGTGCTGAAGATCACAACTGATGTACAAAGTCTGAAGACAAAGACTGAAGACATCAGCTGATGATATCTACTGAAGTCATCAGCTGATGAAACGCCTGAAGGTCAAAGTCTGAAGATCAAGTACTGAAGCCTCAGTAGTTTGTCACAACTGCTGAAGAGTACTTCTTCAGTAGTTGTGATATCAGTAGTTTTATTTTCTTTTTTCAGTAGTTTTGTAAAACGACTGAAGAGCTTGTTCTTCAGTCGTTGTAGTTTCAGTAGTTTATATTTTGTACTTAACTTGCTGATATGTTCTCAGTAGTTGTGAACATTTCAGTAGTTTGTTAAGAATTAGTTATTTCTGTATTGGATCTGCCAGTTGTCACTTTCCGTGATAACAGCAGTGACTGTTGCACTCTATATAAGGAGTGACAACCTATTGTAATGATGAATGAATGATGATTGAATGGAATGATGATTGATTCGATTAGAAATATTCTTCATCTATAAACATTCCAGAAATCAGAAATACATACTCTCCCATAACTGTATGCGATCTTATGCTCACATATATTTTAGCTTGCTACAATTTGTCTAATTCGTGTTTGTATTCCGCTGCTTTATATTCTGATACATCAACCTTGTCACTGATCCTGTCAAATGGTATCAGCAGGTTAATCATTGATCGATCTAATAATTGATCATTGAAACTGCTATTCAAGATCCAAGTTTGATTGAATTAGCTTTTGTTTTTGCAAGAAACGGTTATAGAGATTGAATTTTTCTGTATTTCTGCTCATTCATCCTGAGATCTTTTCTTGGTTCTCATTGAGTTGTTGTGGTTTGTCTAAACTTCTTTTAAACTTGAACTAAACTGTTTTTGAACTGAAAATGACCACTCCCTCCAATGATCCTCACACTGGTTCCTCAACCAAGCCTCCTATGCTGGTTAGGAATGAGTATAACATATGGCAAAGACGTATGCTCCATCACCTGTCTGTTAACAGCGCAGGGTGTTGGACATCTGTGGTACATGGTCCACACAAGCCTATGGTGAATAACCGGAAACCAATCAAATGGTTCCGAAGAGGAGGCAATACTCAGATGAGGATAAAAAGTTGCTTGAGATTGATGCAAAAGCCCATGGAATTCTGGCCATGGCTTTGCCCAATGAAATCTATTCTGGGCTAATGCATCATGAAACTGCCCATGACCTCTGGATTGCTTTGAAAGAACAATTTGGAGGAACAGATGAGGTCTTGGCAAATAATAGAGAAATTCTTGCCCAACAATATGAGACATTCTCTCATAGAAAGGGTGAGACACTGACTCAACAATATGAGCGGTTTCTTGTTTGATCTCTGAACTAAAATGGTCAAACTTGAATACACCAATATTCAGATGAATAACAGATTTCTCAGATCACTGCCTGAGAGATGGACACATATACTATTGTCCTACGCTCCAGTGCAAGTTGGACAAACTATCTCTCACCCACCCAACTCCATGGGAAATTGCTCACTTTTGAGAGAGAGATAGAACAGAAGAGAAAGCTGTCTTCATCTGGAAAGCTCACTGAAGACTTTATACAAGGCAACACTGCCTTGGTGGGTCATGAGTCAGAATATGCTTCATCTGAATGCCAGTATGATGAGCATATTAATTTCTCTTCGAGCACTTCTAATTCTGCATTTGTAAGTGTTGATGGTCAGTTTATGGAGGTAATAATGACAATTATGTTTCATTATGGATGATCTCAAGGGATTGCTGATGATGACTTAGAAGAGATGGATATTTTGAGCCAAATGGCCTTGATAAATATCAGATCTCAGAAGTTCTACAAAAGAACTGGAAGAAAATTCCCAGGACTCTCTGGCAAAACCAAAGTTGGTTTTGACAAGAGCAAGTTGAGGTGTCACAAATGCCAACGCTTGGACACTTTGCAAGAGAGTGTAGATCAACTGGATCAAACTCTACTGCACCCTTTGTGACTTTTCCTGGCAATAGTCAACAAACAGAGGGCAACATCCTGTCACATCTAGTCATCATCCTCAACAACAATCTCCGGCATATTTTGTTCCTCAGGTCAAATGCCTTATCAGTACCCTTGTTATTACATGCCACAGTCAAATCAAGTTCAAGTTCCTATGACACCACAACCTCATGCATTACCAGAACCTCAGCCTTCCCTATCTCATCAACAACCTTCATCTCAACAACACAGCTTCTTCACCCCAGGAGTTGTTGACTGGAGCAGTTTACCAGATGACTTGTCTGGTCATGATCAACTGTTCTCAGGTGCTGGTCAACATGGTGGTGACAGTCCCTTTGGGAATCTAGCTCTTATGGCTTTGGAGTCTGCTGATACTTCATCTTCCAATGCCTCTACACCTCAGGTATCACAGGTATCCTCTGAGGCAAAAGCCAAATTATGTTCTGAACAATGCATAGCAGCATTTGCTTCCATTAGAGAAGCAAATGTAGCTTTAATTAATAAGAACATTGAGCTAGAACAATAATTTCCAAAAACAAAGCTGAGTTTGAGTTTGTGCTCAAAGATAAAAATGATGAGTTTATAAACTGAATTGCAAATAATTGATGATAAGGCTAGAGAAGATGTACTTTTAGAGAAGTACAAAGATCTCAAAGAAACCCTTGCAGTTACCCAGGTCGAGTGTGATAGATGGGTACAATCATGCAAAGGTTTTGAATGCTTCTTAGTAAGCAATCTGCTTCAAATGTGAAGTTTGGAATTGGTTACAATCACACTGCTCCACCTACAGATTTTACCCCAAGAGCAGAGGTAGAATCTGATGGTGAGAGTGATAACCAATCCATCAAGTCATGTGATCTACCTTCTGATACAGCACAATCAGAAGTAGCAGTCAGTATCAAGTCCTCTTTGAACCTATCAGCTGATGTTGATGGTCCCAAATGCTGACATTCACATGATCAATAAGTTGATCAACTCAGGAGTCAATCCTGAAGGTCCTGAAAGGACTGGAGAGCAGGATTCAACTCCTGAAGTTCAAACTTCAACTGCTGTCAGTACTGAAGAGAAGAAACTGGCAGTAGAAAGAGTTTGAAGACTACTAAAGATGCTGTCAAGAAAGCAACCAATGCTTCCAAAGCATTGAAGAACAAGTCTTCTGTTGCTTCACCATCTTTAGTTGATGATCAACCTAAGATGAAGAAGAAACCATGTGAAGTATGTGGTTTGTTCAATCATCTTACAGATGATTGTTGGTACAAAAGAGGTTCCAAACTCAAACAAAGGAAGAAATTAATGAGAAATGGTAAAAATGAAAACTGAGTTTGAGACCACATTTGTATCAGCAACATCAAATCCTGTAACCCTTAAGTCCTTAAAGCAATCCAAAAGGAAGGAGTTAAACAGGTGACAGCTGAGGGTGCTCAAAAGAAGAAGGTGCAACATAGGACCTTATCTAACTCCACTAGCAATGTGTCTGATGAGCTGAAAGCTTTATCACAAAATCAGACACAGCTGGTGATGATGGTACAACATCTGTTGGGTAGAGTTAACCAACTAGATTCTCCTATGTTGAAACCACAGAAAAGGAGGTCTAAGCCAAAGGACTCCTCTTCTCGCACCATCTTCTTCCTCTCAGGCTGTTGTTACAAATAACATGCTAGTTTACCATCTATTGATGAGACCAGGCCCAAAACCAAAAGGTTTGGGTCTCTAAAACTAACTGATTGTTTATTATTGCAGGGTTTCTTCAACATGCCAAAATAGCATCTGGTATGTAGACAGTGGGGATCTATGCACATGACTGGGAACATCTCTCTTCTTCATGACTACTCTCAAGGAAAGAAGGGATTTGTCTCTTTTGGCAATGATGCTAGGGGTTACATCATCGGTAAGGGCTTTGTCTCCAATGGAGAAATCAAATTTGATGATGTTAATCATGTGGAAATCTCAAGTACAACCTCTTGAGTGTCAGTCAAATGTGTGATAAAGGCCATGTTGCCCTTTTCACAAGTCAAAACTGTAGGATTCTGTCATCCAAAGTTTTGCCCTTGATTGACAAGGTGTTGGATGATCACACTCTCCTGAAAGCCAACAGGACAGGAAGAGTGTATGCCTTAGATCTCTCTAAGAAGATAGATCTCAAAGGCAATCCTTGCCTATTTTCCAAAGCCTCTTTTCAAGAATCTAAACTATGGCACAGGAGGCTTGGTCATGTTAATCTCAAAAACATGAATCAGCTTAGCCACAATAGTTTAGTCAGAGGCTTACCAATAAAGGAGTTCCACTGTGATGAAACATGCACTGCTTGTTTAAAAGGAAAACAGCACAAGGTCTCATTCCTCCTATTGAAGTGTCCAAGTCCACTGCCTGCTTGCAATTACTGCATATGGATCTATTTGGTCCTGTGAGAGTAATGAGCATGGCAAAGAAGAAATACTGTCTGGTAATTGTGGATGATTACTCCAGATTTGTATGGACTTTCTTTCTACACTCAAAGGATGAGGCTGCTCAGAAGATTATCCACTTTGTGCTGTACATTGAGAAGCAGTATTCCCTTCCAGTCAAGTGTATTAGGAGTGATAATGGAACTGAGTTCAGAAATCATACACTTGATGACTTCTATCTCTCAAAGGGAATCAAAAGGCAGTTCAGCATTCCAAGGACTCCGGAACAAAATGGAGTAGTGGAGAGAAAGAACAGGACCCTCATTGAAGCTGCAAGGTCCATGCTGGCTGACTCAGGTTTGCCATTGACCTTTTGGGCCGAAGCTGTCAACACAGCTTGTTATGTGCAAAATAGAGTTTTAGTAAATCAGAGGTTGATGAAGACTCCATATGAAGTTCTCCATCATTTGGCTCCTCTGATTTCATTTTTCAAAGCTTTTGGGTGTCCCTGTTTTATTCTCAACACAAAGGATCAACTCCACAAATTTGATCCTAAGGTGGATGCAGGATACTTTGTTGGTTATTCATCTACTTGCAAAGCATACAGAGTCTTCAACTGCAGAACAAAGATGGTTGAAGAAACTCTACATGTTAAGTTTAATGAATCTCCAAAGGACAAGATTCCACAAAGTCCTGTGGAGTTATTTGATTTGGACATACTGCAATATGTTCCCTATCAAACTCCTGCTGTTGCTCCTGTCAACAGTTCACCACCTGGTGGTACTGCTGATGATGATGATGATTGCAGTACTCACCTCTTCAGGTTTAGTGATCAGCTGCCTGATTCAACTAGACCTGATGTTCCTGTAGCGCCAGTAGCACCATCCACAACAAATGCTGATGAGATTTCTTCGAATTCAACTTCCTTTGAATTACCATCCACTGATTGGTTTCAAGGAAATGATTCACCATCACCATCTGTTGCTGCTGAACCGGCTACAAACACTTGCACAGATCTCATTGTATCAAGATCTGAAGAATCACCCCATGTCTCAAATCATTGGTGATATCACTGCTGGAGTATCAACAAGAAGTCAATTGTCAAATTTCTGCTTCTATGCTCTCTTCATCAGTCAGCAAGAGCCAAAGAATTATCACATTGCTTTAAAGGACAATGGATGGGTTGATGCCATGCAGCTTGAGCTTCTTCAGTTCAAGAAACAGCAAGTGTGGGAACTGGTTCCTCTACCTCCAGGTAAGTGTGCAATAGGCACTAAATGGGTGTTTAGGAACAAAACTGATGAAATGGGCTTATTGTTAAGAACAAGGCCAGACTGGTTGTTCAGGGGTTTGCACAAGAAGAAGGTATTGATTATGATGAAACCTTTGCCCCTGTAGCCAGACTGGAAGCAATTCGATTGTTTTAGCTTATGCTGCTTATCAAAACTTAAAGTCTTTCAAATGGATGTCAAAAGTGCATTTTTGTATGGAAAAGTTAAAGAAGAGGTTTATGTATGTCAACCTCCAGGCTTTGAGGACAATAAACATCCTAATTGGGTGTATAAGCTTGATAAAGCTCTTTATGGGTTAAAACAAGCTCCCAAGAGCCTGGTATGAGACATTATCAAACTTTCTTCTGGAAAACAATTTCACTAGAGGCTCCATGACAAGACTTTATTTATTAAGAAAGCTGGGCAGCATAATCTACTTGTTCAAATTTATGTAGATGATATCATTTTTGCATCCTCTGATCCAAAGTTGTGTGATGCCTTTACAAAGTTGATGCAACAGAAGTTTGAAATGAGTGCCATGGGAGAATTACAGTTCTTTCTGGGGTTGCAAATCAAACAAAAGGCTGATGGAATTTTTATCCAAATCAAAGATCTTTTGCAAAAGTTTGATTTACAAAACTGTAAGCCCTGTTCTACTCCCATGAGCAGCACCACACAACTGGACTCAGATCAGAAAGGTAAAGTGGTTGATGAAACACTTTACAGATGTATGATTGGGTCCTTGATGTATTTACAGCTTCTAGACCAGATATTATGTTTGCTACATGTGTTTGTGCTAGATTTCAGGCTGCACCTAAAGAGTCTCATCTGATTGCAGTCAAGAGGATCTTTAGATATCTGCAAGGCACTCCATCTCTAGGTTTATGGTATTCTACCAGACATTCTGGTAAATTAGTTGCTTTTTCTGACAGTGACTATGCAGGGTGTAAGTTGACCAGGAAATCAACTTCTGGGGATGTCAATTCCTAGGCAACTGCTTGATTTCTTGGCAGAGCAAGAAACAGACCTCAGTTGCTACATCCACTGCGGAAGCAGAGTACATTGCTGCTGCAAGCTGTACATCTCAGGTACTCTGGCTTCAAAACCAACTTTTGGATTATGGCATTACAGAGACTAAGACTCCATTGTTAATGGATAGTGCTTCAGCTCTTTGCATTGTCAAAAATCCAGTCCAGCACTCTAGGACCCAAATATAGAGATCAGACATCATTTTATAAGGGATTGTTTTGAAAAAGGTCTGATTGATCCTAAGTTTGTGCCCAGTGCTGATGAGCTTGCAGACATTTTTACTAAGCCTTTGGATAGTTCAACTTTCCAAAACCTGGTGTTAAGGCTTGGTATGCTGCAGCTAGAATAGGTGACAACTACTGATGCTCTCAGTAATTCATATTGATGATCATGAGTGCCTGTCACATATAAGTACTGATGAGCTCTTTTAACCTCAGTAGTTTTTATAACTACTGAAGGCTAAAAGTTCTCACAAGTACTGAAGTACTTCATCTGCTCTAAACTACTGAAGTAGTTACAACTACTGATGCAGTCATAACTACTGAATCAGTAAAAACAGATAAGTACTGATGTCCTATGAAACAACTGAAATCAGCCATAAAGACTGATGAATGTGTTGAGGACAGTTTGAAACAGCTGAAAGCTAAGAATTGACGAAAACAGCTGAAGAGAACTTTCTCCTCAGTCGTTTGTACCACTGCTGTTTCATTTTAAACAACTGAAGCAAAACCACGTCTTCAGCAGTTTTATAACTACTGATGACCAATACCAAGTCTTCAGTTGTTTACAACAGCTGATGACAAAACCACTGTCTTCAGTAGTTTCATAACTACTGATGACAAACACCATGTCCTCAGTTGTTTCAATCACCTGAAGTCAAAACCACGGTCTTCAGTAGTTTTCTAAACTACTGATGCCTAACACCGCGACTTCAGCTGTTTCAACAGTCTGAAAGGATAATACCATGTCAACGGTCGTTTAAAACTACTGATGACTAACACCACATCCTTCAGTCGTTTCCTCACCCGTACCCTATAATACCCTTAACCTGAGCTCTCCATGCTTCATCTTCTTCAAACCTAACGTTCCTCTCCAAAAATTTCCATGGCGTCTATGCAAATTAAACCGCGACACAACTGTGTTGCCTACCTCACAAATCGCCGATCTGGACTAAGTTCGATACTGCTATCGATCTTATGGTTCAGTCCCAATACAACAAGGCATTCCTCTGAACCCCGTTTTACATACCGAATCCTTGAACCAATTTTGGATGAACGTTAATGTTACTACTGAGGGAGCAACACACACGATCCCTCCGGTCAGTCGTCAACCACAAAGAAGTAGTGATTACTCCTGCAACAATCCGTAAAATTCTTCAACTGAGTGATGCTACTCTCCTGCTGGATATCCGAAGGGCACCATAGATCTATCATTTGCTCAGCATGGATATCAAGGTGATCTCAGTGCCACCACCATCATGAAGAAACACTTTAATGACGCTGAGCGCCTGATCTTTCACATGGTCAATGTATGTTTGGCCCCTAAGACATCGTCTTGGGATCAAATGTCCACCAAATGGCAGCAGGTAATGTATTCTATCCTTGAGCAACAACCACTGAATTTTTCAGAATTAATATTTTCAGAGCTCAAAGATATGGCTCAAAAACTAACTGCCAACCGTTGGATACTCTATCCACGGTTCATAATGGCCATTATATAGACCAGCTTAATGCTGAGGGACTTGTTGGCTTGGGAGTCCCTGCTACGGCTGTTTTGCCGGAAGTATACTCCCGGCACAACTCTGACCGGACACTCAAACTGGCTGCCAAGCTGCGAAACCCACGCAGCTGGAACCCACAGCCACCACCTCCAAATCCAATGTCCCCACCAAACCCACCAAAAAGAACCCAAAATGGCTACTCAGGGAATTGAGTCCCCTGAGGATGCTCCTGCACAACAAACGCAGGTATATCCACTAGTCCAAACCCCCTAGTGGATACCATGACTCCTCCAGCCACAGCCGCTCAGGCTTCCTCTCAACAGGAGCCTGCAGCAACCCAAGGGCACCTACTTATCTGGGATCTTCCTCACTTGAGGAGATTGCCATTGAAGAGCACATCCACCCCAGGTGCACACTGCTTCTACCCCCGTACCCCAAACAACCGCCCCTCACAGCCCAACTTTAATAGTTGCACAAGTGCTGACTCAATTGCACTCCTCACCCCCTCCCCAGAAACCACTTACTACTGGGAATACCTCTACAATTGAGGGGAGGAACACAGTGCACCTGAGAACCCACAGCACAGGGGTTTCCCAATTCTATCTCCTGGTGTAGAGGAGCTTAGAATATCTAGTGAGGCTGCCACCTCCTCTGACTCAGCACATGACCAGAGTGAGGCTGGTAACATTGCTAAGACCTCCCTAGAGGCAACAGCTGATGATGGACATTGTCCTGAGGCTGGAAGTCCCCAGTACCAAGCACAAGGGGCACATGCACCAACTGGTCTACACCAGTGCATGTAAATCCTGCTCTAAGCAGGAGGTCAGGTGATTCAGTATCAACTGATGATGACCTGAGCTTCTTCTACGATGTAGTTGCTCAAAACACCATCTAGAGGATGAGGTTAGCAGACTCAAGAGCTGCTGCCAAGATGTCTCAGGATGCAAGTCCATCTGCCACCTCATACCACCCACAGATGGCACCTTCCCTTGAAGGTTTCCCAACACAGAGCCCCCAAAATCAACCACCTGCCTCTGCTTCAGCCCTACTTCTCAGGAACAGAACCCTCCTGAGCAAATAGGTGCTGCACTCAAAATTCCCTCCCTCTCATCACCCCCCTAATCACTGATATAGTGATCAAAGCCCTTGATGAGAGGCTTTCCTCAACATTACAGCCCTTGGTTGATGCTGCTGTCCAAAGACTCTTTCTCGGTCTCAACCCCTTCCTCCAATGCAACCAAAAGGGGAGTACTGCAGTGAAAGAACAAAGAGGAAAGATCCGAGGAAAGAAGGAAGCGAAGCAAGCCCAAAAGGAGAAAAGAACAGCAACCAATGCTCACCTACAAGCGAAAGAAAGGTGCTGATGAGCACATTGCTGAAGATAAAGCCTTGGAGCTACTGATAAAGAGCTGATGCCGAACACAGTAGATCAATGGACAACATCATTGATCAGCTGTTCAGGCAAGGTCATGACACCAACAAACTTGACTCTGAGATTCGACGACTAGAGATTGAAGAAATCCAGAATAGATGGGCAAGTTATGAAGTGTTAGAAAGAGAAAGGCTAGAAATCATGATAAGATTTATTGCAAAATATCTTGGAAGATCAATGATTGAGATCAAAGCTTGGTCCAGGGACAGTATCTTGGCAATCACCACCAAGATCTGTTCGTCTGAAGCATACACTAAGGGGCTTGTTATTGAAGCTTTGAATGAAGTGGGTGCTGGAGCAGGACTGAGCTAGCAAAGCAATCAAAAGCCACACTCACCTCAAGGATGCTAGCACAGCCTGTCAACATTCCCACACCAAAACCACCCAAACACAACCCACCAAACCAACTCCCTTACCCTCAAAACCCATAGCCGATGATATACCCTTGAAGAAAAGAGAAGGATATTGAGGCTAGAAAAGAGATGAAGAAGATGATGAAGACAGGCTGCCGCTCTCAGCTGTGATTCAGTTGCCTAAGGCCACAGTCACTCCTCAGCAATTACTCCTGAAGTCCAAGACAAATGGTTAAAGTGAAGCTAGAAAAGAAGAGCTTCATAAACAGCATGATGAGAATTGCTGAAGAGAGTTGACAAAGCTTATGCAGCCACATCTCCATCATCAATATGAGGAGCAAGCCCTCAGACTTTACACTCTCAGGCATACCTTTCAATATCAAAGGAAAGAGTGAGGATTTGGCCTGATCCCAGGGTCTCTCACAGAATTCATAAGAACAATATACCTCGGAGATACATTGGCCAGGTGAAAAAGATCGTAGATGAAGTGATCTCTCTCTGGTCTTTGTAGTTTCACCCTGGGAATCCTAGAAGACTTCAAGAAGGCCTACAAAGCTAATCTAACCCCTCAGAAGATGCTGGAAAACAAAATATGAAAAGGGGTTAGTTTACAAGAGGCTTGAGGAAGTCAGGAAAAATGAGCTCCAGTTGTTCCTAGAGGGTAATCACCCGGATGAGTTTGCTTACAGAATAATAACAACTGGGAGCTAAAGAATGGGAAACAGGCCAAATACCTGTCTGAGTATTATGGGCCGAATCATTGTTTGAAGGAGGTGCTGAAGAGCTAACCATGGAGGAACAAATCACCTTCCTTGAGGCCTACACAAGAGAGTCGTACAGACTCATTATGGGGAAGTGAATCTCATGAATGGGATAACAACTCTGTGTCCAGTTCCCCAAAACAGAGTTCCCATTCATACTCTGCCAAACAAATATTTGAGGTTCTTCCCAGGCCGGAGCTACATGGGTCATCTTCTCTACTGATCAAGAAGGAAAAGACCAACATTTTTGCCATCAATAAGTGGGAGTATAAATAAGTTAGAGGTTTTGGCTGCATTGGTTCAGGGGAGTTTGTTGGACCAAAAGAACAATGAGCCAAGATCAGAAAACCTCTAAGTCCCACACGGTATCACAACAACTGCTGAAAGCCTCATCAGTAGTTTGACAAGTGCTGAAGACTTCAACAGCTGAAGATCAAGTGCTGAAGACCTTAACAGCTGAAGAACCAAAGTGCTGAAGTACAACAGCTGAAGAACACAAGTGCTGAAGCTGAAAGACCAAAGTACTGAAGTACAACAGCTGAAGAGTTCACAAGTGCTGAAGATCAACAACTGATGTACAAAGTCTGAAGACAAAGACTGAAGACATCAGCTGATGATATCTACTGAAGTCATCAGCTGATGAAACGCCTGAAGGTCAAAGTCTGAAGATCAAGTACTGAAGCCTCAGTAGTTTGTCACAACTGCTGAAGAGTACTTCTTCAGTAGTTGTGATATCAGTAGTTTTATTTTCTTTGTTTCAGTAGTTTTGTAAAACGACTGAAGAGCTTGTTCTTCAGTCGTTGTAGTTTCAGTAGTTTTATATTTGTACTTAACTTGCTGATATGTTCTCAGTAGTTGTGAACATTTCAGTAGTTTGTTAAGAATTAGTTATTTCTGTATTGGATCTGCCAGTTGTCACTTTCCGTGATAACAGCAGTGACTGTTGCACTCTATATAAGGAGTGACAACCTATTGTAATGATGATGAAATGATGAATTGAATGGAATGATGATTGATTCGATTAGAAATATTCTTCATCTATAACATTCCTAGAAATCAGAATACATACTCTCCCTATAACTGTATGCGATCTTAATGCTCACAATATCGTTAGCTTGCTACAATTGTCTAATTCGTGTTTGTATTCCGCTGCGTTTATTCTGTTACATCAAACCTGTGATCACTGATCCTGTCAAAGTATAAGGTTCAAAAGTATAAGAATAAGCATATAAGCCATATCATTGTCTGTAGAATATGATTTAAGATACGTTGGGTGCATTAATAAGGTTCAAAGTATAAGAATAAGCATAAAGGCATATAATCACCAAATCAAATTAACATAATAAGACACATAAAATCCTATCTAGCATTGAAATACCATGAAAGTACTCATGTGGAAGGGTACTTAGGTTATAGTCCTAGGTCTTTCCATTTCTAATACCTAAATCCCTATAATCATGGTGGGCTCTGATACATTTGTCCACCACCCCGACCGACGGTGGCAATAATCTGGGCGTACGAATGGGAAGACGATTGCTCATAGCACATGGAACAATCAAAGTGAAAAATATTAAATGTCATCTATTTTATTAAAACATTACAGATAATAAGTTCATACAATCAAAGTTCAACAAAGAAATAACATGTGCAGGAGCGTTTAATAAGGGCTTTAACAACAAGTACCACACGACACAAAAAAGAGGAGATAACTACATACTTTAATCAACAGTGGAACTGGTTAACCAAAGTGATACAAAGAGCACAAGTAAAGTAAGAGACAGACAAGAGAGTTTGGTTCAAGAATGCAGTAATTGCTTTCTCTATTTTCTTTACAAGTGTTTCAAAGCATGAATAAAGATACAAGAAACATGAGATACTTAAACACTACATCCTACAGCTGGCTATACCTTGAAAAGCCAGCTGGATCAATTGACAACCCACAACAAAATCAATTGTAGAGTCAAAAGGCATTGCCTTTGACTTGTGACTATGACATGCCTAGCTCACATCCTTATCTATACAAAAAGGATAATACATAAAGTAGAAAGTATACAGACTCAGACCTCAATGTACAGTTACCCAAAGCATGACTTTTTCACCAACCATGTAGTTGGGACTTGAAGAGTTGCATTGGGAAGGTGCTTTATGAACAGTATGCCGATAAGCATGTGTACTAAAAGTCTTCGGCAGAATCTGTCTTCAAGGATGAGCTTCGGAAGACTTTGTCTCTGAAGCTTGGAAGACTTCATGTTTGGCTTCGAGATATTGGTCTTGGCTTCGGAAGATTTTACACTTAGAGTATTTTTTAAATGCATTGTGTAAAACTGAAGCATTCTTCACTTCAGTACTTAGTTTCATTTGCTGAGACACTTGGGATGTTTTGGGTTGCATCAGACTTAAAGAATCCTTACAAACCCCCCTAGGCCGATGCTACAAAACACTTAGAAGACTTTCAGATGTTGGTAGTCTTCAGTACAATCAAGACCATTCCTTTTCATATATGGTCAGATCTCAAGATTCTCCTAGTCTCTTCTCATCTGAAAGAGATCATGTAGCGGTAAGTTGATTATGTCTTGCCAGGAGTATACATTCTCAACACCTTGATCTCTGATACACAGCCATCTTTCTGGATTGGTAGAATAAGTCCAGGACAAGATGGGTGTCTCACAGTTGTTAGAGGAGCCACTTGCATAGGAGTGATTGGTCTGCCTCATCATGCATGCATTCCTCAGTTGATCTGATTCAACCTGAGGTGTAGAGGTAATGACTTTGGCTTCTTCTTCTTAGTCTTTGGTTAGAACCATTTTCTTCTTCCCTTAGATGTCTTTAACTGAGAAGACCGTTCTGCAGCACCATGTGATCATCAGTGTCTTTCTCAGTTGGGTTTTCCTCCTCACAGGTTCAGAAGGATAGGGAGTTTGACCCTGTCTTGGATCAGAAGATGAAGTTTGTTGAGGCTTAGCGGAGGTTCTGGTTAGGTGTCTCAGGTTGTTCAAACTTGACCTCCACTCAGGTGGGACTTGACTTGGAAGAGAGTGCAAGTCGATCAGTTCTCCACTTTAATCTTCTGCTTGATCACCCTTATAGGCTCTCCATTTAGATAGAAACATGGGCCAAGTTCCTTCCGGAGAATCCATATGCTTCAAGAAGCTCATCATTCTTTGTCTGTCAGCGCACTTCTTTGTATTCTTTGAATGATGGCTCTTGACTTTGCAGCTTCTTCCCTTAGCTTCCTTTTGGTTGTTTACTTTATTTGACTAGCTCAAGCTCAAGTTGCTTTAGGTACTCGAACTCAATGAGTCATAGGACAGGGAAAGAAGTGCATTTCCTGATAGAAGCCTGTGGCACTCAGGTAGTTGATCATCTTGATCCTATCTTCTTCTTATCTACCTGATGTTCTTGTGGAGCCACATCTTCCTGTGCATGACTTTCTTGAACTAGAGAGAGAGTGGGAGCATGCTTGTAAAGCCTTTCTGTCTCTTCTCCTCTTTGAATTGGAGTAGTACCTTGCTCCTCTTTCTCCTTCATCTCTCTTGACACTTCCATGTCATCCAGTTCATTTACTCTTTCTAAGGGGATAGATGATTTCATCATATCATAGTTCTGGTTGTAAATGGTAACCTGACTGGCCCTTAACTCATCATCTTGAGTATTTGGTCTGGGGGTAGCCCTGATTGCAGCTTGCATGAAGGTAGATGCCCAGAAGAACTTTTCCCCTTAGCCTCCTTTTCCTCTCTCTCTCTTCCTCCTCAATTTCCTCAGGAGTCATTTCCTTTTCCCCTTTGTCACCAACAGACCTTTGTGACTCAGGTGGATTAAGGCTTGGCCTTCATTGCTTGGTGTAGATTTCATGCTCTGGCCAGAGAGAGGCTGAGAAACACCTTCACCAGCAGGTGTTTCAGATGGAGTTTGGAACTCTGAGTAGTGTTGATGGGATGACAGGGGTCTCAGGTTCTGCCACTGGGCCTTCAGTCAAGGTTTCCCATATGAAACTAATCTTAGGGTCCACCTCAAAATCTAGTTGACCGATGACATTGCCTGATTGCCTATGTCTCCTTCTTAGAGAAACTCTGCAAGGATTCTTTCTTGGATTCTTTGAGCCAGCTATCAGCTTGTCTTGAATGCTTGGATTGACAAGTGGCATGTTACTAAATCCAATCTTTCATAGAAGCTTAGGCTTTGGAACTGAAAAACTTCTTGTTGGCCTTGAACTCTATGAAGTTAAGGGCTCTTCTATCCTCATCATACCTCCACCTATGATGTAGTGTTGGACCAAAAGAACCAATGAGCCAAGATCAGAAAACCTCTAAGTCCCACATGGTATCACAACAACTGCTGAAAGCCTCATCAGTAGTTTGACAAGTGCTGAAGACTTCAACAGCTGAAGATCAAGTGCTGAAGACCTCAACAGCTGAAGAACCAAAGTGCTGAAGTACAACAGCTGAAGAACACAAGTGTGTGAAGCTGAAAGACCAAAGTACTGAAGTACAACAGCTGAAGAGTTTACAAGTGCTGAAGATCAACAACTGATGTACAAGGTCTGAAGACAAAGACTGAAGACATCAGCTGATGATATCTACTGAAGTCATCAGCTGATGAAACACCTGAAGGTCAAAGTCTGAAGATCAAGTACTGAAGCCTCAGTAGTTTGTCACAACTGCTGAAGAGTACTTCTTCAGTAGTTGTGATATCAGTAGTTTTATATTTTTATGTTTCAGTAGTTTGTAAAACGACTGAAGAGCTTGTTCTTCAGTCGTTGTAGTTTCAGTAGTTTTATATTTTGTACTTAACATGCTGATATGTTCTCAGTAGTTGTGAACATTTCAGTAGTTTGTTAAGAATCAGTTATTTTGTATTAGATCTGCCAGTTGTCACTTTCCGGATAACAGCAGTGATGTTGCACTCTATATAAGGAGTGACAACGTATTGTAATTGAGATGAATGAGTGAATGAATGGAATGATGATGATTTGATTAGAAATATTCTACATCAATAAACATTCCTTGAAATCATAAATATATATTCTCTCCCTATAACCGTATGCGCTCTTAATGCTTACAAGTATCGATTGCTTGCTACAATTTGTCTAATTCTAGTGGTATTCCGCTGCTTTGTATTCTGATACATCAAATTTGATCGCTGATCCTGTCAAATGGTATCAGAGCAGGTTAATCATTGATCAATCTAACAATTGATCATTGAAACTGCTATTCAAGATCTAAGTTTGATGAATTAGCTTTTGTTTTTGCAAGAAACGGTATAGAGATTGAATTTCTGTATTTCTGCTCATTCATCCTGAGATCTTTTCTGGTTCTCATTGAGTTTGTTGTGGTCTGTCTAAAACTTTTTAAAACTTGAACTAAATTGTTTTTGATCTAAAAATGACCACTCCTTCAATGATCCTCACAATACTGGTTCCTCAACCAAGCCTCCTATGCTGGTTAGGAATGAGTATAACATATGGCAAAGACGTATGCTCCATCACCTGTCTGTTAACAGCGCAGGGTGTTGGACATCAGTGGTACATGGTCCACACAAGCCTATGGTGAATAACCCGGAAACCAATCAAATGGTTCTGAAGAGGAGGGAGCAATACTCAGATGAGGATAAAAGTTGCTTGAGATTGATGCAAAAGCCCATGGAATTCTGGCCATGGCATTGCCCAATGAAATCTATTCTGGGCTAATGCATCATGAAACTGCCCATGACTCTGGATTGCTTTGAAAGAACAATTTGAGGAACAGATGAGGTCTTGGCAAATAATAGAGAAATTCTTGCCCAACAATATGAGACATTCTCTCATAGAAAGGGTGAGACACTGACTCAACAATATGAGCGGTTTCTTGTTTGATCTCTGAACTAAAAATGGTCAAACTTGAATACACCAATATTCAGATGAATAACAGATTTCTCAGATCACTGCCTGAGAGATGGACACATATACTATTGTCCTGCGCTCCAGTGCAAGTCTGGACAAACTATCTCTTACCCAACTCCATGGGAAACTGCTCCACTTTTGAGAGAGAGATAGAACAGAAGAGAAAGTTGTCTTCATCTGAAAAGCTCACTGAAGACTTTATACAAGGCAACACTGCCTTAGTGGGTCATGAGTCAGAATATGCTTTATCTGAATGCCAGTATGAGAGCATATTAATTTCTCTTCAAGCACTTTGATTCTGCATTTGTAAGTGTGATGGTCAGTTTACTGGGTGTAATAATGACAATCTATGTTTCATTATGGATGATCTCAAGGGATTGCTGATGATGACTTAGAAGAGATGGATATTTTGAGCCAAATGGCCTTGATAATATCAGATCTCAGAAGTTCTATAAAGAACTGGAAGAAAATTCCCAGGACTCTCTGGCAAAACCAAAGTTGGTTTTGACAAGAGCAAGTTAGGTGTCACAAATGCCAAAGCTTGGACACTTTGCGAAGAGAGTGCAGATCAACTGGATCTAACTCTACTGCACCCTTTGTGACTTTTCCTGGCAATAGTCAACAACACAGAGGGCAACATCCTGTCACCTCTAGTCATCATCCTCAACAACAATCTCCGGCATATTTTGTTCCTCAGGGTCAAATGCCATATCAGTACCCTTGTTATTACATGCCACAGTCAATCAAGTTCAAGTCCTATGACACCACAACCTCATGCATTACCAGAACCTCAGCCTTCCCTATCTCATCAACACCTCAATCTCAACAACACAGCGTCTTCCCCAGGAGTTGTTGACTGGAGCAGTTTACCAGATGACTTGTCTGGTCATGATCAACTGTTCTCAGGTGCTGGTCAACATGGTGGTGACAGTCCCTTTGGGAATCTAGCTCTTATGGCTTTGGAGTCTGCTGATGCTTCATCTTCAATGCCTCTACACCTCAGGTATCACAGGTATCCTCTGAGGCAAAAGCCAAATTATGTTCTGAACCATGCATAGCCAGCATTGCTTCCATTAGAGAAGCAAATGTAGCTTAATTAATAAGAACATTGAGCTAGAACAAATAATTTCCAAAAAACAAAGCTGAGTTTGAGTTTGTCCTCAAAGATAAGAATGATGAGATTTATAAATGAATTGCCAATAATTGATGATAAGGCTAGAGAAGAGGGTACTTCTAGAGAAGTACAAAGATCTCAAAGAAACCCTTGCAGTTACCCAGGTCGAGTGTGATAGATGGGTACAATCATGCAAAGGTTTTGAAATGCTTCTTAGTAAGCAATCTGCTTCAAATGTGAAGTTTGGAATTGGTTACAATCACACAGGCTCCACTACAGATTTTACCCCAAGAGCAGAGGTAGAATCTGATGGTGAGAGTGATAACCAATCCATCACATCATGTGATCTACCTTCTGATACAGCACAATCAGAAGTAGCAGTCAGCATCAAGCCCTCTTCGGACCTATCAGCTGATGTTGTGGTTCAAATGCTGACATTCACATGTTAAATGAGGTGATCAACTCAGGAGTTAATCCTGAAGGTCCTGAAAGGACTAGAGAGCAGGATTAACACCTGAAGTTCAAACTTCAACTGCTGTCAGTACTGAAGAGAAGAAAACTGGCAGTAGAAAGAGTTTGAAGACTACTAAAGGGGTAGTCAAGAAAGCAACCAATGCTTCCAAAGCATTGAGAACAAGTCTTTGTTGCTTCACCATCTTTAGTTGATGATCAACCCAAGATGAAGAAGAAACCATGTGAAGTATGTGGTTTGTTCAATCATCTTACAATGATGTTGGTACAAAAGAGGTTCCAAACTCAAACAAAGGAAGAAATTAATGAGAAAATGGTAAAAATGAAAACTGAGTTTGAGACCACATTTGTATCAGCAACATCAAATCCTGTAACCCTTAAGTCCTTAAAGAAATCCAAAAAGAAGGGGTTAAACAGGTGACAGCTGAGGGTGCTCAAAAGAAGAGGTGCAACATAGGACCTTATCTAACTCCACTAGCAATGTGTCTGATGAGCTGAAAGCTTTATCACAAAATCAGACACAGCTGGTGATGATGATACAACATCTGTTGGGTAGAGTTAACCAACTAGATTCTCCTATGTTGAAACCACAGAAAAGGAGGTCCAAGCCAAAGGACTCCTCTTCTACACCATCTTCTTCCTCTCAGACTGTTGTTTCAAATAAACATGTTAGTTTCCATCTATTGATGAGACCAGGCCCAAAACCAAAAGGTTTGGGTCTCTAAAACTAACTGATTGTTTATTATTGCCAGGGTTCTTCAACATGCCAAAGTAGCATCTGGTATGTAGACAGTGGGGGATCTATGCACATGACTGGGAACATCTCTCTCTTCATGACTACTCTCAAGGAAAGAAGGGATTTGTCTCTTTTAGCAATGATGCTAGGGGTTACATCATCGGTAAGGGCTTGTCTCCAATGGAGAAATCAAATTGATGATGTTAATCATGTGGAAAATCTCAAGTACAACCTCTTGAGTGTCAGTCAAATGTGTGATAAAGGCCATGTGCCCTTTTCACAAGTCAAACTGTAGGATTCTGTCATCCAAAGTTTTGCACTTGATTGACAAGGTGTTGGATGATCACACTCTCCTGAAAGCCAACAGGACAGGAAGAGTGTATGCCTTAGATCTCTCTAAGAAGATAGATCTCAAAGGCAATCCTTGCCTATTTTCCAAAGCCTCTTCTCAAGAATCTAAACTGTGGCACAGGAGCTTGGTCATGTTAATCTCAAAACATGAATCAGCTTAGCCACAATAGTTTAGTCAGAGGCTTACCAATAAAGGAGTTCCACTGTGATGAAACCTGCACTGCTTGTTTAAAAGGAAAACAGCACAAAGTCTCATTCCCTCCTATTGAAGTGTCCAAGTCCACTGCCGCTTGCAATTACTGCAATGGATCTATTTGGTCCTGTGAGAGTAATGAGCATGGCAAAGAAGAAATATTGTCTGGTAATTGTGGATGATTACTCCAGATTTGTATGGACTTTCTTTCTACATTCAAAGGATGAGGCTGCTCAGAAGATTATTAACTTTGTGCTGTACATTGAGAAGCAGTATTCCCTTCCAGTCAAGTGTAAAGGAGTGATAATGGAACTGAGTTCAGAAATCATACACTTGATGACTTCTATCTTTCAAAGGGAATCAAAAGGCAGTTCAGCATCCAAGGACTCCAGAACAAAATGGAGTAGTGGAGAGAAAGAACAGGACCCTCATTGAAGCTGCAAGGTCCATGCTGGCTGACTCAGGTTTGCCATTGACCTTTTGGGCCGAAGCTGTCAACACAGCTTGTTATGTGCAAAATAGAGTTTTAGTAAATCAGAGGTTGATGAAGACTCCATATGAAGTTCTCCATCATTTGGCTCCTCTGATTTCATTTTTCAAAGTATTTGGGTGTCCCTGTTCATTCCAACACAAAGGATAAACTCCATAAATTTGATCCTAAGGTGGATGCAGGGTACTTTGTTGGTTATTCATCTACTTGCAAGGCATACAGAGTCTTCAACTGCAGAACAAAGATGGTTGAAGAAACTATACATGTTAAGTTTAATGAATATCCAAAGGACAAGATTCCACAAAGTCCTGTGGAGTTATTGATTTGGACATACTGCAATATGTTCCTTATCAAACTCCTGCTGTTGCTCCTGTCAACAGTTCACCACCTGGTGGTACTGCTGATGATGATGATGATTGCAGTACTCACCTCTTCAGGTTTAGTGATCAGCTGCCTGACTCAGCTAGACCTGATGTTCCTGTAGCTCCAGTAGCACCATCCACAACAAATGCTGATGAGATTTCTTCGAATTCAACTTCCTTTGAATTACCATCCACTGATTGGTTTCAAGGAAATGATACACCATCACCATCTGTTGCTGCTGAACGGCTACAACACTTGCACAGATCTCATTGTGTATCAAGATCTGAAGAATCACCCTATGTCTCAAATCATTGGTGATATCACTGCTGGAGTATCAACAAGAAGTCAATTGTCAAATTTCTGCTTCTATGCTCTCTTCATCAGTCAGCAAGAGCCAAAGAATTATCACATTGCTTTAAAGGACAATGGATGGGTTGATGCCATGCAGCTTGAGCTTCTTCAGTTCAAGAAACAGCAAGTGTGGGAACTGGTCCTTACCTCCAGGTAAGTGTGCAATAGGCACTAAATGGGTGTTTAGGAACAAAACTGATGAAAATGGGCTTATTGTTAAGAACAAGGCCAGACTGGTTGTTCAGGGGTTTGCACAAGAAGAAGGTATTGATTATGATGAAACCTTTGCCCCTGTAGCCAGACTGGAAGCAATTCGATTGTTTTTAGCTTATGCTGCTTATCAAAACCTTAAAGTTTTTCAAATGGATGTCAAAAGTGCATTTTTGTATGGAAAAGTTAAAGAAGAGGTTTATGTATGTCAACCTCCAGGCTTTGAGGACAATAAACATCCTAATTGGGTGTATAAGCTTGATAAAGCTCTTATGGGTTAAAACAAGCTCCCAGAGGCTGTATGAGACATTATCAAACTTTCTTCTGGAAAACAATTTCACTAGAGGCTCCATAGACAAGACTTTATTCATTAAGAAAGCTAGGCAGCATAATCTACTTGTTCAAGTTTTGTAGATGATATCATTTTTGCATCCCCTGATCCAAAGTTGTGTGACGGTGCACTTTACAAAGTTGATGCAACATAATTTTTTATTCATCAGTCCAAATATACAAAAGATCTTTTGCAAAAGTTTGATTTACAAAACTGTAAGCCCTGTTCTACTCCCATGAGCAGCACCACACAACTGGACTCAGATCATAAAGGTAAAGTGGTTGATGAACACTTTACAGATGTATGATTGGGTCCTTGATGTATTTAACAACTTCTAGACCAGATATTATGTTTGCTACATGTGTTTGTGCTAGATTTCAGGCTGCACCTAAAGAGTCTCATTGATTGCAGTCAAGAGGATCTTTAGATATCTGCAAGGCACTCCATCTCTAGGTTTATGGTATTCTACCGGACATTCTGGTAAATTAGTTGCTTTTTCTGACAGTGACTATGCAGGGTGTAAGTTGACCAGGAAATCAACTTCTGGTGGATGTCAATCCTAGGCAACTGCTTTATTCTTGGCAGAGCAAGAAAAAGACTTCAGTTGCTACATCCACTACTGAAGCAGAGTACATGCTGCTGCAAGTGTACATCTCAGGTACTCTGGCTTCAAAACCAACTTTTGGATTATGGCATTACAGAGACTAAGACTCCATTGTTAATGGATAGGGCTTCAGCTCTTTGTATTGTCAAAAATCCAGTCCAGCACTCTAGGACCAAACATATAGAGATCAGACATCATTTTATAAGGGATTGTTTTGAAAAAGGTCTGATTGATCCTAAGTTTGTGCCTAGTGCTGATGAGCTTGCAGACATTTTTACTAAGCCTTTGGATAGTTCAACTTTCCAAAACCTGGTGTTAAGGCTTGGTATGCTGCAACTAGAATAAGTGACAACTACTGATGATCTTAGTAATTCATACTGATGATCATGAGTACCTATGTAACATATAAGTACTGATGAGTTCTTTTATCCTCGTAGTTTTTAAACTACTGAAGGCTAAATGTCTCACAAGTACTGAAGTACTTCATCTGTTCTAAATACTGATGTAGTCACAACTAATGATGCAGCTACAAGTACTGCAATCAGTAAAAACAGATAAGTACTGATGTCCTATGAAACAACTAAAATCAGCCAAAAGACTGATGAATGTGTTGGAGGACAGATGAAACAGCTGAAAAGCTAAGAATTGACGAAAACAGCTGAAAAGAATTTTCTCTTCAGTCGTGTTGTACAACTGCTGTTTCATTTTAAACAACTGAAGCAAAACACGTCTTCAGTAGTTTTATAACTACTGATGACTAATCCCTAGTCTTCAGTTGTTTACAACAGCTGATGACAAAACCACTGTCTTCAGTAGTTTCATAACTACTAATGAAACACACCACGTCCTCAGTGTTTCAATCACCTGAAGTCAAAACCACGGTCTTCAGTGATGCCTAACACCACGACTTCAGCTGTTTCAACGTCTGAAAAGATAATACCATGTCAACGGTCGTTTAAAACTACTGATGACTAACACCATATCCTCAGTCGTTTCCTACGTACCCTATATATACCCTTACCTTAGCTCTCAAGCTTCATCTTCTTCAAACCTAACGTTCCTCTCCAAAACTTCCCTCTTCTCAATGGCGTCTATGCAAATTAAACCGCGACCACAACTGTGTTGCCTACTCACTAAATCGCCGATCTGGACTAAGTTCGATACTGCTATCGATCTTATGGTTCAGTCCCAATACAACAAGGCATTTCTTCTGAACCCCATCTTACATGCCGAATCCTTGAACCAATTTTGGATGAACGTTACTGTTACCACTGGGGAGAAAAACACCATCCCTCCGATCGGTCGTCAACACAAAGAAGTAGTCATTACTCCTGCGATGATCCGCCAAATTCTTCAACTGAATGATGCTACTTCTCCTGCTGGATATCCGAAGGGCACCATAGATCTATCAT